>JANAVB010010198.1:1653551-2253551 GCA_029216955.1 Iris pallida | reverse complement strand
GGATAAAATGTACTGTCCGAGGAGAGGTGTCTGGCTCCTAATCAGAACAGCACAAGTCACAACAAGTCTAAAATGATAACAAGATGCAATTCAATTCATTCTAAATGAATCTAGGTCAATCTAGGCCAAAGTCAACTCTGGTCAACCCTAGAAGTCAAACTAGGTCAACTATGGTCAAACTAGGTCTAACAAGTCTAAATTAGGTCAAACAAGTCATTGTAGGACCTATCAAGCCTACACTAGTTAACACATACAATTACAAGGCTATACAAGCCTAAACCAAGCCTATCTCAACCACATACCAATATCACAATATAAACTATATGCTATATAAACTTGCATACATTCATTCATGTCTAACTTACATATCAATATACATATATATTACATACACTTCAACCTACATTATGCATATCACTATCATACCTAATATATACTACATATGTATATATATAGAGGGAGAGGGATAAGAGTGAGTGATGTGAGTGTGTGTATATACATTTTGTTCTGGCATAGGGTCAATATGGTGGTGCACATATGAAAACAGTGAAGTGTACACTGCCATTAGGAAAACAGTGAGTACATTAGGAAAATATGAATGAATTAACAGTTAGTTAACTAGGAATCAGGAAAATAATTGACAGTCACATATAAATGAACATCATTAGATTCTCATTCAAGTTCAGCCATGAAACAACTAATAGAAGATCATTCGATCTCAGTTAAAATGGAAGGGAAATCAATTCAAGTATTGAGAAGAAAACATTCAAACTCAGTTTAAAAAGGAAAGAAAACAATTCATATTACCAGTTTTCAGTCCAAAACATTTCAAACCAGAATTTGACCCCAAATCAATACCAAATTAACCCAAATCAAGCACACAGCTAGAACTCATATAGGAGAACTATATTAGAATCGAAAACCTATAAGTTTCCTCATTAAATTGAATAAAAACAGTTGTTAAAATTCATAATTTGAAACTAGAAATTACAGAGGTAGGAACTGTTATTTAAGGTATCAGAAATTATAGGTGAATTGGAAAATGAAGCATAAAAACAAACTAATATGTGAAATTAGTGGTTGGTAATGTAAATACTATTAGTGTACGTATCCAGCAATGTATTTGTGTCCACCCAAGTGGACACAAATGTGTCCAAACAGATTAAAACCCCAAATCAAAAACCAGGACACAGTGCAGTATGGACAGCCTCGTACACGTGTTTCTAGTGCTCATGCACATGACACGACACAAACCTCGTGCTTATGTCCCAGTATTGAGGGGAACTAGGGCTAGGTCGGGGACACCCTGATACGTGTCACGACGCACGTGTGGGTGATACGACACACGTATCAGTGTCAAAAATCCACTGATACACACACAGTGTAATCCCAGTGCGCAGCTAAATACGTGTCCAACACGACACGAGAGACCCTAAAACTTGACACACGTGGTGTCAGTCAATGCCCTTTCGTGTGTGTCCAATATCTCATGTCCAAGTATCGTATCCACTGTACAATCACACCCGAATAGCAGGGGACTGCTGTGGGTGTTGGAACGCGTGGGTTCGTGTCCAAAATACGACACGACACAACAAAATGATCACCTTAGACCAACAGAAATCAACAAGCAACAATAAACCCTAATTTCCTATTCAAAAACTTCTTAGAAATTAGGTCGAAATCCCCTTTGGGGTATTTCATCAAACAGTTTGTTTAATGGGCTGATACGTGTCCAATTAGGACACGAATTGGACACAATATCCTACGAATTTCTAGGGTTAGTTAGGGGACACCTAGATCTAGGCTAATATGTAAAAATAATAACAATTTACATGAGTTTTAATGGAATTACCTATAGGTGTCAAATTCCTCAAAAAGCTCCAAAGAGGGGTGTTCCTCTTGCTTCCCAAACTTTACCAAATTGTTAACAAACTAAAAATAAATTACACACACAGCAAGAATACCTAAATTAGAACCTATTGCAATTGGTTTGGATGGAAAAGGAATTAAATTGGATTTTCTATGAATTATTGAAGTTGGGGATTTACCTCTTTTTTCAAATGTGAACTTTCTAAAGGAGGCTAACCTAATGGAAGAGACTACTTATAGGGGTGGGGTTCCCAATGTGGCCGGCCAAGCTAGGGTTAGGGTTAGGTTTTATATGGTGTTGGGCTTTGGGCCTCTATGGGCTTAAGTCATTAATCATGACTTGTGAAGTCATAAGCCATTAATCAAATCTCTATTCTAATTCCTATTTCCAAATTGGTTCTAATGACTAGGATATGATTAACTTAAATCAAACTAGTGTTTCATAATCTAACCAAGTAGTCATGGCTAGGGTTAGCTTCTAGGTTAGTCTCCAAAGTCAACACTAGTCAAAGACTAGAATAGTCACTAATTAAAATTATACCAAAAATCATATAAATTCTAATAAATCTCAATAATTCACAATAATTCCAAATAAATCCCAAATAATTAAAAATGAACAAAATATCCTCAAGCTAGAAATGTGGTAGTGACAAATATGGACATAATATACGATAATCAGGACCAGGAAGTTTGCTCAGAGATGGTGATAAGCTTGGCAGACTCCTGTGTGATAAAGCATTAGAGTGGAAGTTCTGAGGTATCAGCATATATGACTCGCCACTCAGGGAGATGCGATGTGAATCCATTTGGAGCAAATAGAGTGTGAGTTCAGAGGTACTTGGTGTACATAACTCGATAGCCTGGGAGATTTGGTGGTTTGAGAAAGTACCAGCATGTCCTTAGACATAGTATTTTTTTAGAATTTTGCCGTTTATAGACATCATGAGCAATTCTCTATTCTGCTTCACGAGTCGGTATGTGCCATTGGAGAATACGGTCTCGATGATGTTTGGACCCTCCCACTTGGGCTGGAATTTGCCGGTAATTTTGTGAGTCATGACCATCGGTCTACGAACAGCTAAGATAAGATCGCCTCTTCGAAATGTCCTATGCTTGAATTTCTTATTGAAGGCCCGAGAGATGCGTGCTTGATAGAGCTCGATGTTTTGTTGAGCTTGCAAACGCTTCTTGTCTAAAGCTTCTAATTCTTGTAGCCGTCAGCGGTAGTTATCGTCTGACGTCAACCGGTAAGTAAGGGCCGCAAGAAGTAAGGGGATTTAAGTCTCCAATAGGAGAACTGCCTCGCTCTCGTATACCAGAAAGAACGGTATATTTTTTATAGCTGTCCGACTCGTAGTGCGGTACGCCTATAAGCATTAGCCCAACTTTTTATTCCAGTCGTGCTTGTTTGAAGACATGAACTTCTTGAGAAGCTTGATTATGGTCTTGTTAAGGGCTTCGGCCAGACCATTAGTTGATGGGTTGTATGCCCTTGAAGCCATATTCTGAATCCGATTCTTATCACATAATCGATAGAAGGCATGGCATGCGAACTACGGACCATTGCCATGAATGATCCTCCGAGGCAGTCCAAAACGGTAAATGACGTGATATTTTATGAAAGTGATCACGTTTGATATCTTTACCTCTGCCAGCGGAACAACTTCTGCCCACATGAAGAAGTAGTCGGTGATTGCAAGTTTAAACCAGTGCCCTTTGGATAACGGCGGGGTGATTGGGCCAACGTTGTCCATTTCCTATGCTTCAAACGGCCAAAAGGCCACTATTGGGTGTCTGAATTCAGATGACAGATGTATGAAATCTGTGTGGATCTGACAAGCCTTACACTTCTTTGCATAATCGACTGCGTCTGCTACCATCGTAGGCCAGTAATAATCTATCCGACGGAGACGGTCCTGCAACTTCGGGCCAGGTTGGTGAGCCTCGCAAACGCCATCGCGAGCCTCGCGTAAGGCTTCTTTGGATTCTGCATTTGACAGACATCTTAACAATTGCCCATCGTAAGATCGTCGATGTAATATTTTTGTTTCTGTGTCATAAAAGAATCTGAGAGAATGGCTTCTGATTTAAGTTGCTTCTTTCACATTCTTAGGCAGGATTTTGTAGACTGTAAAGTCGATGAACGGGAGTCTCCAGTCTTGCACGTCATTGGTTATCTGGGCAGAGTAACTCGTATCCAGTTGAACGTTATTTTTGGGACAGACCAGCTCATGGCCTATCACGTTGACTAGATGATAAGCATAATTTGGAACCGCCAAAGAAGCGGTGAGGCATGCTAGGGCATTGGCTTCAATATTATGGAGTCTAGGAACATGATCTATAAAGAACCCCTCCAAAGTTGCAATGATGGCAATTGCTGTCTGATGATAGGGAATCAGGTCCGCATTACGAACCTCGTATAAGCCTAGGATTTGATTAACAATCAACTGCGAGTCGCCATATGCTTCTAGGTATTCGACTCCTACTTCTTTTGCGAGTTGGAGCCCGATGACCAAAGGGTTATATTTGGCTACATTGTTTGAACAGGGTTCTGTGAGAGAATATGTCCGGTTGACCACCAATCTAGAGAAAAAAATTAATACTATCCCGACTCCAGCGATGATATCACCTTGGAGCCCCGTTCTTGAAGTACCATCGAAGAACATTCGCCAAACGTCATCATGTGAAGTCATGTTTGAACGACTTTGTCCAAGATTTCTTCATAGATTCTGGCTATTTATGAACCTGGATGGGCTGCTAGAAAGTCGACCAAGGCTTGACCTTTGACAGCCTTCTGCAGAACTAAAACCATGTCGTAGGGGGATAATAGTATCCCCCCATGTGGCTAGGCGAGAATTGAGTGTGCCTGGCTTGGTCATAAGAACCCTGAGGGGATTAACTCACTTACAACATGGATGGTCTGCCCGGACACATAGTATCGTGTTTTCTGAATGGCGAACACCATGGCAAGGCATTCATTCTCTACGACGGTATACCTCTGCTCCGGCCCCACCATCATTCGACTGAGATAATTGATGGCTTGTTCATGCCTCGCATCATTGTTCTGTGCCAGTAAGGCACCGAGAGAGTGTTCCATCGCTCGTACATAGGGCAGGAAAGGCTTTCCGGTGACCGGGGCTACCAGAACTGGTGGATTTGATAGTTATTCCTTAATGTCATCAAAGGCACGTTGACATTCTTCATTCCATAAGAAAGAGATGCCTTTCTTCATGAGTTGTGTGAAGGGTTGACATCGCCCTGAGAGGTTGGACATGAATCTACTGATATAGGCTAGTCTTCCCTGGAGGCCACGGAGTTTACGGAGGTTCTTTGGTGGACTCATCTCCAGGATTGCTTTTATCTTATCGGGGTCTATGTTAATGCCCCGGGAAGTATTGCCAAAGACCAAGAACTTCCCGCTCGACACGCCCAGAAAGAACTTGGTGGGATTCATCTTCAGATTATGCGCTAGCAAAAGGTCGAACACTATCCTCAAATCGTGTAAGTGATCTTTCTTGGATCGGCTTTTGACGACAATGTCATCAATGTAACACTCTACCATCTTGCGTAAGTGATCTCTGAAGATGACTCCCATCGCACGCTGATATGTAGCACCGATCACTACAAGAAATGCGAGTTTCAGTGACAACTAATTTGTGACAAGTGTTAAACTTGTCACTGAAGGAATATTTTGGTGACAAATAATTTTTGTTGTCACTCATAATTTAATTCTGTGACAGCAATTTTTTTCATCACATGGTTAAATCATTTAGTGACCATATTTTTATTAGTCATCACTTAATGTTGTCACTGAAATAAAATTTAAATTTTAGACTTATGTCAAAGACAAGTTATGTGTGATAAGTAAAAATACTTGTCACTTAAGGGGTTTTTTATAGTTACAATAAAATATTATTGTCACATAAAAGTATTAGCCAGAAGATTAAAATTTTATTCTTGTCACTTAAAAGTTTCTTTTAGTTACAAAATAATTGTTTGTCATACAAAATTATTAGTTACAAAGAAATTTTTTATTTACTGTAACAAAAACTTAAAGTAATTTAAAAAAAAGTTAAATAGACAAAATTTTATTTCCCACACATATTTTTATTTTGCCGCTTTTTTCCAAAATTATGGCACTGCAGTCCCGATAACCCCTATCCTCCTCTCTCACTTTTTCCATTTTTCTGAACTCTATCTTCTGCCCTTCAATTTTTCTTTGACATTTTCAGTTGACACTCTCTCTTTGGGGCCCTTTCCTTTTTCTTTGCCATTTTTTGTTGACACACTCTCTTTGTGGAGGCAAGGGGCTGTCGTCACCAGCGCGTCTTCGATCTCGGAGGTTGGAACTTTTGTAAGTTCATTATCGTGAGCGAATCTTCACCAAAACTCTGTTAGTCCGTTGTCGATTTATGGTCGACAGTGATCTTTCCTGTGCTCTGTCAATTCGACGGGATAAGATCGAGATTCTCCAAATCACATTAAGCTCCGGATCACAGTAAGTTCACATTTGTTTCTTTTCTGATTTTGACCCAATTTTTTTCCTCTTCTTTTAATTTGAACTGTTTTTCTTTCTAATGAATCTATTGAAATAAATTAAACTCTGAACTATTTTTCACTAACTACATGTTTGTTGATATGTCTCAGAGCAGGTTCTTGAATTCGAATCTGTCAAAATTTAGGTTAGGGATTTGAGGATCAGTGGTTTTGAGATTGTGAATCGGTAAGATCCCAGAAATTTTCATATTTCTTGTTCTTGATTGTTGATCGAGTTTGATAAGGCAAACTGTGTGTCAAAAAATTGATCAATGACTGAGGGTAATCATGATGACAATTTCTACTTGTGTCTGTAAGCGACACTCGGATACGTAGTCTTTGTGTCTCAGTTCACCTTTTGGTTGTAGCATAAAAGATTGATGTCGTTCATAACAGTAACTGAGCGTGTAGGCATCATTCATAAAGTGATTTTGGTATTTAGTGATATTAATATCTCCTACATTTGTTCTTGCAATTATCATTTGAAGTCCAGTTCTAGGAATTTCTTGGCACTATATGATTGTCTAAATCAACTATATGCTAATTAGTTGTGAAAGACATGAACAACCCAGATTGCTAATTTATTTTTGATGGTCAAGAATCACATAACAAGTAGGATTTCTACTGTCTCATGACTCGAATCCGATAGAGATATACAAGTATGCTTTTGGAACAATAATTTTCTTTGGTAGTATAATCACATAACTATTTGTTTTTCCATGTAAATAGGGTGGTTGGAATACTGTTGGATGCCATACCAACTACAGTTTATTTTCATGATGAGTTTCCCATGAAAATATGGGAATATGGCTATTATATAATGTGTTTTCATGGCTATATGTTGTAACGTGTTTTCAATTCAGATTAACTTCCTGAGTTCCTTCTTGTCTGAAATGCTTTGCTCTGGTGAAGAAGGGAAGAGGCTTAACAGCAAAAGAGAATAAATAACTATTTGTTGTTGTCATGGTTGGATGGCTTCTGGGAAGAGTCATTACTGCAATCTTTTGGTCTAATTTGACTAATAGCCTCTTGGTATTGTAAGAACTACTGCTGATAAATCAAAGTAGCTCTTAATTTTGCTATGTTATATAACTAAAGTAGTCTTTACATGAAGGCAAGATATTGAATTATTTTTATCAATCATACAAAATGTCCTTAAAAGGAGATTTATTGTAATATCTGCATCTCACTACTGGGCAGTATCATTGCTAGTTTTTTTTTTTATTATTTTGGCTACTTGGAATTCTGACTTGTTTATCTTTTGGAAGTATCAAACACAGTCATAATGTTGTGGCCTAGTTAGGTGTTACTAGTTAATATTTATGTTGGTTGCTCTTAGGAATAAAAGATCAATTTATCCTTTTGAAGCAAAATTTTAAAGCCGTAGAGCTCTACTTAAGCCTTCTCCTTTTATTTTATATTTTTTGACCCAGTAATGGTGGTATCAGCAAGATTTTGATTTTTAGGTCTCCTATGTTTAGGGTTGAGAGTATCGTAGCTTAGTATATGTGAACCCTCCATGCTGCTCCTATAAAGTAACCTCAGCCTCACTCTTGTTTCCATGTCTGCAGTCCTACCAAGAGACCTGCTAATTGATATTCATGAACTTTAGGTTTCTCTATATTCGTGTTGTTCTATATTTTCTTCTAATATTAATCCATCTATTCTAACCTTTGGAACTTTGGTTTCAGTGTACGAATAAGGTGCTTTCACTCTGGTCGGTACAGCACCAGTTTTTGCCATGTTGCCTTTCAGGTTGTTGCTCTTCTTAGTTCTCCTCGAGGCAAACACTAGGCAGATGCCACTGATAAAACATAGCATCATTTTCAAACTAGTACTGACTACAACATTTTAGGACTAAAATAGGTACTGACTACAAAGATATGATGCAGCTTGTCTTTGTCTTATATTACAACTCGAATTTAAAATTCTGAAACAGAGCTATCTGTTGTTGGTTCATGTGTTATTTTATAGTAAGGACAACTGACATATCCTATTTTCAGTTTCAGCCAATCAAAAAACCTGTGGGCCATTCAGATATTTATTTATATCTTATTTTCTCAACACTTTTCAGGTTTGCACACGGTCGACTGAGAGACATACTTGGTTATACAGATAAGGACATAGTTTCTAATGATTTTATTGGTGACTAGAGGTAAATAGTCTTGTTGAGATTATTCTTCCTTTCCGACCATTTGCTGTCGGTGGTAGCAATGGAGCTCAACCCATAATTATTTTCCATCCCCAACTTGAACTTATATTGGTTTTGATGCTTAAAATAAATATATACACAGAAATTCTAACTCAATTGTATTTGTTTGAAGCATTATCCTAGTTTGTGTTCAGATTTGGATTCTTAGAATCGTTAAAAAATCTGAATATTCACAAGAGGTCCCACAGGTCAGTATGCTGACAATCCAAAATTTAAAAGATTAGATTGAACTGGATTTTGACACCACGAGGTTTTAGTAATCTAAACTAGCCATGCCCTATTTTATTTGTATTCACTTTTTTTAGTTGCTACTTCATGATAAGCCATCTAGATCCCCTTTGCACCCTACCCTCTCTTTTCTTATTGACTCGGTTTTCTGTGGAGCATTTTTGGCTGTGTTTGATAGTTATCCTTGTCAGATTTTTTGGGAAGGCTGATCCATGTTCAAATTATATAGATAGTTCCTAGAACCTTTAGTGCCTTATTCAGATCCAACACACCTACTCAGTTCAGTGTGCTAGGAGAGGTAAATGGCCTTATAAGCACCCAAATTTGGCACAAACAGGCTTCGACAGTTTGTATTTTGTTATCGATATGCCATTTTTGGTTTTGATTTGAGCGTTATCTAAAATATATTTTATTTATTTTAGGACCTTGGCAAGTTTCTGGTTAGAATTTATGGAGATTGAACTTAAACTGAAATATTATTGGAAAATCTCTCATCAATTTTTTACTTAGAAACTATATTTTTAATGGACAGGAAAACTGTAATGACATGCATATTTGTTTGTTTTGTAGGCAAGCATTAGCGAATGCATTAGCAGCAGCTCCATCCATGTGGATTCTTGGGAATGCTGGAATGGAGGCATTACAAGTCAGTTCTGATAACAAATAATACTGAGAAATTTGAAGTTCTCAAAATTTTACATGTATTCTTTCGTAGTTATCACTAAATAATTTTGAGCAATCTATTTCCATTATATTTCATAATTTTGTAGTTAAAGAGTGAGGACTCGAGCGAAATATTAAATGCGACCATCTACTCAAAGTATTTACTCTTGTGGAAGGGCATATTCTAGTTTTGCTCTTGTGGAAAAAATATTTACTTGCTTAAACCTAAAAGCCCCGCACAAGATCGGTTTTTTCTGTTCGAGTTTCATAAGATTGGAGTTACTTTTGGTTTGCAGGTCAGTAGGTTTATGAGGAACATTTAAGAGAGTTTTATCAACATTAGGTTGGTCTCAATGACTAATGCTATTATTTTAGAGTTAGTCGCTTATATAAAGGCCTTTTGTCAATTAGGATTGTCAAGGATTGTTAATCTTTTAGGTTCTTCTATGCAAATCAATGATCACTTTCTATTTTGATTGCTAACATTAGTCATTGAGGCTGGAGATTGTAACTCATTAGGATAGAGCTTATTAGAGTTAGCACGAGTCATTCTTGTTCCATTTTGTAATTCATGGGTCAATGAAACCTAACGACTAACAAATAATGTGAGAGAGATATTGCAAAAAAAAAGAACAGGCTACAACTTGTAGTCTTAAGAGCTAACTAATACTGTCTTACTGCTTGATTCAGCCCTTCTTTTAACCCTAATTTTCTTGTTGTTCTCTCTTCTTCTTAGGTTCTATTCCCTTCTTTTTTTTTGTTTAGGGTTTTAACCTCATTGTTGCTGCTATTGAATTTACACTTTTTTCTTGTATATACTTACGTAATATTCTAAAAAAATTATTTATTAATTTATGCAGGTCATTAAAGATTGATCATCACCAAGACAGGAGCCGCATATGCAATTGATCATCAGTTTATATTTATAGATTACTCTAGGTTTTATGTACCAACTAGTTTGGATACTCTTTATTTTATAAGTACTAAATAGTACTTATCTTCATCTTATATGTACTGAATTTTGAGGAGCAAAATAATTACTTTTTGAGGATTGATATAATTACTTTTCATGTTGTTGTTGTTGTCTATAATACTTTAGAGTTAGTCGCCTATATAAAGGTCTTTTAGAATTTGTGAAGGTTAGTTCTGGTTTATATTGGAAAGTCAATGGGGTTGTTCTTCGAAGATGAACACAATCATGCATACCCTCTACAAGAATTGTGTGATATATTGTATTGTGTGTTGTGTTTCAATGTATAATGATAATGACAAAAAAATCTCGCGACAAAATTGATTTTCCACCAAAAATATAAAATGTACACTACGGTGACAACATTTACCTTCATTAAACATGTAAGTATAAAGTGACAACAATAAAAGTGATATCAAACGTCCTCACAGAAATATATTTTTTTAAATATTTTTTTATTTTTAATTACAAAAAATGTTATTTGTGACAATACAGTGCGTCACTTATAACATTTTAAGTGACACATTTGTTGTCACAGAAATATACTATCACTGACAACATATGCTTGTCACCTTAGATAACTTTCCGTGACAACGTCTTTTAGTCGTCACTTATTCTTTTAGCTACGGAGGTATATGCTATGAAAGTATGTCGTCACTGCACTCGTCACAAAAGATGTGTTGTGACGAGTTTCATAACTTCTGTGACAACTTTACATGTCACATAAACCTTGTTTTCTTGTAGTGGATGTTCTTCAGACCGAAGGGTATGACTGTGCAATAATATACGCCGATCGATGTTCGAAATAACGTATGCTTCCCATCATCAGGAGATATTTTGATTTGATTGTATCCTGAAAAGCCATCTATAAAGGACATACGTTCAAAGCCACACGTATTATCGATTATTATGTAGGTGATGTGAAGAGGGAATTCGTCCTTAGGGCATGCCGCATTCAGATTGCGAAAGTCGATGCAGATTCGGATCTTTCCGTTCTTCTTGACGACTGGTACTGTATTTTTTATCCAGTCTGGGTGCTGCTCCTCGCGGATTAAACCGCTACCTATAATCTTGTTTACTTCCGCTTCGATGGAGTTCATGATGTCTGGACAAAACTGTCGTTGCTGCTGCTTGACTGGTTTTTGCGTCCGGATAAATATTGAGCTTATAGAGTGCGATTTTGGAGTTTAGTCCTGGCATGTCTTCATAGCTCCAAACAAAATCGTCGATGTACTTTCTGATGAGTTGCAACAACAACTCCCGCTCGCCGTCCGTCAGGCTTTTACTGACGAAGATTGGCTTTAGAGAGGATTCGTTACCGAGATCAACTTGCATGACTTCGTCTTCAGTGGGAGGGTCCCTTTGTTCAAAGCGCTTCTCCCATTGTGCATCAAGTTGTTGGGCCCATGGCTCCAATTTAAGAGGTTCCAGTACATCTTCGTCTTCCTCTTCAACGTCAGCGGATGCCATGTTGACAGACAATGTCTTCCTGAATATATCCCCAATGCTGTCATCGGAATCGTATATAGGTGATTCGGATGAGTGAGAATGCAACTCGCATTCCTCATCGAAGCTCTCAGGCGTTGTTGCTGGTGTAACATAATCGACGCCGCATTTGGACTTGCCGTAATTCAAACCTGGGGTTGCCTCCATGTCGTACCCCTGCTTTTGCAAGAATTACTTGGCTTGAGGACTATACAGGTAGAACGGTAATCTTGCAACATCGGGTTCGAGATCAAACTCTTATGGCATGAAAGGTTGATGACCTTTTTTTCGGCCGAAGATGATCGTGTGATCCCTTTCTCTTCTGCCTGGGACTAGGAAGTAGGCACCTCTAATGGGAGTAAGTCGGTTTGCGGTATGGACGGTTGTCACCTGTGTGTGCAGGTTAATGTCCAGACCGTGCTCCACAGCATACATCAGATTAAGCTTATTACACTCAGGATAGTTCAACGGTAGCCTCTTATTGATAAAATAAGGAATTTTATCTACAGGGATTACATCATTAGGAGAGGGACTATCCACCTGTGCAACTAGATACTTTGCGACTTCTGCATCCTCTTCAACTGCCCCCTGCGAGACCGAAGGTTGGGACACTGTCTTAGGCAGCTTGACCACCAAGGGTTCTGCTTTTGGCACTGGCTTGCATGAGGGCCTATGATCAACACTTGGTTGCCGGCTCGTCTTGAAAAGATGGATAACCATCGGCTCGGCAGAGGACTTCCTGTCTTCCGATTGCTTTTGACTGGATCTTGGCAATCAGATCACCATCGGTTCCAAAGGGCCTCGCATCTTCCGGTCGCCTTTAATTGGATTTCGGCAATCGGATCACCATCGGCCCTATGACGAGTCTTGGCTCCTGGCTAGACCTTCCGGTCGGATGACCATCAGTTCCAACTGTACAGCTGGGGCAGAAGAACCGGGCACCTCTTTATGCAATGTTGCGTGCGGCTTTGTCCAGTTTATGGGTCTGGAGATGTGTAACGCCCCAGTCCCAAAATACGTAGGACTAGGAACGTACACATGCCAGCCGTATAATAAATATACGTAAGCTGTAAAATACAGTAGAACAATGACTAATCTCATCCACACAAAATAAATGAATAAAAGATATCATATAATGATAATGAATTGTCTTGATACAATATACTGGGTGGAGACACATGATATACAAAAAAATGACGAAGGCAGCAGGATAGATCCAAGACACGTCATCTTCGAATAAATGGAGAAGACCACGCCCTCGGCTAGAATACCTGCAGAAGACATGAACACACACCTGGAGAGATAACCAGGTCCTCAGAGGGACGTAACAAGACACATAATATCATGCCAATATAACTGAATATAAATTGCTCAAATAAATAAGTCAATTAAATTATTATATTGTCCAATACACACCATTGAACTAGCGTACCATCCCCCCAACAAAACAAGGACAGGAGATGGTAAACTAATTCACGATGACATATCTTTCCATGCTATTAATCTAATATGGTATCCGGACCCCAACAAGGTTCAGTACCTTCTCATCGGAGTAGTAAGCCACACCTACAAACAAACAAGGACAAGGTGTGGCGAACTAATCTGTGACAAGTTATTGATCCAAGCCACGATCAGATACAAGTACCCAAACCAAAAGAACTCGTATCTAACGGATAAAGGTGCCTAACCTTTCTAAGTGAAATGTAGTTAAGAACAATCCATCTTACACATGGGCCCAGGCTAAAATGGGATTGGCATGGTCCCACCTTGGGGCTCCAGAGGCCCAATCAATAAGAGAATAACGTTTCGCAGAATGCCATTGACCGTCAGAAATCAGTGGGTCATCAACCCCGTATCTCCAGCGGAGCATCCGGGTCACAAGGGAAAGTGCATCGTAGCCCATACGCTAAGGAATTGTCCTCACCGCCCAATACCTACTATGTTGTATCCACAACAAAAAACCTCTATTACTGTTACGTCACACTAGCATGCAATTCTATTAGCGGTTAATCCTATCGTACAACATATACGTACTGGTGTCCAGCCAGTCACGCATGTCCGAGTTCTACATGCGACTCGCAACTCCGTGGTAAAAATGTGTCAAGGCCTATGAATGCAACACACAAGGTGGTCCCTTAAATCTAGGTTTAATGTGTAAGAAAAATAATACATAGCAGGAAATATAACTGTACAGTAAGTTCTAACAAGTTATGCCATGTATCACAATTTATTTTGCATAAAGAAAATAATGAATAATTCTTAAAATATGAGCTAAAATAAATAAATAGCAAATGGCAAGGTGTCTTGCCTGGTTGGACGCCTGGTGTGCTGCGATGATCAAGGTGGCATGAAATGTGACTTCGGTGCAACAACTATGCAAGATGACCTCTGATGGTGGCACGGACAGTTCCATTGGGTCCAGAAGGGTCAAATTAGTTGGGGTAGACATAATTGGTGAGGAAACAAAAATAATGGGGTTGGTCAGGGACTGGACGATAATCGAAGGAATTTGATAAATAAGAAAATATATGATTTAGAAAATAATTATAGTCCTTGAAAAATAAATATATATTTTCATCCAAAATTATTATTTTTTTGGTAGTTAATAAAAATCGTTTTAGGTCAAAAACTATACTTTGCTTAGAAAAATATTTTACATAACTACTAGAATATATATATGGTAATTTAAAAGTATCTTATTAGTAAAAATAATAATTTAGATAATTATTTTAAAAGTAATTAAGAAATTAGTTTAATATTAGGAACTATATTCTTATGGTCAAAAATAGTTCTATATAATTATCAATAATATAGAAATTGATTGAGGGTTTTAAAGCCACAGTTATGTAGGCTAAGTCAACAATAATATTTATATATTTTACAAGAAAATTTTGAAAGGATTAGTTAATCATGATAAAATACCAAAATCAATTTTTAATAATAATTACAAAAATCTCTAGAACTTACATTATAAAAATAAAAATAGTAATACAAAAATATTAAGTATGATGTTAGCAATAATAATACAATATAACAAATTCAAAAATAGTAATAATAATCAATAATAATAATATTAATAATCCTAATAATAATATATATATAAATATATCAGTTATCCTTAAAAAGTAACAAAACAAGACACACACACTTCTTTAATATATTAGTTAACCTTAATAATCCTAACAAAAAGTAACAAAATAATAATATGAAACACCAGTAGCTAAACAAAAAGAAAAAGAAAACAAAATACATATAATAGAGAGGAGGAGCAGAGAGAGAGAGAGAAAGTGAGATTGGGAAACGGGAGAAGGAATCAAGGGAGTGAGCGGGAGATCGGAGAGAGGGAGAGAAGAGGGAGGAAAAAAGTGGAGGCGCGATGGCGTGATGTTGGTGTAGGCGGCGCACGTGCGCGTGAGGACGAGGAGGCGGTATGATGAGGAGTGGAGATGAAGGGAGCGGAGGAGAAGGACGTCGCTAGGGCGGTCGTGCCGAGGCTACGGTGGCGCGCTAGAGGTGTGGTCCAGCGACAGCAGTGGGGCGGATGCGCCCGGAGGAAGGAAGAGGGGCTCCGACAGGTGGAGGGCACTGGGTTGGCGCACACGAGCTCATGGTGGCGGGGGCGGTAGTTATGAGTCGCCGCAGCAGTGGCCGCGGTGGTGGTGAACGGCTTGGCTCAACGGATGGCGACGGCGAGGAGGGGCTGTCTCCGGTGGTCAGAGGGGACGATGCTGGCGGCTGTCGGCGCCAACTGCTTAGTGCGGCAGAGGAACAGCCACGCGGGGAGAGTCGAGGTACGGTGTTTGCCGATGGGTGCGACGTTTGGGGGTTGTCGGCAGAAAGGTCAGCTTTTTTCCCTTATTCTCTATTGGGATGGTGGTGGAGGGTGTGGGCTGGTGATGTTGGTTTGCCGGGATTTGTGTTGGCGAAGGTTGTCGGTGATGTCCGAAAAAGTAGTCGGGATCGGTTTGTTTCGGATGTGGTGGTGGTAATGATGATGTGTTTTTCTGTGGTCAGGATGGTGTTTGGGTGTTGCCGGGGTCGGGTTTCCGGTGGGGTTGGCGGCTAGATGCTCGGCCAGGGGCCGTTTGGTCGATGAGGATGCGATTTCTCAGGGAGGAGGTTATGGCTCGGTGGAGGTCGGAGAGATGGAGAGATGACAGCGTGGTGCTGCCGAAGTTTGGCAGGGGTGCTGGTTGGGAGTCGAGACGGAGGCGGATGACACGAGTGGGGACAGGGTTTAGACTAGGGATTAGATGGTGTCGGGGGTGTCCGACACGAAGGTGGTGAATTTGTATATTTAACACCGAAGTATAGTGGAGGAAAGAGGCACGGGCACGAACACGAAGCACGTTTGTGGATGGTAGAAATTTATGGATGAGTACCTCTCCTTATATAGGAGGTGGGAATTCCCAATTGAATAAGGATGTATAAAAATTTAAATCCTTAATAGATAATTTGCTATTAATTTCAATAAATTTAAAACCAATCAAATCCAAATCCAAATCCAATTTAAATCTAATTAAATTCCATCTTTTAGTTTAAAATCAAATAAGATAAATCAAATTTCAAATATAGATATTAATTTAACTATTTAAATCAATCCACAAAATAAAATCAAGATTTAAATTGCCACAATAATTTCAAAATATATTTTCCAAAAATACTAATAATAATAATTTCAAAAATAATAAATATTTTTAAATATCTTTTTGAATAATAAAATATTAATATTAATAAATTTTGAAAATGGAATTATATATATGAATTCAAATTCATGTACCTCATATGCAAGGAATATATGCATAAAAATAGTTTTCTAAATTACCACTATTAAATAAGATAGCCTTTTATAAATAAATAAAAGTAATAAGTTTTGGCCATCTCGATACGATACTTTTCACAATTTTAAGTAAAATACAAATACAAATAATTATTATATATATTATTTGGAAACTATCTTCCAAAAATCTATAATCAAAAACCGTTTTTCAAAAAAATATGTACCTCGCACATATTCGTACTCGACGAGCAAACCTGAAAAACACAAATTCGCACTCGATGAGCAATTACAAAAAAAAGAAATTTCGTGCGCGACGTACAATGCAACTACGCGACGTACAAATACAAAATAAAAAAATCAGTACCAAATTTATATAAAAATTAGTAGAAATTTAGGGGTTTACATCCTACCGAACTTAAAATAAATTCGCCCTCAAAATTAAGAATTAGTAGGTGGTGAGAAGGCACAAGGGGGTATTTCAATAAAGAAGTACAATCAAATCATTTAGACTGGGTAAGAAAATAACGTTCCACACAAATATGCTTTAGTGAATCGTGATTTCGATAATGACAAAAATAAATCATGAATATGGTATGGATGAGGGTTGCCAGTCAAGGTAATAAAATCATGATAATGTGAAAGGACTAGATCAAGAGAATAACTTAGGGGCTTGGGAGCGATGGTTCTTCAGAGAAGGTTGCATGGTGAATATCTAGGTTGAGGGCACAAATGAAAGGACGATTGGAACTCATTTTCAAGTTTTATAGAAGGTTGCGATAATAGATAGGGAATCGACGAGTGGTTCAAGCGAGGATATAGTCACCTTGGTTGGTCCATGGCTAACTATCTTGGCAATAGATGGTGGGATAACTAAAGGTGATACTTTTACCTATTAAGTATGAATCTTCGTCTAAATAAGTGAAAGAAGAAAAACCAATATGAGTCCAAAGAAGTTATTTTCGAATACCAATATGTGGTTCAAAGGCTAGTGAGTAATTCAAAAAGAATTGCCAATGCTGTTGCGGATGGGACTCTAGAGGGCAAGTTTAGCTATGTCCCCATCCATGTACTATGATAGATAAAAGCAAACTATAGTGCACTAGGTTGACCAGACCATCATGCACCGGTTCTGAGTAGATAATAAATTAGTGGAGGCCTCCAATAAATACTGTCCTTGATCAAGCTTGATAAAAATAAGCTTACAAATCATTTAGTCAAGTTAGTCCAGAATATAAGTTCAAAAGATAATGATGTAAAAATGGTTCAAGTTTCTTAGAATCTAGGTCTCGCCCAAAGTTTGGGCCTATACAGTCGTTCTAGTGTCGCCTTGTCCATGGCTTTGGTTGGCTAGATGGATTAGGATCCTCTAAATTCTAGAGTCTATAGGTCACAAGGACCAGGGGTGTTAGGTCATGGGGTATTCTACCCAACTTACATGGGTTAAACTAATAGTGTGTGGGGGCACCGAAAACATGTCTATCTAGTAGGGGTCACCCATCTATCCTCTAGCAAGCACGAAGGAAAGATAAGAATTATGATAGAAGGAATCAAGCAAGATGCAATCGGTGAGTTGAACGGTAGTTCGAATAGGAAATCGAGGAAAGAGGTCAAGTATGTGGATGAGATCCTAGACTTCTAATCCTATTTACAGACTTGCTTGGTACGGTAAAGTAACCAAATAATTTATCTAGAGCCACCACAAAAACATGTAACACCCCAGTCCCAAAATACGTAGAACTAGGAACGTAGACATGCCAGCCGTATAATAAATATACATAAGCTGTAAAATTTAGTAGAACCATGACTAATCTCATCCACACAAAATAAATGAATAAAAGATATCATATAATGATAATGAATTATCTTGATATAATATGTTGGGTGGAGACACATCCACTACCAACAAAATAAAAGGAAGAGGTACATGATATACAAAAGAAATGACAAAGGCAGCAGGATAGATCCAAGACACGTCATCTTCGAATAAATAGAGAAGACAATGCCTTCGACTAGAATACCTGTGGAAGATATGAACACACACCTGAGGAGATAACCAGGTCCTCAGAGCGACGTAACAAGACACATAATATCATGCCAATATAACTGAATATAAATTGCTCAAATAAATAAGTCAATTGAATTATAACATGGTCTAATACACACCATTGAACTAGCGTACCATCCCCCCAACCAAACAAGGACAGGAGATAGTAAACTAATTCACAAGGATGTATCTTTCTATGCTATTATTTGCCATTGATTATAAAAGAACAAAACAATTATATGGGAGCACTGGACTTTTACTTCACAATACAAACTCGCTCGTACAAAGAAAGCCTAGGGACGAAAACCTAGGTACAATAATCTAAGTACAATTGTTTAGTTTTTTCTTGGGGGTGACGGTAGAGGCTCGAAAAAGCGACGGCAGCTCTGCCTTACTCCTTGGACAATCAGACGTAGCCTTGGCTCTGATAAAAAAAATGCTCTCAGGATGGGAAGGCTCTTCTGTGCGCGCCTTTGTTTCCCTGTGTGTCCAGCTGGTTGGAGAGGATCTCTTTTGCAAGGGAATGGCACCTCGCTATACTTTTTAATCGGGCTCTGATGCTTCTGTAAGGGAATGACACCTTGCTATTTATAGGAGTGGGGTGTGATCATTAGGGTTTACAATGATTGTCCTAAAAAAGTCGACGACTTGGGGATTTAATTGCCATTTTTTTTATCATATTTTGTTGGCAATTAATCGGGACCACTAATCTTGATTACAACGAATCTGGACAATTAATGTTGATTGTGTAAAATTCGTATGGCCAATTAATATTGATTGTCATGAATTGTTGGAAGCTCGGATCTCCTGTCACGTGTTTAATCCGCGTGATTGCAATAAATCTGCTTTGATTCGGGTAATTATGATGATTGCACTAAATCTGGTTGTTGGGATTTGTTGATAAATCTTGATTGATTTAATGCTACGTGTCTAACCATCATTACGGGGAAACTGATCTTCTACCACGTGTCATAACCGTGAGCCACAGCCGCATGAGGGTAGCTTCTTAGGTTTTGAACCGTATGAAGGTGGCAGCCGTATAGGTGTAGCCACCAAAATCTGAGCCACATGGGGGTGGTTTCCAATTGAGCCGCATAAGACTAGCCACGTGTCAAGGCTGCATGGGCATGGCCACTCAGTATTTGAGCCGCATGGAGATGATCCCCATGATCCGAGCCGCATGAACACAGCGGTTGCATGGGGTGGCTTCTTAGGATTTGAGCCGTATGACGATGGTCTCCACGGTCCGAGCCGCATGAGATCATCAGCCGCATGGGGGGTGGCAGCCGCATAGGGAGGTTTGGAGTTGGTGGATCGTGCCAGCTGTATAGGAGATTTTCTTCGTTTCTCGAGGAACTTGCCGTCATGTCTGATTTCAGCTTTAATGTCAGAGTTATCACTTTATGTCAGAGCATTTAATAGGAGCAGTCACTTTATGGCCAGCTGTAAAAGTAAGCTGTATAGGGCCACGTGATTCTTTTCTAAGCCGTATGAGGATATTAGAGAGTTTCTGAGCCGCATGAGGCTCCGATTGATTCCTGAGCCGCATGAGGCTCCTTCTGTTTTGGGCCGCATGGGCTTCTTCTGTTTTGAGTCGCATGGACTTTTCTTGTTCTTTTCCATGCTTCTATAAGACCCCTTTCAAAGTTTTCAATTTGAAAATTTGAAATACTTTGAATAAGAAGAATGGCTATATGAGCTCCGCTAGCCGTATAGGATGTTCTGGCCGCATGGGCTTCTTGGCCGCATGGCCTGCCTGGCCGCATAGACTCCCTAGCCGCATGGACTCCCTTCCACGCGTGTGTCTTATTAATTGCCCTTAATTCATTTTAGAGCCGTCTTTTGGGTGAATCCCAAGAGTTGGTTCATTAAATATTTGGATTTTATGCCCTGGGTGGATCTCCTTTATGAGAGGGGGCAAAATTCGAGGAGTCGATTTTGCCGGCAGCATACGACCCGAAGCGGTTATCGGTCCACATGCCCCCCCATGTTTTCCTATAAATAAGGGTGGGTTTAGGTCATGGAGACTTCTTTATTTTCTTTTGTTCTTCTCTTGCCCTAAGCTGCTATTTTTCCTTCTCCGATCATCATCGACAATGGCCCCCAAAGCTTCCAAAGCTTCCAAAGCTCCCAAGGCCTCTGCCACGACGAAAGCCAAGAAGGCGGCGGCCTCATCGCCGATTGTAGCACCTCCAGTCCATCCTGACGTCCACCCTGCCATCAAGGGTAAGGACTATATAGAAGATCGAATACTTCAAACCCTGAAACAATGGCTCTGTTGCATATTTTTTATGCACAAGCCTTCTTTCCCTCAACATTCAATGCATTCTTCGTCTTTATGAAGCCACATATGTTGTATGGGCCGCATGAACTTCTCATATCCGAGCCGTGTGGGGTATGCCCTATGTTTGAGCCGCATGAGAACGTCTGAGCCGCATAAACGCCTTTAGAACCGAACCGCATTAAGTCCCTCTGAACAGAATCGTATGAGCTCCTAATGGACTGAGCCGCATTGCGTTCCACGAATCAGAACCACATATGAACCCACCTAAACGGAGCCGCATGAGGACTCGTTTAAAATGAGCCGCATGAACTTTGTAAAAAAAACCGAGCCGCATAAAGACTCATCTAAACAGAGCCGCATATACTCTGTAAAAACTGAGCCGTATAAGAACTCGTTTAATCAGAGCTGCATGAACTCTAAATATTTTCTGGCCGTCTCCTGACTTTGTTTCTTCTGTCTCTTTTCAGTAAATCTCCCAGTCAATGCTGCAGCAGAACCCCTGGTAGGTCAGGCCCAATTTGTCATAGGAGTTTGGTTTGACCATCTAGTCCAGTAGGTGGTGGAGCAACTGCCCTAGAACGAGCCTGAGGAGAGGCTGAATCTTATCAAGAACCAGCCCGTTCGCTTTCTATGTGCCATGCTGAACTTAGGGCGATTAGAGGAAAAGTACCTGAAGCCGACATTTTTCTTCGGGGATGCCCTGACCGTGAAGAACTCTCAGGTATTGGATATATCTGAGAATTGGAATTTTATTTCTGCTGGGAGGGCGATCCACATCCCCAAGATGGAGCGTCATTTCCCATTGGCGTGGTTCAATATGTTGCCGGTGGACAGGAAGATGCCGAAATCCTTGACCCTGAGCCGGTCGGGAATGATTGTGGGTAACATCCACTACAATAAGCACATTGGATCAGCGTACGCGGGCAGGAAACCGGTCAGTTGCTATGTGATAGGGGTGGCCCCGGGTACCTTCTTAAATACGCAAGGTCCCAATTTCTCATTCTCTCAAGCCGACACCTTCCTGAATCAACTTATTCGGAAAGGGTCTTATCCCGTTGGCCGGCTCTCGCTTTCGAACTGGATACGCCCCATCCCTTCGTGGGCCAATTTGACTGGGTAGATTTTACGAGAATATGGGACTTTCCTGCATGAGGTTGGTCTCTACCACGCCATCCGGGGTACATGTCACGGACTGTCCATCAACAAGGAGTTGTTCATGGCTCTCTTGGTAAAACCGACGGACGGAGACCTTCTTTGCGCCTGGAGGGGAGATTGGTCTTGCTCTTCATGAGATGCACACAGTTTCTAGGCTGCCCTGGGGCAATAAAGTGTTTGAAGTATATACTCCAACGAACGAAGAGTTCGAAGATTTGGAGCAACGATATCCGGGTTTCGTTGTTGTCTACCGGGAGTTACTGTCACTACGCCAAAACATGAATTTTTCGACAGTCCAAAACTGTCGTAAATCACATTAAACGACAGTTTTAGACTGTCAGAACATCCGTCGTTAATAGTGCGTCCCAAAATTTAAACGACAGTTTTGGACTGTCGTTTCATAAATGTATAAAACGACAGTTTTTATCTGTCAAATAAAAACAACGAGTAAAACTGTCAAATAACATGTAACTTGGTTTCCCACTAATTTTCCTTTTTCAACAGGTAAGATATGTCATTTTTTTAAATACAGAATTAAAAAAAATCATTCCATTGATATCAAATCTATTTAAACCTGTTTATCCTCTATATAAAACTGAAATACACCTAACAATAAAATTTCATATAAGCATCGACAATCATCAACAATGAAAAAAACTTAATCAAATTTGTATTAACTAATAAATGTATCGAGTTTACATAGCAATTTCCATAAAAAAAACAAAAATTCACTCCAATGTTGCTAGCTCACAACGGTTTCATTCTCATAATGAACAAAAAATATGTTATTGCCAGCTTACAATCTCAAGTGCAGTACAAAAAAGAGAAGTTTAAAACCTAACAAACTGAACTGAATATTTTGGCCAATTAATCATTTTGCCAATAGTGATATCCTCAAACTTTCCATCTCTATCGAACAACATCTCATTGCCATCAAAAACGTCATCGACAATGATGTTATAAGCTTCATCATTCAATGGTGCATCTATATTCACACGTCCTATAGCAATGGCTTTCTTTCTAAAATTCTTCAAAAGACAAGTCTTTATGGGCAATGTAGCTTGATCATGTCCCTGTATACAAACATAAAAAAAAATAAACATTTAAGTATATAATAGTTCTTGATTCTCCATAAGTATTGGGATGTACATAAAATATTATCTAAGGAAAAAATGGGTTACTGCATAATTTATTTCCCACAAGCAACAATAAAATTCTCAAGTCTTGCACTATCAATAAAATTGAGAAATTTTGACTTGGATTGTGAAACTGTGATGTATAACAATCATATATAATAAACAGACAAGACTCACCTCAGAAGGACTAGGATTGTGAAACTGTGATGAAGATTGACTTGATATAGGAGTGTTAGATCCTGCAGCCTTCAAGGAAGCTACTGTTTCTTCAAGATTCTCTATCCAATTTAGCAAAGCGTCGTTTTTTTGCTTTTCTCTACGAGCAATCTCCCGGCTTGCAGCTGAAGCACGAATCTCCGTCTTTGAAACACCTTGACCCATTCCATGTACATAACCCTTACCATCACGGCCTAATACCTAAGCAATTTTCAAAAGAAGAGGAATTAATTATATAGTATGAACTTGTAACAAATTATAAACAAACATGAAAATTAATTAGAATCCCACAAACCATTGCAATAGCATCATTATCCAAATCTCTCTCCTAAGTAGGGATCTTCATCTATAAGCCCTTTAATTTTTTCCTACAAGATAAAAATATGACAAATATGGCTATTAAGTGTTCATTATTTGTTAAATATAACAAGAAAAAAGAAGTCAAAATTTAAGCTTATTAAGTATTCGAATCCGCTTGTCGACTGGGTAACACGCGCAGGATCATTTTTACTAGTATTTAGGTGTGTGGCCAAGTATAATACAGATCTATTGACTTCACATGTAGGACTCGCCTTTTTCTACATTAAGATAGGAAATAGGTTATTAACATATTTTCAAATTGCATCGAAATACGAGAAATGATAGATAATAGATTATTAACATCTTTACCAGTTCATGTGCTACCCTCGCACAACCTTTCCTACCAGTTGTATGTAATATCTTAACCTTTTTTCTCGCATTCCTTCAACAATCACGACGAAGTTGATCTTCATCTGTAGAGTGTAATTCAACAAAAGCTTTCCAATCTTCTTTATTTACATCTTCTACCATAATACTTTTTCGTTCTGCAACAGTTTCAACTCTATCACAAATCTTTCGGAGTTCTCCCTTCTAATTTCTCCAAGCACTATTAGCTTTTTTCAAAATTTTGTCTTTATAAATTTCTGGTACTTGATATGCATTCTGCAATAACAATTATAAGATATTTATATATACGAGAAAAAACAAATCAGTTGTAAAATAAGGCAAAATTTAAGATGTAAACAAATAGGAGAATAAACAAATTATTTAGACCATATTTTTCTTCAAGCATCTCGCAAGACATCACTAATGGAAATCATGACTTGTCATCAGTCTAAACTAGGCATATGGTAAAGTATCGGATGATTCAGGACCTCCCATTTTATTAGAAAATAGTTTAACAAATATTGGTACCCAATGACAAAAATACAACATGCAATCTACTGTAACAGAAGTTAAATAACAAATAAATGAACCTAATAGTCATGCAATAACCAATAAAAAGTTCAACTGAAAAGTAAAATAACGTATCCTGTTTCACAGACATCCTCTACTTAATCTAATCCCCAAACAAACTTTGGTTCAAGACTTTACAATCAATCTCTGGGTCAATTTCAATCAACAATCAACAAATTCAGTTGTTTTGAATAGATTCAGTGACATTCATGAACTTTTGAGATATTTCACAATTTAGGCCGATATATATATTACATGCTACCACTATGGAGGTTCACAAAATATATATTACATGCTTACACTGGTATCCTACTGCCCGAACCTAGCTGAACCTATTTCTGTTACTAGGCGAGCATACACACCATGCCTCAGAACTTTCCTGCTACCACTATGGTATAGTAATGCACATTCTCATGATGTTCAACTGATCCAGGTTCATGTACATAACGGTCACTATCCCATAGTTTGAGAGCAAGTAATTCATAATTTCTAATAAGTTGGACTTTAATTGACAAATAAGATAGATGCAAACAGGTGATATGGGCACCCAGACCAAATAATAGCACATGAATCTAAAATAAGATGGCAAAAAGATCTTATGGTGGCCTCTACAACAACCAAGGTGCCCGATAGCTGAAGCTTTTCAGCAGCCACGACTTATCTAGCAAATACATAATTTTTCCCATGCAAAAAGCAATTATACAGGAAATACACCAAGGGTTGATCCACTCATTTACTTGAGGGGGCTTGAACCCCCCCTCTCAAATATAAATTATAAAGAACAAAGAACTAAGTATAGACCCCTATAAGACATTTTCAAGAGATATCTGGCACTGCAGTGTTCTTGACCACATCGCAGTTTTGCCACAGCACACAACAAGATGCTATCATCGGTAGAAAAAATGGTTGTCCCTTTTCACTATATGTGTGCTCCCTCTGACCAAGGTTCCTGAGTCCACCTCTGCTTCACCCAATTGGGTCAGTGGTGATCTCGTATTGTAAGGCAAACAATGAAGTTCCTGGGAATGAAGGGGTTTTCCTACCATCAGCAGCAGGTACAACTAATGGTTTGGACTTGTACATGGAAGATACAACAATCACTTTCACAATCAATACAAGCAAAATTATAAAACATTTAGCAATAGTTAACTACAAAGACTTGAAAAAGGCCAAAAGGAAATGTATAAAATTCTAGATCCGAGGATAAGAATAAATGGAAAATTTCAAAAATAGATCACCATTTAAGTGCAACAACTTCAACAAGTTAAAACCAGCAATTAAGAGAACCAGGAAAACTTTCTGGAAAAGGTAAATATATAGAAACCAACCATACACTAAAATACTGTGAAGAGTACTGAAACATAAGCAAAAATTACTCTGTGCAACTATCATATCTAGTAAGTCAATTTACTAAATCGTCTTAGATATGGTGAGTCAATTCATACGTCTCTTCACCAGCATTTTTTGTTGACCAATCTCATAGTAGAAAAATATTGCCAAACAAATATATAGTATATTGTGTATACATAAAAATTCAGGCTTCCTAGGACATGAAAGGGTAGATAGCATCCAAACTGACAGATAAGCACTGACATTATATCTCGGATAACATACAAAAGCATGTTGCCCAACAGCTTGGTGTGTTTCACACAAGAAAGATAAATGATATCCTCCAATTTAAAGAACAATGAAGACCTCAAACAGAAACAAGTTGCCAAGATATTATCAACATATGAAAAATCACACAGACCAAGGTTGAGGTTCAAAGCAAGAAGTATAAAATCCTTGACCTTAGCTCAGTTGACTAAACTCTTCTCCAGTGGATGCCATTTCAAATTTAAGTTAAATCTCCGATATGCAAAATAAGCTACCGACTAATTTAATAAGTTTCTTATTGTATGTTCATTTATAATCTCCTTATATTTACTAAAGAATATCCAAGTCTTGTGCATTATATCAACTTTTAACAAAATAATCTAATGATATTCAATCATAAAAAGATCATGTAATTGCATACCTTAAATCCCTGGTAATTACATTATACTCTTGCCGTGCATTTCTCTCTTCGTGTATATCTTATCATATATGTATGTGATAGAGAATTATACAAAGCAGGTACAACTAAAATGAAGTATATTCTTCTTTAACAAACCAAATTTACTCACCTTAACACTTTTCCATATGTCTTCTTTAATACTTTTTGGAACTCGTCTCCAATCCTCAATTCTAGGTGGACAATGTGCTTTTGCTATCTTTCCAACAGCCGATAAAAATTGTGTTGATCCAATATCCACAGGTTGTCCATACTCATTAAATATTATTAGCTTTTGTGTACCTATGGAAAAAAATTCCAATATTAGGACTAGTTGTCGTCAGCATGATAATTAAAGCTAAGAAAACAAACACAAAAATAACCACCTGATTGATTTTGTGTACTTGTGTTTCCTTGACTCCCACTTGAACTGTTATTGTCGTCAACATGATTTTCTATACTTGTGTTTCCAGCACTATTTACTCCATTTACTCCATCACCTGACATAATGAAACTAAAAAGCAAACACAAATAACATCAAATAACAAACTCAAATGTATCGTCACATTAATATTTACTAAGATTAAAAACACATTTACTGTAAAAAATAAAACTAAGATAGCAACTACAATGTTAACAACCAAACAAACAAAAGTAACTAAAATGTCAATAACCAAACAAACACAAATATCCTCAGATTACACAAGTGTCATCACAATCTAAAATGTCAATAATCAGTAATTTTCAACATCTTCTAAAACTTCAGCAAGTGCTGCTGATATCGATAAAGCTTCGTCAGTTGCACCAGTAAAAACAAACGGATTTTCATAAGCGTCAACTTCATGACTTAGTTTTTTCGAGGACTCTAAAACAACATGCCAATTATCTCGGGTTTCATCCTTGCAGTAGAAGACTTGAGTTGTTAGTCTATTTGCAAACAATCGATGGAAAAACTCAGTTGCAATCCCTAAGAAGAGATGCAAAGAATGCAGTTGCAATCCCTAAAAAAGAGATGCAAATAATGCAGTTGCAATCCCTAAAAAAGAGATGCAAATAATGCTGATTGCGTAGCCTAAACGATTAAAAAATTGAATCGCGTTTGCAATAGCGGTTTCTCGAAGGCAACAAGAGATGATCAACAACAGTTGAGTCTCAGATTCTCGAAGGCAACAGAAAGAGGAAGGAAGAAGAAGAGCGAATCTCGCTGGGGTGTTGAACACCGGCGCTCAAAGCTATACCCGCAGTACGGATAAGCTCCCAGGAACCAGCAAGTTCAGGAGAACTTCTGGAACGCTCGTAAGTCAATATTTGAGACTTGAACGGGCTTCCTGGACTTAACAGACTCCCTCAACTCTCTTCTTGGTGCATCTTTCAAAGGAGGCCAAGGGGCTCTATTTATAGAGTGGAGTTGAGACTTCACCTCTTCTCCTATCCGATGTGGGACTAAAATACCAATACTCAAAAATAGAGTTTGATATTTTAGATCATCCCACAATCAGCATAGAAGTGTGCCAGTCCACGCCTACCCCCCGAACCCTCCCGTGCATGTACGAGACATCTTGGAGTCCGCGTCCGAGTCCGAGTCCGCACAACAAAAATTAACTTGCATCCTTGTTGGATTTAATCCTTTTTCCTTCTAGGAAAATACTTCCACATGGCACAAACTTGTGCCCCACTATACCTCATGTGCACACCTCAACACAAGCAATGCATTATATTGAGATACTCACCATTTGGTGTAGCCGATGTGGGACTATCTTTTCTAGTCCAAAGGCAAAAACACCAACAATCCCCCACATATCTCAATATATGGGTTGAGCGTTCCCCACAGTGATTATCCATCATGCATTAGGAGAGATGTCGCTACGATTTGAATCTTCCCGCATAGGTTAAATAACAGCATGATACAAGAATGGACTAAGCCTTGAATTCTGCACCATAACTGCAATTCTTCCTACTCACATAGTGACATCAACTGTGCTTCTGGCTGCACATTGAAGGCCTTGTGCCAGCCTGGTTTCAGTGTATAATTTTTGGGCGTCTACAAGTTTACCCTCAAGAGACGGCCTGATATCTCTGTCCATACACTATAGGTGAGTTCTATATAAAGAGTCATTGGCATGAAGCATTGCGCTTCTTTGCGGTGCTACGCCGCTATGACATGGCTGACAAAGCCAAGGCATTACCCCTACCTGGGAACCTCATCGTAGTGTCATACTACTGTAGCATGAGGTCTCAAGCCTCTTTGTAGTGCCAAACTACCCAGCATGAAGCCTTGCGCTCCCTTGTGGTGTTACGCCACTATGACATGGCTTGCAAAGCCGAGGCTTTACCCCCTACCTGGGTACCTCATCGTGGTGTCATGCCACTGTAACATGAGGACACCGGCCTCTTTGTAGTGCTGCCTACATCTCTTTATTACGATTATGCAACATTAGGCTACCTGCCTATATGCGGTGCTACGCCGCCTGTAACTTGGCTAACAAAGCCGAGGCATTACCCCTACCTGGGAACCTCATGGTGGAGTCACCCTACTGTAGCATGGAGTTGTAACACTCCTTTGTGGTTGTTGCGCCACCATGCTTCCTGTAAAGCATAACAGACCTTCACTCAGTCTGAGAACTCATTAAGGCATTATGCCATCCTTCTCACATGATCAATTTTCCGTAGAAAATTCATAGTAGACAACAGTGGTTCTGGGTCCGAAACCCTTACATGTTCTGCAGAATAAGTACCCACTGTTAACTAATATTTTTCCAGTCAATAGTCCTCCCTTGAATCAAAAAATTAGATATCTGGTAGATTTCTCTTTGAACCAATAACATAAAATTTATTGATAGGATTATAATGACACAATATTAGAATGCCTTCAAGCCCATCTTCCTTGCTGTGTCCTCGACCAGCTGACGCTTGAGACCCTTCGTGAACGGATCCGCCAGGTTTTCCTGACTCCGAACATCGATCACTGCAATGACGCCCCTTTTTATGAGATCGTTCACTGCTCTGTGCTTCAACCGCACAGTCCTCTTCTTCCCGTTGAAGAGTTCATTTGATGCCACTGCTGCTGCCGCCTGGTTGTCACAGTATATCGGAATCGCCGGTATCTGAGCCCCAACCATTGGAAGGTCATACATGAGCTTCCGAAGCCACTCTGCTTCATCTACTGCAGCGTCCAATGCAAAGAATTCAGATTCCATGGAGGAGCGAGATAACATAGTCTGCTTCTTCGACTTCCACGATATAGCAGCTCCACCCATGGCGAACACATATCCACCTGTGGAATATTCGCTCTCCACCTCTGAACACCAGCTAGCATCACTGAAGCCTTCCACTACTGACGGATCTCCGCTGTAGTATAGTGCATATGTCTGAGTCTTCTTGAGATATCTCATAACATGCTTCACAGCTTTCCAATGCTTTATGCCTGGATTGCTCGTAAATCGACTCAACATTCCCACTGCAAAGGCTATGTCAGGCCTTGTGGCAGTAGTAGCGTACATCAAACTTCCGATGACGCTAGCGTACTCCAACTGCCTGACGCTATCCTTCGAATTTGGCTCCAGTTTCAGATCACTCCTGTACGGTGTATCAATAATAGGAAGATCTTGATACCCGTAGCGAGAGAGCATCTTCTCAATGTAATGAGACTGTGACAGCGCTATTCCAGTGCCTGTCCGGATGATCTTGAGCCCCAAGATTACGTCGGCATCCCCCAAGTCCTTCATACTGAACTTGGTCGAGAGGAATTTCTTTGTCTCTGTGACGCAGCTTAAATCCGTACCTAGGATTAGCATGTCGTCCACGTATAGACAAATGATTACTCCTCTTCCGTCAGCAAACTTCGTATAGACACACTTGTCTGTTTCACTGACCCTGTAGCCATTTGACCTTATCACCTTGTCAAACTTCTCATACCACATTTTGGGAGCTTGCTTCAAACCATACAGAGACTTCATCAACTTGCAGACTTTGTCTTCCAGACCTCTGACGACAAAACCTTCTGGTTGTTGCATGTAGATCTCTTCGGTCAGCTCGCCATTAAGGAATGCCGTTTTCACATCCATCTGATGTATCACCAGCTTGTGTATTGCTGCTAAAGCAATTAACAATCTGATAGTTGTCATCCGAGCTACTGGAGCATAAGTGTCAAATTAGTCGATCCCCTGCTTCTGAGCAAACCCCTTGGCCACTAGCCTGGCCATGAACTTGTCAATGGTTCCATCTGCTTTCATCTTCTTCTTGAAGATCCATTTGCATCCGATGGGTCTTGCTCCTTCTGGTAGGTCGACCAATACCCATGTGTTATTAGAGGTGATTGAGTCAATCTCGTTGTCAATCGCCTCCTTCCAGAATATAGCATCTCTGGTCTTCATCGCCTCATCATAGGTAAGCGGATCTGCTTCCACATGATAGGTGACGAAGTCATCTCCGAAGTCTTTCGGCCTCCTCGCTCGCTTAGTTGACGGCTCAGCGAGTTCTGGTTCAGCTGGTGTCTCCTCGACAACAACTCCATCTTGGACTACTGGTTCGATAAAGATCTCTGTCTGCTCCGCACCCTCATTATTCTCCGGAATATCCGCGAGAACAATGTTCTTGTGCCTTGCAAACTTTTCTTCAAAATATTCAGCATCGCGAGATTCGATGATATGATTTGACTCGATATCAAGGAATCTCCGAGCATCACTCTTCTCGGCATACCCCAGGAAGATCGCCTTAGTAGTCCTTGTCCCCAGCTTCTGAATCTTTAGATCCGGAAGCTTCACATAAGCCAGGCACCCCCACACTCGAATGACATTCAGGTTGGGTCTGACTTTGAACCAGAGTTCATGAGGAGTTATGTCGGAAGTTGCATACGGCACTCTGTTCAGAATGAAAGTGGCCGTTAATGCAGCTTCTCCCCAATAGCACTTTGGGAGACCCGCAGTCAACAGCATAGAATTCATCATCTCTGTCAACGTTCTGTTCTTCCTTTCTGCTACTCCGTTGGATTGTGGAGAATACGGAGCCGTCGTCTCGTTGATGATTCCATGTTCTTTGCAGAATGATGAGAATTCATGAGACCTATATTCCCCACCTCGATCACTCCTCAGCCTCTTGAGTTGTTGTCCAGTTTGCCGTTCAGCCTCGGCCCTGAACTCCTTGAACTTCTCGAATGCTTCGTCTTTAGATTTGAGTAAATAGACGAAGGCATACTTGAAGAAGTCATCGATGAAAGTAATGAAATACTTCATCCCGGCCTTTGTAGAGAATTGTTTGAAGTCACAGATATCTGAGTGAACCAACTCCAGAAGATCTGTGCTTCGATGGACCCTGTGGAAGGGTTTCCTAGTGATCTTCGTCTGAGCACATATCTCACATTTCTCTACCTTACCCCCACACTTGGAGATAAGTCCTAGACTAGACATTTTGTTTATTCGCTTACAATGAACATGTCCTAGTCTATTATGCCACAACTCAAGAGAGTAATTCAAACTAGTGATAGCATTGACATTATTATGCTGGGTTACAACAAGCTGAATTTTGTACATTCCTTCAGTCTGAAAAGCTTTCCCGAAGAAAGTACCATTCTTGGACATCACCATTTGGCCAGCATTGATGTCCATCCTCAAGCCTGCGTTACAGAGCAGGCTCCCAGAGATCAGGTTCTTTGCGATTGCAGGAACATGCTTCACACCTTGAAGCGTCAGAATGTTCCCCGATGTAAGCTTCAGCTCCACCGTCCCGATCCCCAGTACTTCAGCTTGTGCCTGGTTCGCCATCATGACTTTCTCGGAAGTAGGCTCATAGGAGACGAACCAGTCCTTGTCTGAACAGACATGACATATCGCGCCAGTGTCTATCCACCAGTCCAAGTCTGCCTCCACAGTTGCAACCTGTGCTATCATGGCAACCTGATTAGTAACCAAAGAAACCTTGTTAGGCTCACCTTGCTCTTTGGGCTTGGACTTGCATTCACTTTTATAGTGACCCTTCTTGCCACAGTTGAAGCAAGTCACATGGGACTTGGACTTCTGTTGCTTGAATCCTGGACCCTTCACTTTCAGATTCGAGAAGTCCTTCTTCTTGTGGTGAGAAGCCGCCTGCTTCCCTTTGTTCTCTCTGGTGGCTTGAACCAGATTCGCCGTTGCTAGTTGCTTGGATAGGGCGTCCAACTTCTGTTGAGAGCGCATCTCGTCCTCAACATGAATCTCGCTGAGGAGATTATCCAGGCTAATCTCCATCTTCTTCCTATGCATCCTTGCATAGATGTTGCTCCATCCTGGAGGAAGTTTTGCCACGATCCCTCCAACGACGAACTTGTCGACGAGGGGCATGCTATCGTCCTCCAGTTTCTGGCGCAGCTTCAGGAACTCTTTCACTTGGGGCAGCATGGTCTTCTCGTCTTCAAAGACCCATTTGTGGTATTTTTCAACCATGAACATCTTCGACCGGGCCTCGTCGTCGTCATACAGCTTCCCCACGGACTCCCAGATCTCTTTGGCAGAAGTCCTCTTTGTGTAGGACTCGGCCAGAGAGTCTTCCATGGAATTCAGGATCAGCAACCTGCATATGCTGTTATCCTTTTTCCACTTCGTCTGCTTGCTCGTAGCAGCGGCCAGAACAGCAGCAGATCCTGTTGCTGGAACGATTGGTTCTTCCTCATCCAACACGTGATCAACATCCACGAGTTGAAGGTTCAGAGTCACCTTTCGCTTCCAGATCTGGAAGTGTTCGCCGTCGAATTTCTCCAACTTGTTAAAGCCGGTATCGACAAGCGAAGCACGAGTGTTTTCCATCGAATCGTATAGCTTTGAGATTGTTAGTCTATTTGCAAACAATCGATGGAAAAACTCAGTTGCAATCCCTAAGAAGAGATGCAAAGAATGCAGTTGCAATCCCTAAAAAAGAGATGCAAATAATGCAGTTGCAATCCCTAAAAAAGAGATGCAAATAATGCTGATTGCGTAGCCTAAACGATTAAAAAATCGAATCGCGTTTGCAATAGCGGTTTCTCGAAGGCAACAAGAGATGATCAACAACAGTTGAGTCTCAGATTCTCGAAGGCAACAGAAAGAGGAAGGAAGAAGAAGAGCGGATCTCGCTGGGGTGTTGAACACCGGCGCTCAAAGCTATACCCGCAGTACGGATAAGCTCCCAGGAACCAGCAAGTTCAGGAGAACTTCTGGAACGCTCGTAAGTCAATATTTGAGACTTGAACGGGCTTCCTGGACTTAACAGACTCCCTCAACTCTCTTCTTGGTGCATCTTTCAAAGGAGGCCAAGGGGCTCTATTTATAGAGTGGAGTTGAGACTTCACCTCTTCTCCTATCCGATGTGGGACTAAAATACCAATACTCAAAAATAGAGTTTGATATTTTAGATCATCCCACAATCAGCATAGAAGTGTGCCAGTCCACGCCTACCCCCCGAACCCTCCCGTGCATGTACGAGACATCTTGGAGTCCGCGTCCGAGTCCGAGTCCGCACAACAAAAATTAACTTGCATCCTTGTTGGATTTAATCCTTTTTCCTTCTAGGAAAATACTTCCACATGGCACAAACTTGTGCCCCACTATACCTCATGTGCACACCTCAACACAAGCAATGCATTATATTGAGATACTCACCATTTGGTGTAGCCGATGTGGGACTATCTTTTCTAGTCCAAAGGCAAAAACACCAACATGAGTTGCTTGTGAAGCATGGATAAATGGCTCATCATCTTCACTTGTGTTTTTTTTAACCTCGTAAAATTTACGAAAATCAAATTTGTCTCTGGATCCACTACACATCCATTTACTTTGTCTTCCGTACATACCGATTCACAATAGAAGACTGTTTGTGTGAAATCATAATAATTCAATTCAAGGATTTGTTTGACAACGACGTAATAAGCTGCATCCGCATCCTCAATGTTCTTGTCTTTGGCACTTGCTCAAAAAGAGGTTAGAGCATTCATGGCGACACCACTGTTTTGTGTGGTCAAGTTTAGCTCAGCATCGCTGTATAAAAAATATACCCATTTACTATATAGGCATTATACGATATAGCTTTATAATCTGGACCATTCGCAAGCCTCTTAAAAGGAGTCATTTCCTCATTCTGAAGTTGTTGTCTTATCCAAGGAATATAATCCATGGGCTTCTTTGTTTGGAGACTTCCTCTCTGATTTTTTTCTACTAGATTTAAGGCTCTGAACATATACTTTGTATTTCCTATGAAAATAAAGTATATAAAGCTACTTTACTCACTTTGTGTTTCAATTTACAAAGTACCGAAAGAAAATTGAACTGAGATTTTAATTAAAATTGTGTTAAAGTGTTTCTTACTCCTCCCATTAAGTATTTTCTGTAGAATGCTTCAAAACCCATTTGCGTGCTTGTTCGTATTGCAAACTAGACAGACGGTAACCTTTTTCTTCAGTATTGATTGGGTATGGACCTTCAACAACATCATCGGTATATATCATTCCTTCATGCTTATAGCTTTTTTGCTTACCTTCAGGAATGTACTCCATGCAATATCTCATTGCTTCTTCTAAGATATATTGCTCAGCAATAGAGCCCTCGATAAACGTCTTGTTCCAACCATACCGTTTGTAAGTTTTCATCATCCGACATAAAAGTTCCCATGTTCATAGCCCAAATCTCATTGAATATGAGTTAAAAATAAGACAATTTTAAAGGGTTCTTCAGATTTTACCTTTCAAAAGGATACATCCACCTATATCTAACCGGTCCACAAACAAGGGCTTCTTCTGCTAAGTGTACAACAACGTGTGTCATGGAAACGAAAAATGACGGCGGAAAATATATTTCAAACACACACAATGTCTCCACGAGGTGTTGATATATGATAAAAAGCTCTTTGCGATCAATAACCGTAGAGCAGAGAACTTTGAAGAATATTGAGAGTTGTCAAATTGCCGCACGCAAAGGCTTATCCTTTTTGAACCCATGCATCAAAAATACTGGTAGCAACCCTTGCATGAGAATGTGATAATCTTGAGACTTCAATCCTTTGAATTGTAATTCCTGCAAACATACTTTATGTTTCCAATTCCCGCTATAACCGATAGGAACCTTCAAGTTACTAAGAGTTTTACAAATTATTTCTCTCTCTGACTTAGTTAAGGAAAAAGGTGCCGTCGGCATAATTTCTTTGCCATTTTGTTTCACCAACCATAATTTTTTCTTTATCTTCGACAACTCTAAATCTCTACGTGCTTCAATACCATCCTTAGACTTCCCCTTAGTGTCCATTATTACTGCAAACAAATTTTCAGCAAAATTCTTTTCTACGTGCATCACATCCACATTGTGACGAATAGGCAATTCCTGTCATAAAAGAAAAATATGTTCATAATAGATCTTCTCGAAGTAGTAAACATATTAAGACAACAAAAATGTTATCAAATAAAAGAACATTAATCCCCTTCCAATATGACAATTCAAATAGAATTGATTTCTTCGACCATGGAATACTTGTATCATTTGAACGCTTCCTCTTGTTACCTGCCACCTTTTCGAACTCCGTCTGGACAGTTTGCATCTTACTTAATAGTTGGGAACCAGACAAACGTTTAAGAGCCTTTTATGTTCTTCATATCCGTTAAATTTTGACTTTTGAGTTCTAAAAGGATGTGAATCATCACTTAGGAATCTTCTATGACCCATGTAAGCAAACTTCTTCCCATTAGTTAGCCACTCTGCATCTGTTCCTTCACCACATACAGGACAACCATATCTTCCAACAGTTCTACATCCAGAAATATGCGCATAGGCAGGAAAATCATGTATGCACCACATCAAAATTGCTTTTATCGTAAAGTTTGTCTTTGTCAAAGAATCATATGTTATGCTTCCAACAGACCACAACTCATTCAACTCATCGACTAATGGTTGCAAATAGACATCAATGTTATGGCCGGGTCCACTAGGACCAGGAATTAACATTGTTAACATGGTAAATTCCTTTTTTATGCATAGAGATGGAGGAAGATTGTATGGGACGATCATGACAGGCCAACAACTGTAGGAGTTGTTCATCCCAAAAGGATTGAAACCATCGGTAGCGAGTCCTAGACGAACATTTCGTGTATCAGTAGCAAACTCAGGCCACTTCATATTTATTGATTTCCAACAAGAAGAATCCACTGGATGTCTCATGTGTGTATTGCTATCTTCTGCATGCTCATGCCATCTTATCTTATCAGCTATCCATCGTACTCTATACATACGCTGCAACCGTTCAGTAATTGAAAAGTACCTTAGTTTCTTTCTCGGTAACTTTTTACCTTCTGGTTTGGAGTTTTCAGTCGGTTTCCATCTAGCTTCACCACACTTGGGACAATTTTCTTTATCTGCATTTTCTTTCCTATAGAGTATACAATCATTAGGGCAAGCATAAATAATCTCACACTTCATGCAAAAAGGCTTGACCATATTCTTAGCTTTGTGTATGGTTTCCGGTAAAGTATTTCTATCCGGTAAAATCTTTTTTATAAATTGCAACATTTCTGTAAGAAATGCCTCGGAACATTGATGTCTAGCTTTCATGCTTAATAATTGTACTGTTGCTGACAATTTTGTATGTAGACCCTCACAAAAAGGATATAGGGGGTGCATTGCATCTTCTAGCTTCTTCTTATAATCAACATCAAAGTCATCTTGATAATCTGGATCATTACATTTATTAGACTCATCCAAGCATTCTTCAAGGTCCTCAAGATCAACGCGTCCAAATGTGTCATGGAACATGTCCGCCATTCTCGGAAAGGCATCTCCAGTACAATCATTAATTGATAATGAACTAGGAACATGAACGTTGTCGACACTTCCAGGAAGTTGTTCTCCATGATTAACCCAAGTTCTGTATGACTTGTCTACTCCATTACAAATCAAATGCTCAGCTATAACCTTTAGACTTTTTTTCCTCTATTATAATTACGACATTTATCACATGGGCAAAGATACCAATTATTTTCTCCCAAAGTATCCTTTATGAACTTAATGAATGATGTGACGCCTTCAAGATATTCAACTGATAATTTAGGAGCATCCATCTAATCCTTACTTGGGTGTGTACGAGACATCTACATATCCAAAAGATATATTTGCATCTGAGTCATAGGAAAAAAAATGAACAACTCAATAAAAAAAGAGAAGCAGACAAATCTGAAATACATTTGGAGCATTCATTAAGTTCACAAAAGATACTATGGGAGAAAATAAACTTACATTTTTTAAGATTTTTGAGACTTTTCCATATTATTAAGAATTATAACACAGTATAATGTCCTTCCTCTTTATGGCCACCCATGAAATGACTAATATGTGATGATTGAACTAGGATTAGTTTGTTCTACTTGTCATTCACTAACATTGGGAGAACCTACATACAAGCTAACACACAAGGAAGAAAGCATATTTGGCGAAGGTAGGTAGAGAGAAGCTTTTAGGTGATCTAAACTAGCTAGCTTTCGTTGATATTAAGGAGTAGCATGTCAGGGGATCAATCTATTTGTGTCTTATCGCCTTCTTCTTCTTCTTCTTCTTCTTCTTCTTCTTTCTTTTTCACAATCAATTTGGCAAATAAAATTGAAAAAGAAGAAGTAAGAGTCACCATTATTTCATTCAATTTCAAAACTACTAGGAAACAACCATAAAGTAATTAAAATTATGTCTAAATTCCTAAAATAGTTTCTGTAAATTTATTGATAGTTATTTGCTTCCAGATACCAAAAAAAATCTTATTCTGATCTAAGACCGCCAATATTGCTGATACCGATACTCATAAAAAGGGTCCTATACCGATTGTGAACCTTAGTTCATTCTACCCCAACCCTCTCCTTGTATTTATGGTTGAAGTTTGAAGAGGAAAAAAAACTAAATTAAGTGTAAAAATAATGAATGATAGAAAAAAGAGAAGTAGAAAAAATATCAATGATAGAAAAAAGTAATAAACAACCAAATAAAAGAGAAGTAGAAAAGTATCAGAGAAGTGTGCCAATATCAGAGTATATTAGTATACTCTAATAGCAGTCGAACTGTCTATGAAGTAGTGTGTAGCAGCAGCTAGTCTAGTTTACTCAAGAGTTCAGCTGAAGTTCATACTGACTAGTTACAGTATCAGTAATAACTAGTATCATAGGAGGATAATGAGGATGCATTGTACCATCATAGTGAGAAGCTGGGCATTGATTTTGGGCTGATCAGTAAGCCGGTGGGTACACCAATACATACATGTGGGGATTGTCATACTGTGGCTAAGCTTATATCCAAGGCATATAATATGATGGTTATAGTTCGGGATCGAGCGAGGTACCACCAGTTCGAAGGTGGGGTTTGTTCCTGCCAGGATTATTGGTGGGATATTACATATTTTGTCTTGGTACAGATGTTTGCTAGTAGACCTACATGGTTTCAACTTGTATAGAAAGACTGTTGAGGAGCGGGGAAGGTACAATAGGAGCCAATAAGAGGTTGCTGAGCTAACTGTCCTTAATCTAGACACTACCAAAATACAGTCAATTAGCGACGGCATAAATCCGTCGCTAAACAGTCGCTAACGCGGTTAGCGACCGATCCCTGACGGCTTTTGGACATTTTTTTCCGTCGGCAATCACCTCGTCGCTAATACAGTGCCGTCGCTAAGCAGTCGTCGGAGCGACGGTTTAGCGACGGCATTTCGTCATCTTTATACAAAGCCTTAACGACGGATTTGCGGCGGATTATCGTCGATTGTTAGTTTAAAGTACTATAACTCTGTTAGAAAATAGCGACGGATATTCCGTCGGTTACCCGTCGTAACTGTGTATCAGAGAGTATCATTCGGTCGCTATTCCGTCGCAAATTGTCGCTAAACTACGACGGATGAGCGACGAATTACCGACGGATTAACCGTCGCCTAGGTTCTGTAAATTGTCAAACATTTCCAGAACCTTCGCGACGGACTATCCGTCGGTAATCCGTCGTAACCTCGTATCAGAATGTATCATTTCATTGCTATTCCGTCGAAATACGGTCGGTAATTTTGACGCTTTACCGACGGATTATCGACGACGAATCCGCCGCCAAGGTTCTGGAAATGTATCACATTACAGAACCTTGGCGACGGATAATTAGTCGATAGTACGTCGCAAATCCGTCGACCTGACGACGGATTAGCGACGGCAAAGCCGTCGCCAAGGTTCTGGAAATGTATCACATTTCCAGAACCTTGGCGACGGATAATTAGTCGATAGTAGGTCGCAAAGCCGTCGACTTTGTCGACTGACTACCGACGGATAATCCGTCGCCAAAGTTCTGGAAATGTGATACATTTCCAGAACCTTGGCGACGGATTATCCGTCGATAGGCAGCCGCTATTCCGTCGAACTGTCGACTGCTTGTCGACGGATAATCCGTCGCCATTGTTCTGATAATGAATTCCATTTCCAGAACCTTGGCGACGGATTATCCGTCGGTAGTAAGTAGCAAAACAGTCGCTACCTGGAAACAGTTATGAAACTCCAGTTAGCGACGGATAATTCGTCACTAGTCAGTCGGAAACTGGAATTACCCGTCGCTAATCAGTCACGAGTCCGTCGCTAACTGAGACATTTTTGAAAAAAAAATGCAGGGCTTTCCCAGTTCACACATAAACCCAATATGCACATACACAAATATAATGCCCACCAATATCCCAAAAATATCACAAATATTCCAAATTTCCACAATATTCCAAAATATCCCAAAAATTTCCACAAATATCCCAAAAATATCACAAATATTCCAAATTCTTCAACATTTTCACAAATACTACAAAATTATCACAAATATTCCAAATTTTCTTATACAATTTTTTAAGGTTGGGGTGGTGATAATCCCTGGTGCGACCGCTGAATATAGCGCTCCGCCTCGTACGGCGGCAAGCTCTCGAGGACATTGGGCGGTAGTTGGCGTAGCTGCTCTGGCGTCATTAAATCAAGGAGTGCCGTCATACTCGGAGGCGGTACCAGAGGGGCAGCAGGGTTGAAAGAAAGACGACCAGCAGAAGACGGACCGGCACCAGGAGAAGACGGACCCGCACCAGTAGAAGACGAAGGCGGAATGATCCTGGCAACTTGTTCCTTCAAGGACATCACCACCTCCTGCAGCTGCGAAATCTGCGACCTAACATCTTCGTTTCCCGAGGCCGCGGGAGGAGGCGGTGGCGGTGGCGGTGGCATTCTCTGCGTTGCCATGTGCAACGGTCCTAGGGAGCCGACTCCGTACAGGTGCCCTTTCTTAAAGCCGCCGACGGTATCTACGAACAAGTCGTTGCGAGCGGCCAAAGAAGTGGGCGTCCGCGTCCGGGCGGACGTCGATTCACCGACATCCTCGGTCTCAGTTAACTCAGCCCGACTAAGGGCCTCGTGATACTTAGCCTACAATTCAAGGTTATAACCTAGGCTGTCAAAGATACGTATCGTGTACTGATTAACTTGATTACACTATTGTGTATCATAAGATATATATTCCCTAGGAAATTTGATCACAAACTAATACAACACTTCATATATGGATAAATTAACACATTGAGCAATAATAAAAAGCTTTGTAAAGCAGTAAGTGATAAATTCACCATAAATTTGATAATAGAGCAAAAAACTAAAACATTAGTATTACTTTTTGGTTATTAGTACTACATGATTGTATTATTCATGAGTTTAAAAACATTAAGAACTTGATTCTTAATAACCATTTTTTTAGATAAATGATGGGATTGATTCTTAACAACCATGAGTATGTTGATGTTCAAATAATGTTTTTCATGCAGATTCAATATTTTACTAAGCTAAGTGTGAATCCTAAGTTTACCTAAGTTATAGTCCGAATACTTTTAATTCTAATATAAATCTCATAAAAATAAGTACTTACATCAGTATTCTTGGCCCTATCGTCGACGAAGTTCCCGTCCTTCCGTCTCTTGTGCGTATGCTGGAACACGTCGTGCATGGTGACCGATTCTGGATCCCTTCCCTCCTTCATCGCCCGTTGGACCTGCGCGCATACAAAATTTCCGTAGAACTTAATTAACTCCGTATATTAATAATACATAATTCGATATTAACTCCGTATATTAATAATACAAAATCTCACCAGATCTGCAAGCGTCGCTGCATGGGACCTTGATCCCTCCGTATGAAGCCCCGCGGCCTGTCGGTTCGCCTTCGCCTTCTCTGATTTCTCCTTGTACGCAGGAGTATTCATCTGTTCTAAGAGCTGCTCATAATAGTCCCGCCGGAGCCAATTCGGACACGTATGCGCCGCTTTCAGGTCATGAATCATATCGCGTATCTTCTTCGACGCGACAGTTTTGTAGGTCCTGCGGATCGCGTCCTCACGATGGGGGGGCCACCAGAACGTCGTCTAACATAAAAATTCAATATCACGGTCTTTAAAAAATGGTTGATTAAAGATTAACTAATAATTAACTAAAAGATATAGATATATACCCTCAACTCGTCGAGCCAGACGTACTCCATAATAGTCGAAATCCGGTTCGTCGTCATAGATGGTGCCTCTTATGCAAACACCGGAATCCTTGGTACTGATGCCATCATTGATAAATCCGACATTTATAGCATTTTTAGTTGCCTTAAACCTGAAGCCATTAACGACATAGCCTGGCCAAGTCTTTGTTTGCTTCTTCGGTCCCATTGCCAGATAACGAACACACTCATTAGTGAGTGTTGTTTCAGGCAATAAAACCTGTAAACAAAAATTTATAATTTAAATGTTTTAGATTATATATTTCTAATCTCAGTTACTTAGGTATTTTATAAGAATATATAAAATCTCAGTTACTTACGTATTTGCGAAACCATGACGGAAATGTACAATCAACCTCTCTTTGAAGTCCCTCATCGGTAATATCGGGTGTCCTCATTTTGACTTCCTCTCTAAATACACTATTAGAGAAAAAAAATATATAATTAAAGTTACTTCAACAAAATCGAGATTATAACGAGTGCAAGTGTACTAACTTACTTCTCCAAATCTCTCACTTCTTGTATGTCACAGTTTAACAAGACATATCGGTGAGCGGCATCATACTCGTCGTCAGTCAACCATCGTTTTTTACTAGCCCCAACAGGCTTGCCCCTTACATTGAATATACCTCCATCCTCAACGTCCTCGTCATTCCTTTGAGGTCTATTTCGATTTGTCTTAACATGAGTATCGAAATAAATGGAGCAGAAGTTTGACACCTCTTCGATAAGATATGCTTCGCATATCGAAGCCTCTATATGAGCCTTGTTGCCAACTTTCTTCTTCAGATGGTGTAGGTATCTAGAGAGACAAATTATCTTGAGAATTAAGAATGAATTTTAAAACCCACTGAAATTCAACTTAAATTATATCAATTTTTATGTACCTTTCAAATAGGTACATCCATCGGTAATGAACAGATGCACCGACACGGGCTTCGTATGCTAGATGAATCGGTAGATGCTCCATGCTGTCGAAGAAGCCAGGAGGAAATATTTTCTCCAACTTGCAAATTATTAAGATAATCTTCTCCTCAAGTTCAACCATGTGTTGCACAGTCAACTTAGTTGAACAAATATCCCTAAAGAATATTAATAGTTCGGCCAACGGAACCCATACAGCAGAAGGCAACAACTCTTTCAAAGCAATGGGCAGTAATCTTTCCATAAACACGTGGCAGTCATGACTCTTCATTCCCGTTAGCTTGCGTTCATTGAGATCAACGCATCTAGATAAATTCGATACATAGCCGTCGGGAAATCTTAAAGTAGATACCCACTTGCAGATTATTAATCTATCTTCCTTGCTCAATGTGTATTGTGCTATCGGCTTAGTTATTTGTCCACCAGCTCCCCTTTATATCAAGTTCAGATAAGGACGCTTGCATATCTCGGCAATGTCTTGTCTTGCTTTTGGATTGTCCTTCGTCTTTCCTTTAATATCCATGACGGTATTGAAGACATTATCGAACACATTCTTTTCGATATGCATAACATCAAGATTATGCCTTATAAGATTATCTTTCCAATAGGGCAAGTCCCAGAAGATACTCCGTTTGGTCCAGTTATGGGTTCGTCCGAAACCATCGACACGATTGTTCGATGGATCTTCCATTACAGTAGGCAAGTCCTTTACATCTTCCCAAATATCGTTTCCCGACAATCTGGCAGGCGGATGAGAAAATTCTTGTTTTCCAGCTCTGAACGCGTCCTTGTTCTTTCTCCAAGGATGACTCGCGGGCAGAAATTGACGATGACAATCAAAGAAAGAAGTTTTTCCTCCATGCTTAAGGCGGAACGCCTGACTATTTTGCATGCATATCGGACAAGACATGGTGCCGTGAGTACTCCATCCCGACAGCATATCGTATGCGGGAAAATCATTGATTGTCCACATTAGTGAAGCTCTCATCTGAAAGTTCTGTTTCCTGGAAATATCATAGGTATCGGCGCCGATCTCCCACAGCTGTTTCAGCTCATCCACCAACGGCTGTAAATATATATCAATATTCTTCGTCGGATTTTTGGGACCCGGTATGATAGCTGTCAAGAACATATAAGGAGTCTTCATACACATCCATGGTGGCAGATTGTAAGGTGTCAGAATGACCGGCCAGCAGGAGTATTGAGATCCCGACTGCCCGAAAGGGGCGAAGCCATCAGAACATAGCCCCATACGTACATTTCTAGGCTCTGCAGCAAAATCTGGATGACGAAAATCGAAATATTTCCACGCCTCTCCATCCGAAGGATGTAACAATTCTCCATCGTCCTTTGTGCGTTCTAAGTTGTGCCACGTCATGTGTTCTGCTGTATTCTGAGACATATACATCCTCTGCAAGCGCTTTGTGATCGACAAGTAATGCATATACTTGTAAGGACGTCGTTTTCTAGTTGACTTTCCTTTTCCCCTGACGGGCTTGTAACGATCCGCATTACAGAAGCTGCAACTTTCTATATCCTCATTCTCCTTGTAGTACAACATGCATCCGTTGCGACAACAATCTATCTTCTCGTACCCCAGTCCCAGTTGTCGGACCATCATCTTCGACTTGTAGAAGTTATTTGGAAGCTCTTTTGATTCCTTCGGTAACACCTTCTTGATTAGTTGTGTAATCCGATCATAGCAAGTTTGTGCCAAGTTAAAATCGGACTTTATGTTCAACAACCGCATCGTCACTGACAGTACGGAATGTGTCTCACAACCAAGATATAGAGGAGTTTCAGCATCCTGAAACATATCATAGAACTCCTTCGCCTCGGGATTAGGATCCTCCGGATCAAAATTAGGCCCTGCCGCGTCGTACACCATATCTCGTGCAAGGTTCTGCATGTCTCCATAATCAATAGAGCATTCCTCGTCTTCGACGACAAAATTTGTTGCAGCATTATCATCAAAAGCATAAGTAGCAGCATTCGCAACCTGTCTTTCCGCATATAGTTCACCTTGCGATGACCACAGGTCGTAATCACGTACGAAACCCTTACGGGTCAAATGATCTCTTACACTCGCCACTTCTTCGTAACGTCTATTACGACAATTACGACATGGACACTTGATTTTGTTACCGTCCATATACTGAGCTTTGCTCATGGCATACTTAAGAAACACTTCCACGCCTGCCTGAAAATCGTCACTCACACCTATTCTGCTCTCGTGTTGTCGTTTGTACATCCATGTACGATCAACAAAGTAACGATTCATGCTCGATTTGATGTGAATATCTGTATCGTAAGACAAACTAAACATAAGAATTAATAGCCCGATACCGATACTCATATCGTAAGAAAAACTAAACTTGTGGATAACACGCTAGGCCTACGACGAGGCTACTTAGTATCACAATCTAACATAATTAGTATATAATCATGTAATTGGTGGATCCGCTAACTAGTAAGCCGGATGTACTTAATATCAGAGAGTATCAGATTAGTATCAGTATATAGGTTAGGTAGACCGTATCAAACGCATATCGGAATAGTAGGCCGAGTAGGAGGCCGAGATAGTCGAATGAGAAGAAGGGAAGAAAGGAGGAGCAGATGGGTCCAGAGCCATGGTGGAGGAGGAGAAGTAACATGAGAGCAGTTTCCGTCGTAACATCTTCTGGCTCTGCTGGCAACTGAAGTCCAGATGCTACAAAGGACGATCCTTCGCTGAAATCGACTACAACACCCATCAATTCAAGTTCATTCCTATATGAGTATATTCCAATGCCATAGAGGAAGGTCAACAAACTGATGGCTTCTATGGCATTGGAATCTACTCATATAGGAATAAACTTGAACTGATGGGTGTTGTAGTCGATTTCAGCGAAGGATCGTCCTTTGTAGCATCTGGACTTCAGTTGCCAGCAGAGCCAGAAGATGTTACGACGGAAACTGCTCTCATGTTACTTCTCCTCCTCCACCATGGCTCTGGACCCATCTGCTCCTCCTTTCTTCCCTTCTTCTCATTCGACTATCTCGGCCTCCTACTCGGCCAACTATTCCGATACCGATACTTTGAACCTTGATCTTAACCCAAACCGATATACTGATGATACTAATCCGCTACGCCCGATACTAAGTATATACGGTCGATACCGATAGCGATAGTCCGATACCGATAGCGACAGTCCGATACCGATAGTTCGATCGATACCGATAGTCCGATACCGATAGTTCGATCGATACCGATAGTTCGATACCGATAGCGATCGTCCGATACCGATAGGGATCGTCCGATACCGATAGGGAAATCAATTCCTTGTCATTTCCTTTCCTTTGGAAAACTTTAATTCCCATTAATTTTCCTTTCCAATGTTCGGCAATGCCTAGGCCAAAGTCACATCTTGGTCAACCATGGTCAACTACACTAGTCAAACTAGGTCAAATTTAGCCCAAACAAGTCTAATAAGTCTCACTAGGCCTAACCAAGCCTATTCTAGCAAGCACACATCAATCCCAAGGCTATACAAGCCAACACATCACGCCATCACATTCATGCAAATATTTATTATATATAAGAGAAAGGAAGCTAGCATGTAAGCTATCTGTGTGTGTGAACAAAGAGGTGTACATGGAAGGGAATAGACTAGCTAAGTTATAAGTAACATGCATCTACATCCTACAATTATCTATATACATCATGGAAATCATTTAGAGAGGGTTACATGGCATAGTGGCTCACATATATGAAATCTAAATTTAACTAGCATTTAATAACAAGGTTAAGGGTTAACATTTACATATTAAAGTTCATTCAACAATGTAAACATGTTAACAATGTACTAGTTTTCTGGAATTGAGGGGTGTGAGTGTAATGTGAAGTGTGTGAGCTGAATGGTGAATACTGGAAGCAGTGAACATTGACATGCTCTGATACATGAGTATCAGAGTGCACAGAACATATGAAAATGAATGCAAGGCATGAAGATTTAGTGAAGAATGCAGTGTTTATGCAATGTAAGCAGGGCAATGTGTGAATTTGAAGCCATAGCCATAGCATCATGTCGACCAGTCACTTAAGAATGTTTTAAGCGAATATTTTACTTAAAACAATATTTAAACTCATTCCTTCCAGTAGACCTTAGGTAGCCATAATTTTCTTGAGACAACAAGATAAACTATAAATCAAAACCACTCAGGCCAAAAATGCTAAAAGCATAATCTTCTAGAAACAAAAGTTGAAAGCAAACCCATCTAAATGCTTAACTGATGTTAGAGTGAGTCCGCCCTATCTTTTAACATTAAATGTACCAATCAAAAATTGAGGTTTCAATCTACAGCTGAGTGTTTGGCAGGCAACTTCGCAGGGTACCCAATACTCTGTTTTCCAGATAAATTTTAAGCAACGAAGCGAAACCTTAAATGTTTCATGCATACCCTACAGCAGCAGAAGGGCACTCATGTAATTAAGATCAACAGATTTTAGACAACTTGTTATAAAAAATAAGCAAGTTCTCATCCTACTAGACTAATATTAAGTTCAGAAAATGACCCAAGAAAACCACTCACAAAGATGGTCAGCTCATGGAGAGTTTTTAAATGTCGTCTATCATCAAAAGGAACGCCTAGAATCATTCCAGAACTATGTTGATACATCACTCTCCTGGTACGGATTAACCAATAACAATGCCAAATATTTTTCCAAAACAAAAGGTATTTACTATCATAAGGTGGAGAAACTTACACGAGTCTATCCTTCCAACCTCATTATCAGTAATGTTAAAATATATTCAACAAAAGTACGACATGGGTATGGTAGAAACTTAGAGACAAATGATATAATTGTCACAAGATACACTACTTAAATAACCTGAAAAATAAGATGCTATGGCTTAATTATGAATATAGGATAATAGGACACAGATTTAGTGAAGAATGCAGTGTTTAAATAACATAAATTTAGCCGTTAGTTATGAATTTGAAGTTCAGAAAAATAGGGAAGAACTCTCTGATACTACACGTATCAGACAGATTATAGACACATTGAATTAATCAATAAATACAAGAATTTAGCACAATTTAAAGTTTGGCAATTAATAAAGCATGTGTACACGTGTCTTATGTGTCCTCACGTGTCCAGGAAACATGACACAGGCATCTCCAGAGTGGACACGACTCGTATATCAGAACACGATTCTGACTGAACGTGCCCCCCCCTCCCGCGATCCCCACTCCACCATCCCCATCCCCTGTACACCACCGGCCCCCCTCTCCCCCCTACACCACCGGCCCCCCTCTGCCCCCTCCCTGCGGCCTCCCCCAACCCCTGGCCCCCTCCGTCCCCTACCCCCGGGGCCTCCATCTGCCGCCCCATCCCCCCCTCCCCCCCCCCGCGGCCTCCATCCGCCCCACCCCCTTTCCTCCGCGGTGTCCTACCACAGCCGACGCCGCCCCCCACAGTCGACCACCGCGCAAGCGCGCGGTGGAGAGAGAGAGAGAGAGAGAGAGAGAGAGAGAGAGAGAGAGAGAGGGGGAGAGGGGATTACCTGGGAGAGAGAGAAGATCCGTCGAGAGAGAGCACCGCGGGAGAGAGAGAGAGAGAGAGGGAATGAATTTTGGGGGGAATGAAAAATTCCCCCCGTCGTTTCAATTTAAGTCTGGAACCTAACTTTTGCGACCGACTAGCGACGGATATAGTCGGTCGCTAGTACGTCGCTTAATTTTATAGTTACCGACGGGATATCCGTCGCTATGTAGTCGAAATAAATCCCGCCATTTCTCTCAACAATTCCCGCCATATAGTCGACAGTATAGCGACGGAAAATTTTCCGTCGCTATGTTCCAATTATGTTCCCGACTCTTTAGCGACGGATCACCGACCTTTTCTCACCATTAAAAAAAATAAAAAAAAAATATTTTTTCTGGTCGTTATACTGTCGGTAATCCGCCGCTAATCGGTCGCTAAAGACGACCGAAAAAATCCGTCGCTAATTATCCGTCGCTAATTGACTGTATTTTGGTAGTGAGAAGACTCTCAATGGTAGAAGAATAAGGAACTGCCAAGCTGATGTGAATCCTATAAAGTTGATGGCGCTTTGGGCAAAACAGACCACGAGTGCAGCGATCTTACTAGTAGGTATCGAGACTTGTCTATGTTAATACATAATATCATACTATTTTGTTTTATCTACACTCTTATTTACCCATTTTTTCATTTACTTTACGCTCATCAAGTCTAGTACTATATTAATTTTGACATAAATCTAAAATTAATAATCAATAAATAGTTGAGAAGGATGCTGCTTAAATTATTCCTTAGCGTTTCACAGCATTCTAACAAATGGTTAAAACATTCAATTCATTGGGTATTATAACACAAAAACATCTTTTGGATGGCAAGCCGAACATAATTGTCAGAGGACAATGATATATCTTTATTATTGTTGGGTGTCACAGCCCAGCGATTAGGTTTGGTGTGGATTATTTGGAAGGTCCTGAAATTCGAGTCCTTGCCTTAACCAAAAATAAAAGAAGAACAAAAATAGTAGACAAGAGCTTCAGGATTAATAATTAAAATTAGGAACACAAATTACAATGAATATCCCTAATCAACTATGAAATCTGAAAATGAAGAATTACAATATACTAATTATGAATGACATATAAGGATGAAATTTTTTTTGTTTCTTTGAAATTGAATTTATTTTAAAAATAAAAATCGTAGCCATAGTGCAATACTTTATTTATGAAACACTTTATTGATTTTCTTTTCACGATTAAAGAGCTCAAATTTATTCTCCACAAATATAAAAGACTAAAGTAAAATTCACTAATATTTATTTTAGGAGGTTGGGTTACTTGATCAAAATGAACTTGGATGGGCTCTTAGGTCAAAGTTAGCACAAAGTATACCAAAAAAATAAAGATAAGTAAATATTTGAATACTTATTTGGCATCCAAGATGCACCAGTACTTTTGATGTACCCGACATGAATTCATCTTCCTAAACGGATACTTCATAGTTTATGCATATAAAATGGAGAGAAAGGAAGTAACAGTTTCTTAACTTGAAATTTTGATGTTCTTTTTATTTATGTGGTTTAAGTAGTTTGATTTAAAAATGAACTCAAAATAATTCTGCATCTACCGAAAAGAGTCAATAATTGCTTATGGGAACTAATATTTGAAAACAAAAAGATTTGTCCATTTTATCTTGGCTGTCTGTACACATTTTAATTTCTACTTTACAATTGTGAACACATTTTGAACCTAAAACAACATTTTCACTAAAAAAACTACCATAATCAGCATCAAATATTAATTTTTATTGTTGGGTCATCCAACAAAAAAGAGTAGAAAATATAAATAATTTGCACCCGGTTAAGATTTGTGTAATTAGACTTGTACCTCGATATACTTGCTTGATAGATTGGAAGTTCTTAGGTAGAGATCAATAAACCCTAGCTTTAGAAGTCCATTCTTCCGTCGCTGACCTAGAGAGAAAGAGAGATACAGAAAATGGTGAATAATTTCATGGGTAATATAGGATTAAATAAATACAACAACAATAAACCTTAAAAAATAAACAACAAGAAGTCCTATAAAATGGTGAATAATTTCAAATCTGGATCCTATAAAATAAACAAGAGCAAATCCTAAAAAATAAACCCTAGAAAATAAACCCTAGAAAACAAACCCTAGAAATTTCAAGTCTCCCTTCCGTTCCGTTGCTCCCTAAATTTGCCCCAACCAATATGATCCTGATCTCGGTCCATTGCATGGGCGCGGGGGTTCCAGCCGAAGAGAAGTTTTCAGAGGAGAAAAAATAGATGAAAAGTGGAGAGAAAAGAGTTTTGAGGAAAATCCAAATATAATACCAGTTTCAGCAACAAGCAGATGAGAAGTTTGGAGGATTACCAATTCCAAATGCAATCCAGCGGCATTCCAACGGCGTTCCAGCGGCAATTCAGAAATTTTAGGGGAAGAAGTTTTAAGAGGGAGAAGTAGATGAAAAGTCGAGAGTAGAGTTTTAAGAAAAAGGCTAGCGTTTGGGAGGGAGGTTTCGCGGGTTTAGTGAACTAAAATTTTCACACCAAATTTTTTCAACACAACCATAATATTAAACGACAATTTTCAATAGTCGAATATAATTATATTATTATGATAAAATAGATTTGGTGTTAAATGACTAGTTTAGTCTGTTAAAAATACAACCACAGATTTAATCTGTCATTGTTGGACAACTCTAACTGTCGCAATTTGCCAATTTTGGTATAGTGTGTGTCGCCACAGTTACTGTCAGCAGACGACCAAGAAGGATGGTAGCTCGGAAGGGAACCTTTCGCATACTAGGGCTTGGCTCTTCCACCTTTTTCAGCAAGGTGCCTCAGGCCGGGTTACTCCCCGGAATCCTCTGACCCTAGAGCAAGTACAGGATCTGGTGTTAACCGCCAAGAGACCGAAGGCCTTGAGCGATACGTTTGGGAGTCAAACTGATTCCTTCGGTTATTTTTATCAGGATACCCAGCCGCTGTCGGAGAAGGCAATCCTGGCAGGGTTCATGATGGTATGGCTACGAATTTGCGTAGTCTCAGGAGGAGTTGGTTCCATTGAGAGGATCAGCCAAAATTTCATCCTTCATGCCGTGATGTTGGCCTTCGGGGTCAGACTGGCTCTTCTTTCGGCCATGGTGTGCAGTATACACCGTGGCCTCCGTACTTTTTCGTCCAAGGTTATTGCCCATGACAGGGTGATGAACTTTAAACGAATCGAGTTGCCTTACCACTATTTGATGGGGTGGCTATTAATGCACTGTCGGTCTTTGATGAGACCTGGCCCAGAAGATGGTGTAAGTGACGTCGATGCTTTTATCTTCCAGTATCGTCAGATGTCCTGGGAGTACAACACTATGTCCACCTGTCGGAGGGTGATGGCGAGGGTGGATGGATATACCTTCTTCGTGTCTGTTCCTTATTTTTCTGCTGAGGAGGTGAGGAGTGTACACGTTTACGGTACCGGGCCTCCTCTCCTCTTATCCGGGAGGATGCTTCTTTGGTTGTATAACATCCGTCCCTCGCAGTTAGTATATCGCAACCGCAATACCGTCTACCTGGTACCTTACTTGCCCAGCTAGTTCTCCTGCCAGTTTGGGTACAGCCAGCTGTTCCTAGAGAGTCCCAGCTCTTGCCTGGGTTTTGAAGGCAGCGTTCTGGATGGCATCAGGGCCTGGCATTACTATGACATTGCTCATACCCATGCTAGTTTCTCGATCCCTAACGCTGAGACGCAAGAGAAGATTTTATATTTAGTTACACTCTACCACGTCACTGCGAGCAGGTTTTCTGTTAACTTTGACCCGCGTACCAGTTTTATTGTTGGTACCGACTTGGCGGAGAAGCCCCAGGGGTCGGAGACGAGGAAGCAGAGGGCGAACACGGTTCCTGTACCGGACTCGGAGTCCATCACTGCGGATGAAGAGGATGGCGAGCATGGTGCCGATGACTCTCTTTCTCCTCTAGACAAGGTGGCGACGGATCAGCCACCCATTGAGTCCGATGAAGTGGTGGCGGATCAGCCGCTTGATGTGTCTAGTCCTTTGCGCAAGTGAAACAGAAGTGAGTCTGGTGCTGGCGGCATGACTTATTCCATAAAATGGGCTGCTGTTAGGTCCCGTCGGCTACTTATCAAGGATGTTGACACTGTTTCTAAGGTGACTTGAATTATAACTATCTTCTTCTTCTTTTTCCCTGTACTATGGCCTAATCATTTTCCTTTGCTCTTGTAGGCGTCAGAGGAGACGAATTCTCGAGAACTGGCCATTGAAGTCGATCCGGCCCTGACCACTTTGGTCAGTGACGTGTGTACCGCGATCATTTCTGCTGGGGTTCTTCCGGAGGCGGTCGAGGAGTCCCACGTTGCTGAGGACTCAACCCAGGGTGACGGGGACTCTACTGAACCTGTCCCTGAGACCGTTGAATTTCAGCAGGGTGACGCTGAACCAGTCGTATCCTTTTCCGGGGTGGTTGGGGCAGAAGAACCAGCTGAATTCGACTTGGAGGTCGCTGGTGAGGGGACTACGGCGGCTATGAGCGAACCGCAGCCTCCACACTCCTCTCCTGGTAAGATAAGCCAAATCTTAACTAGTGAGGAGGCCTATCTGCTCTATCATCACATCCTTCGGGTTAGACTGATTGATGGTTGCTCTGGATATACCGGTCCTGCCCCTTCAGTGTCGATGACGGACGTTGTTAATGTAGGCTCTGCCAGAGGAGATCTGGTGGAGGGGAGCGTGCCCCCTCCTCTTCCGACTTATATTAAAGGGCCTTCCGCTGAATCGAGTTTGGGAGGTCAGGTAGCGTCACATCCGGGACATGAAGCGATGGTCCCTGCGTCCTCCTCTACTCAAGTGGCTCCGAGGGTCGACCTTTCTGCCTTGTCTAGTATCCAGGTTCTGCGGGCTGCAGAGGAGGAGTTAGCCACTACACACGCATCTTTTCGCTCAAAATTTGTTTCCTTGGAGGCAGGGGTGGCGAGTTCTAGCGCGCCTCCTTCGACACTGCCAGCTACACTTTCTTTGACGCCGTCTTCTACGGAAGTTCTGGATGAAGCATCACAGGATGTGGTTGACACTTTCTACCGCCACTTGAAGAGAGGGGTCGAGGCTGCTGTGGAACGGGAACCCCTTTCACCTTGGCCCGACAATGTGCCCAAGGCCAAATTGACATTCTCAAAACCCTTCCCGGTGGAGCGGGGATAGTCGAACTTCTGGAGCCGAAATTGCTAAAGGCTGATCAACTGGTGACCCAGTTTCAGGTACTGCGGCAAGCTGATCTGTCTGCTGCGATAGATCAAGAGCACGATATCCTCTTAAATGTCGTGAACAAGGTAAGGGTCGCTCGAGATACGGTCAAGCCGATCATACTGAAGGATCTCTGCGATCTGTCTCAGCTATATGATCAGTTGAGCCGCGAGAGTGAAGATTGTACAGCTCGGGAAGCGACTGCCTCCCATGGGGTAATTGACACCCGAGAGCAGATCCTCGAGCTTTAGAGGAAGCTGGCTTTCATGGAGTCTGAACTCGAAGCTTCCCGTACAGAAAAGGGGATGATTATCCAGGAGGCTGACAAAGTTACTCGAGCTTCTGCTGGCCTGGAGCTCGCTCTGAAGAAGCTTGAGGATGGATGGCGGGCTCACGTGTACTTGGATGGTGATGAGCGGTTGTCTCAGGAGGCCGAGCGTCGAGCCAAGCAGCGGTTTGAACGGGGGACTACCTTGCTGAGGAACCGTCTCCTGGAATTATGTACTGCCGAGCCATAGTCGACTTTTTTGCTTTTCATGTTCATGTTCTTTTCCCCTTTTTTTGAGAGGAACGTGGTCCCAGAACCTGTAGTACTTTTGGCTTTCAAATAAAAGAGTATGTTTTATTTTACCCTTCATTTGTGTTGCTTATTGTGTTTATGGTGTTATGATGGTGTTTGCCCCGCAGGGGGACTGTTTGTGGACCTGTTACCCTTGGCATACCTAGGTTTTAGGTATGGATAACAAATTTGATAGGGATACCTAGAACGATTCCACGGTAAGGTGGTCATGGACGTTCCTGGTATCGGGAGAAATAATGCCATGGAGCAGCTGGGCTCCCGGGGTATGATGAGAAATAAGGGGCATGTACCAGGAAATTTGGTACAACATTTGTGGTCAGCAGAGAACATTTGTGGGCCTATTATCCTTGGCATACTCCGGTTCAGAATACGGATAATAAGACAAGAGAAAACTAACGTACTTATTCAGAGGTAATGAGGATGTGGCGAGTATGGAGGTTTTACCGCAGGGTCTTCCTACTCAGATGTAATGAGGACGTGGAAGTAGTGGACTCAACGGAGGATATTTGTGGTCAAAAGTGGACATTTGTGGGCCTATTATGCTTGGCGTACTCCGGTTTTGGGTACGAATAATAAGTCGAAAGGGAACTAACATACTTACTCAGAGGTAATGAGGATGTGGCAAGCATGAGGGTTTCTTCGATGGAGCCTTACTACTCAGAGGTAATGGGGACGTGGCAGGAGTGGGCTCCATGAGGGGGTACATAGAACGACTCAGAGGTAATGAGGACGTGGAGGTTCTATGTAAGGGGGTGATTTGTTTTTGGCGAAAGTTAAACAACTCAGAGGTAACATCGACGTGGTTGTTTTGAAAAATTTGTGGATCTGTTACCCTTTTTTGTACACGGAATGTGCAGGTAGTGGATCATGGGAAGGGATCTCTTTTAGGAAGAAAGTTTTAGAGGTATGATCATACATGACTTACTACCTAAAAGACGCGATATTGATTTATCTGGAGTGACCAGAGTGTAAGTTCAGCGATACCTGCGGGTACATAACTCGACAATCTAGGGAATGTGTAGTCAGAATGTAAGTTCAGCGGTACCAGAGGGTACATAACTCAATAATCTGGGATTTAGAGGATGTTGTTTCAGACATAATACTTATTCAGGAACTTGCCGTTGATGGGCAACATGAGCAAGTCTCCATTTTGTTTTGTGAGGCAGTAAGCTCCATTGGAGAATACAGCGTCGATGATGAACGGGCCTTCCCACTTTGGTTGGAACTTGCCGGCGGTTTTGTGAGTTATAACCATCGGCCTCCGAACTGCGAGAACGAGGTCGCCCACTTGGAATGTTCTGATTTTAACCTTCTTGTTGAAGGCTTCAGAGATATGTGCCTGGTACAGCTCGATTCGTTGTTGAGCTAACAGACGCTTCTCATCTAGGGCCTCCAACTCTTGTAGTCGGCGATGGTGATTATCATATGTCGTCAATCGGTATATTAGAGCGACACGGAGGGAGGGGATTTGAGTCTCCAGTGGAAGAATTGCCTCGCTTCTGTATACCAGAGAGAATGGTGTATTCCCGGTGGCAGCCCGTACTGTAGTACAGTACGCCCATAAGCATTCACCGAGCTTTTCATTCCAGTCGCGTTTGTTTGATGACACGAACTTCTTGATGAGCTTGATGATTGTTTTGTTGAATGCTTCAGCCAGACCATTAGCCGCCGGGTTGTATGGTGTTGAAGTAATGTTCTGGATTCAGTGTTTATCGCAAAACTGATAGAAGGCGTGGCTCACGAACTGTAGACCATTATCGTAGATGATCCTTCGGGGCAGTCTAATGCGATAGATGACGTGGTACTTGAGGTAGCTGATCACGTTTGAAGTCTTTACTTCTACAAGCGGAATAGCTTCTGCCCATTTGGAGAAGTAATCTGTGATTACGAGTATAAAACGATGTCCTCGGGACGAAGGTAGAGTGATTGGACCGATGAAGACCATTATCCATGCTTCGAATGGCCAGGATGCTACTGTCGAATGTAGAAACTCGGATGGCTGATGGATGAAATCTGTATAGACTTGACAGGCTTTGTACTTTCTTGTATAGTCTATCGCATCTGCTACCATCGTGGGCCAGTAATTGCCCATCCGGCGAAGACGGTCTTGTAATTTCGAACCAGGCTGATGGGCCCCGCAGACACCTTCATGAGCTTCGTGTACAGCTTCTTTGGCTTCTGTATTTGATAGACATCGAAGCAGTAATCCATAGTAGGACCGTTGATACATTATTTTTGTCTCTGTATCGTAGAAGAATCTGAGGGAACGCCTTTTGATAGAGGTAGCCTCCTTTGGATTTTCGGGCAAGATGCCATAGACTACAAAATCTATGAATGGCTGTCTCCAGTCTGGTGTTTCGTCAACCGTCTGATGAGAATGACTCGCCACAAACTGAATGTTATTCTTGGGAGGCCTATCACATCCACCGAATGATGTGCATAGTTCGTAACTGCTAGGGAAGCGGCAAGGCCAGCTAAGGCATTGGCTTCGATATTTTGGAGTCTAGAAACGTGCTCTATGAAGAACCCTTCGAACGACGAAATGATGCTGATCGCCATTTGGTGATAGAGGATCATGTCTTTATGGCGGACTTCATATGAACCCCGGAACTGATTGACGATTAACTGCGAGTCGCCGTATGCTTCAAGGTATTCTACCTCCAGTTCCTTTGCAAGTCGGAGGCCAGTGACCAAAGCATTGTACTCGGCCAAATTGTTTGAACAGGACTCTGTGAGGGAATAAGCCCGATTGATCACCAATCCGGAGGGAGAAATCAGCACCACTCCGACTCCAACGACGATGTTGCCCTTGGGCCTAATTCTGGAAGCACCGTCAAAGAACATTCGCCATATGGTATCATGAGAGGACACATGTGAGTCGACAACCTCATCTGGAATATCTTCGTATATCCTGGTTGACTCCGAACCTGGATGGGCTGCTAAAAAGTCTGCCAGAGCTTGACCTTAAATATCCTTTTGTGGGACAAAGATCATGTGGTAAAAAGACAACAATATCGCCCATATAGCGAGGCGAGAGCTGAGTGCCCCTGGCTTGGTCATGAGGACCCTGAGGGGGTTGACTCGTGAGATCACATGTATGGTTTGTCCCGTGACATAGTGTCGCGTCTTCTGAATGACGAACACCAGGGCGAGGCATTCCTTCTCCACGGCGGTATATCGGTGTTTCGGCCCCATCATCATTCGACTGAGGTAATATATAGCCTGCTTGTGACGCCCAGAACCAGAATACTGGAGAGCGGGGGCGAACATAGCCAGCTACGTATGTTAAAATGGAATCCATCTCGCTATACAGTCACGGCTGTCTAGATATGCGGGTTCACTACAAGCCAACGGTCTCTTATGGTCATGAACAAGCCTATTATCTCAATCTCAAGCAAGTAATGTAGTTACAAGATGTTAGACCACCAAATATACAATAAAAGGCGTCTCAAATATTACATATTGGCTGATCATGAAGCTAGTCATACAAAATGCGAGGACTAGCAAGAGTTAAGTCATATATGATCAAGCCTAGGATTTGTTAATCATGTTACAGTCCGTAGGCAGACAGTAAGTAATTACATCAAGCTAACAGGTGCTCGTCGGCTAAATGCCTCAAAAGAATAATTTTACAATGGAGTGAGTGAAACAAAATGGAAAACCCACTCGTAGTCCGGGTTCCTTCTAGTCGCCACCATCGGGCTGGAGGTTCGGTAGATCCTCGGGTGCTGCTCCGAAATCTGGCCACACAAAACCAGCTGGGTCAAACCCCAGAGCAGGTGCCACAAGAAGGCCACGAAATTAGAACAAGAAGCAGCATATCAGATCATAAGAAAATGGAAGAAAGTACACGTAATAAAGAGTACAACATGACAATAAACGACTAGGGACATGGAACCATTCCAGGAGCCTGATTACAACCCGTAAACCAAACAAGGACCGGGATTGTAACCCTTAGCATGAATAACACTTGTCACTACCCATTTATTGTTAAGATAAGTAAGACAATCATGTTCAGGGGTTCCAGGTGCCAGGACTAGACGAGACTTAGGCAATGCTGGACACCATCCATTCACAAGCGGCCAAGCAAATACTACGGCTTACTACTTAACTAACTAGGGTTATCACAAGCCTAATTACTAACAAGATGCGAATGAGAAATTCCCAATCCTAAGCCCTGCAGACTATCCAGTTATTCTTTCGCGGTTTGAGAGTATGTTTTGGTACATCGCCCTAGAGACGATATACCCTTAGGTGACTTAGAGAGTGCAACACATGACAGTGTGCTGGAAATGTGCCATACTCGTCGACAGGATACAAGTCCATTTAAAGCGCCAAGATAATGAGATCGCCTGTGACTGAAAATTCTCCATGTTCTAGTTTGATCTAACCATTAGCCTAATCCAATTTAGCACGAGTCCCTGTCCGTGGTACCCAGGAAGTCACGTCCTAGACATGATGCAAGACAAGACAAGTGGATTGAACAAAACAATAGGAAAGAACACCCACGGTGTCAGGGCAAGTCAATGTACGACCAGTTATCAAGTTAAGTCAAGTCAAGTCAAGAGTGCACCACGGCGGCCACTATACAGATATCAAGTTACAAGGGATTAATTACAGGCTGCAGGTTACAAGTTAAAAGCCACAAGTTACAAATGTACCACATCGAGTTACTGCCAAGATCAGAGAATGCTATAAATTAAAAATACAAAAAATCGTGTCAAGACGTGTCGGGTTAAGTCAAGTCGTGCTGTGGGCATCAAGATATAAGAAAACAAAATCAGTAAAAGAGAAACCGATGACCAAGGGGAACACCAAGGTCAGGAAGGGAAGCCATGGCACAGGGTGTGCCAGGCTAGGGGCTCGGGCAAGCGGCGCCAAGAGATGCGCTCAGAAACGGTCGTAGCGTGCCAAGGGGCACGACTGGGGTCAACAGGGTCAACTGCGCACGGGGCATGCAGGGTACAAGGCAGCCAGGCGTAGGAGCGCAAGGCAGCAAGGCGCGCAGGGCATGCACGGTCAGCAAGGCGCGCAGGGGCGCGCAGGCCAGCGAGGCGCACATGTGCGCGCGGGCCAGCGAGGCATGCAGGGGCGCGCAGGCCAGCGAGGCACGCAGGGGTACGCAGGCCAGCGAGGCACGCAAGGGTGCGCAGGCCAGAGAGGCGCACAGGGGCGCGTAGGCCAGCGAGGCGCAGGGCCAGCGAGGCACGCAGGGGCGCACAGGCCAGCGAGGCGCGCAGGAGCGCAACCAGCGCTAAAGAGTGCATCACAGGAGGGAGCAGCCTGGTGCTAAACAGCGCGGCTGGGAGGGGTCTTCTTCTTCCTCATGCTGAGAGGAAGAACACAAATGGCCTCTAAACTTTGAACATCACAACTCGGTCCATAAAATGCAAAATTCGGAATTACAAGAGTATAACTTATGTAAAATTTGATTCTCTACAACATAGAAGCATCAAAACAAGCAAAAAATCCAAGTTTGGTAGATCAAACCCAAGAAATTTCGAAAATGGTAAAAACTTAGATCTAGGAGAATCCAAGCTCCAAATCCAAAAATTTCATGTTCTAATGTTGTTCCAAATCATCTAATTAAGCTAATAGGCAAAATAAAATTTGGTCTTCATGTGGTGGCAAGATGCACTTGCCTATGGGTGGGGTGTTATGTGGAAAAAGGAAGAAGAAGAAGAAGTTAGAAATTTAATGAGGGAAGTAATGAGGAGAGGGAATGGTTGGTGGGGATTTTAATGAGGGTGGTTGTGGTGGAATGAGGGAGGAGTATAGGTTAAGGTGTTCCATTGGGTTTAAAATCTAACCAAACCAAACCAACTAAATCGAACCAAGCCGAAACCCAAAATACGAGAAAACCCAAAATTTTGCAAGTCGAGAAAATAAAATACAGGCCAAAATCCAACTATGAGTATAAATACGAAATACGGGAAATGAGGGTGACAACTCTATCCACCTTAAAAGAATTCTGTCCTCGGAATTTAATCGAGGAGCTAGAGACTGCCACGGCAAGCTACACTAAGCACCAACAACTATACTAAGCAGTTCAATCATACAATCATACATGCAATCAAGGAATGAAAAGCATAAGGTATAAGGAAGATATTATACCTTACGAGTCAAACAGGTAGGTATATCGCGATCGGATGTCGTCCTCACGCTCCCACGTTGACTCACCGAGAGAGTGATGACCCCAAGCAATACGGACTAAGTTAATAGTCTTATTCTTGAGCGTCTTCTCTCTCCGGTCCAATATAGACACGGACCTCTCCTCATACGAAAGGTTGGTACCAACAACCAATTCCTAATGGTCCAGGATATGGCTCGGGTCCGGGATGTACCGTCGTAATTGGGACACATGGAATACATCATGCACCTTACTTAGCGACGGCGGAAGAGCGAGATGTTAGGATACATCTCCTACTCGCTCCAAGATATCGAACGGCCCTATATACCTAGGACTAAGCTTTCCCCGTACGCCAAAGCGAATGATGCCGCGATTAGGCGATATCCTAAGGAATATATGGTCGCCGATAGCAAACTTTAAGGGACATCGATGAGCATCGGCCCAATGCCACTGGCGATCTTGGGCCACTCGAAGACGATCTCTAATCCTTCTGACCACCTCAACTGTCTGGGCAATCATCTCTGGATCAAGCATCTGCCTCTCTCCAACATCATCCCATGTTAGTGGGGATCTGCACTTCCTACCATACAGTGCCTCGAACGGAGCCATCTGAATACTGGCCTGGAAACTATTATTGTACGAGAATTCTACCAGGTACAGGTGATCCTTCCACGAACCACCAAAGTCAAGGGTATAAGATCTTAACATATCTTCAAGGGTCTGGATCGTGCGTTTCGACTGGCCATCTGTCTGCGGGTGATAAGCTGAGCTAAACTGAAGGTGAGTTCCCAAACTCTCTTGCAGGCTGCGCCAAAAGTGTGATATAAACCTTGAATCTTGGTCCGAGGTGATACTGACGGCCACACCGTGAAGCCTGACAATCTGCCTGAGGTACATCTCTACTAGCTGAGCCGTAGACTGCCCAACTCTGAATAGAAGAAAATGAGCCACCTTCGTGAGCCTGTCAACTATAACCCAAATTGCATCTCGACCAGCTGGGGATCTGGGCAATCCAGTCATAAAATCCATGGTCATATGCTCCCACTTCCATTCTGGAATCGGCAAGGGCTGAAGAAGTCCATTGGGCCTCTGATGTTCAGCTTTAACTTGCTGGCAAACCAAACACCGAGAGACAAACCGAGCTATCTTCCTCTACATGCCATTCCACCAGAAATGCTGACGAATATCACGGTACATCTTCGTGCCACCGAGATGAATAAAATACTGTAAACTGTGTGCTTCTGCCATGACTTTCTGTCTGATATCTCCACTGGGTACACAAAGACGAGTGCCATATCGAAGTGTACCATCTTCATGGAAACATAACTTTGGCCTCCTTTCTGCCTCACACACTGCTCTAAGTTGTTGAAGCTTGGGATCTGCTGACTGCGCTCTCCGGATCCTCTCTACTATGCTGGACTGAACCTGTAGACTGGCCATCAATGCCACATTGGTATGAAGAACCACTTTGACTCCCATCTTCTGAAGATCTGCCAATAACTCTGGTTGTGCTGAAGACCTGTAGACTAGCCATCAATGCATCTGCTACAACGTTGGCCTTTCCTGGGTGATACGGTAAATCCACATCGTAGTCCACCAGTAGCTCGAGCCATCCTCTTTGCCGTATATTAAGGTCCTTTTGGGTGAAAATATACTTCAGGCTCTTGTGATCAGTAAATATCTCTACTCTATCTCCGTACAAGTAGTGCAGCCAAAGCTTAAGTGCAAATACTACTGCTGCCAGTTCTAAGTCGTGGGTTGGGTATTTCTTTTCATGATCACGAAGTTGACGTGATGCATAAGATATTACCTTCCCATGCTGCATCAAAACACACCCCAATCATCTTTCTGAAGCGTCGCAATAAACTGTGAATCCTCCGGTTCCTTCTGGAAGCGTGAGAATAGGAGCCGTTATCAAACCTCTCTTCAACTTCTCAAATGATTCCTGGCACTCTACTGTCCAAGAAAACTGCACGTCCTTGCGGGTCAACTGGGTCATCGGCGTCGAAATCCTTGCAAAATTTGAGACGAATCGCCGGTAGTAGCCGGCTAATCCAAGGAAGCTGCGAACCTCTGCCACAGAGCTAGGTACTGGCCATGACTCGATAGCCATAATCTTCTGGGGATCTACTTCCACTCCTCCTCGGGTAATGATGTGACCCAAGTACGAAATACGATCGAGCCAGAACTCGTATTTACTGAACTTGGCGTACAACTGGTACTCTCTAAGCGTCTTAAGGACGATTTTGAGATGCTGCTCATGCTCTGCTTCGCTCTTGCTGTAGACTAGGATGTCATCTAGAAACACGATCACGAACTGATCCAAATAGGGCATGAAAATGTGATTCATGAGGTCCATGAATACGGCCGGCGCATTGGTCGCTCCAAAGGGCATAACAAGGAACTTCCAATGCCCATACCTCGATCTAAACGTTGTCTTTGGAATGTCCTGTTCTCTGACTCTGATCTGGTGGTATCCTGACCGCAAGTCTATCTTCGAAAACACTGAAGCCCCCTTGAGTTGATCAAACAAGTCATATATCCTCGGAAGAGGGTACCTGTTCTTGATTGTCACTGAGTTCAAGGTACGATAATCTACACATAGCCTGGACGTACCATCCTTCTTTTTCACAAGAAGCATCGGGGCTCTCCAAGGCGATCCACTTGCACAAATGAATCCCTTAGTCCTAAGTTCTTCAATCATCTTGTACAAAATCTCCAACTCGGAAGGCGCCATCCTGTAGACTCGCTCCGATACTGGTGCTGTCCCGGGGATCAAGTCTATAGTGAACTCAATCTCCCGCTCTGGCGACATCCCTAGAAGTTCTTCTGGAAAGACAATGTGGAAACTCTTCAACTATCTGGGGAAACCGTACTGCTGCTACTGCCATTCGCAATACTGGAGGAGAAGGCTCCACTGCGCCTCTGGAAAATAAAAACTCTAGCTCGCCTGGAATACTAAAGACAACCCTGCCAACATGGCAGTGTATCCTAGCATACTGGTTCCTCAACCAATCCATGCCTAAGGCTATATCATATTCTGCCATAGGGAACTCTATAAATCTAGCGGGGAACTCTCTACCGCTAACTACGATTAGACAAGAGGAAAATACTCGATCTACTCCAACAAGACTATTACCAGTAAGTATATTGAGCCTCACTGATAATGACTCGGGCTCCAATCCTATCCGTGTCGCGAATCGTGCAGACATGAATGAATACGATGCACCAGAATCAAATAATACCAATGCTGGAGAGGAGTTGACGAGAATAGTACCTGTCACTACCTCACCTGGTGCAATTTTTTCTTCCATAGTCATCATCATTGCATGACCTTGTCCTCTGTTCGCTGGTCCCCTCTGCTAGAAACCTTTCTGCCTGCTCTGCACTTAGGCTTGGGTATACTGCTACTGGTTCTGTTGATAAAACGCCTGAGCCTGAGGCAACAATGGCCTCGGGTACTGCTGCTGCTGCATAGGTGCTGGTCCCTAACCGATGGACTGGTTAGGTTGAAAGAGGACGAACTACCCCTATTCGGGCAGGCTCCTATCTTGTGATCTGCCGCTCCATAAGCCAGGCACAATCCCTACGCCCTGCGATAATCTGCCACCACGTGTCCTGGCTTCCCGCAATGAGAACACCCTATCGCGGAAGTCTGCTTCTGCTTCTGCTGCTGCATATATGTCGGGGTTGAATGTTGAACCGACGTTACCGAGGTCGCCCACCTCGGAGTTCCAATGGTCAAACTCTTAGCTGTCGGGGCTGGAGCTGATGATTGGTGCATTTGATTGTGGGATCGCTTTCTACCTCCGGTCCTATCCACGATCCTCTAGGAGGTGTACTCATGTCTCCTAGCTGCTCTCAATACTGCATCGAACGTCTGGTGCTTGAACTGCTCAACTGCCAACAAGATCTCCAAATGCAGTCCCTACTGGAACCGCTGGGCCCAATCAAACTCGATCGTCAACAAGGTGGGGGCAAACCTACTGAGTCTAGAAAACTCAGATGCAAAACCGTCGACCGTTCTGCCTCCTTGCTTTAAGTTGGTAAACCTCGTCTGCAGGTTGTACCGAGCTACAACATCGAAATACTTCGTCTGGAATCTATCTCTAAACATTGCCCAAGCAATGGGTGCCACTAATCCCATGGCCTGCGCCGCCCACCAACTGCGAGCTAAGTCTAGCAACTGTAGGCGTACTACCGCCACCTTCTCATTCTCAGGTGTCCTAACTGCTTCCAGAACCATCTCGGTATCCTGAAGCCAAGCGTCCGCGGTAACCGCATCCTCGCTGCCGTCGAAGAATGGTGGGTTCAAGCGCTTGAAGCTGTTGGCCGTGCTCTTCCCTGGATAATCGCCTCTGGTCAAAGCATCTGCCACTACCTGGTGCAAGGCGTCTCCTCTACGATCCTGGGAAGCTATCAAGGTCCTGATGAGACCTACCAAGGTGCCATCATCAGGCTCGGCAGGTCGGACGGGCTGAACTGGGGGCTCTCCTCCAATAGGTACAACTCTGGAGGCTACTCCGGAATGCTGGGCTTGATCTTCGGGTTGCTGCTGGTCCACGGGAAGTGCTCCACCTTGCTGATCGGTAGGTTCATGAACAATGCCGCTGAAGAAGACGACAAAGGAAACAATAAGGAAGGACAAGGACAGATCAACGGTACAAGCATGTGATCAGTTCAAGATTCTCAGGGAATTGAGGATACGAGCAGAGATCAAGGGCGAATACTGATTGAGACATCTATTCGGTAAACCCTCACGTTCTTGAATGCCAGGACCTGCATGGGCCACCACTTAAATCATGTGATGCCCCAGAACCAGAATACTGGAGAGCGGGGGCGTACATAGCCAGCTACGTATGTTGAAATAGAATCCATCTCGCTATACGGTCACGGCTGTCTAGATATGCGGGTTCACTACAAGGCAACGGTATCCTATGGTCATGAACAAGCCTATTGTCTCAATCTCAAGCAAGTAATATAGTTACAAGATGTTAGACCACCAAATATACAATAAAAGGCATCCCAAATATTACATATTGGCTGATCATGAAGCTATTCATACAAAATACGAGGACTAGCAAGAGTTAAGTCATACATGATCAACCCTAGGATTTGTTAATTATGTTACAGCCCGTAGGCAGACAGTAAGTAATTACATCGAGCTAACAGGTGCTCGTCGGCTAAACGCCTCAAAAGAATAATTTTACAATGGAGTGAGTGAAATAAAATGGAAAACCCACTCGTAGTCCGGGTTCCTTCTAGTCGCCACCATCGGGCTAGAGGTTCGGTAGATCCTCGGGTGCTGCTCCGAAATCTGGCCACACAAAACCAGCTGGGTCAAACCCCAGAAATAGCAAGTGCTACAAGAAGGCCACGAAATTAGAACAAGAAGCAGCATATCAGATCATAAAAAAATGGAAGAAAGTACACGTAATAAAGAGTACAACATGACAATAAACGACTAGGGACATGGAACCATTCCAGCAGCCTGATTACAATCCCAAGCCCTGCAGACTATCCAGTTATCCTTTCACGATTTGAGAGTATGTTTGGGTACATCGCCCTAGAGACGATATACCCTTAGGTGACTTAGAGAGTGTAACACATGACAGTATGCTGGAAATGTGTCCTACTCGTCGACAGGCTACAAGTCCATTTAAAGCGCCAAGATAACGAGATCGCATGTGACTGAAAATTCTCCATGTTCTAGTTTGATCTAACCATTAGCCTAATCCAATTTAGCGCGAGTCCCTGTCCGTGGTACCCAGGGAGTCACGTCCTAGACATGATGCAAGACAAGACAAGTAGATTGCACAAAACAACAAGAAAGAACACCCACGGTGTCAGGGCAAGTCAATGTACGACCAGTTATCAAGTTAAGTCAAGTCAAGTCAAGAGTGTGCCACGGCGGCCACTATCAAGATATCAAGTTACAAGGGATTAATTACAGGTTGCAGGTTACAAGTTAAAAGCCACAAGTTACAAATGTACCACATCGAGTTACTGCCAAGATCAGAGAATGCTATAAATTAAAAATACAAAAAATCTTGTCAAGACGTGTCGGATTAAGTCAAGTCATGCTGTGGGCATCAAGATCTCAGAAAACAAAATCAGTAAGAGAGAAACCGATGACCAAGGGGAACACCAAGGGTCAGGAAGGGAAGCCATGGCACAGGGTGTGCCAGGCAAGGGGCTCGGGCAAGCGGCACCAAGGGATGCGCTCGGGAACGGTCGCAGCGTGCCAAAGGACGCGAGCGGGGTCAACAGGGTCAACTGCGTGCGGGGCATGCAGGATGAAAGACAGCCAGGCGTGCAGGAGCGTAAGGCAGCAAGACGCGCAGGGCATGCACGATCAGCAAGGCGCACAGGGGCGCACGGGCCAGCGAGGCGCGTGCAGGCCAGCAAGGCTTACAGGGGCGCGCGGGCCAACAAGGCGCACAGGGGCGCGCAAGCCAGCGAGGCGCACAGTGACACGTGGGCCAGCGAGGCGTGCAGGGGCGCACAGGGGTATGTAGGCCATTGAGGCGCACAGGGGCGCGCAGGCCAGCGAGGCGCGCAGGGGCGCGCGGGCCAACGAGGCACGCAGGAGCGCAACCAGCGCTAAAGAGCACGGCGTGGGGGGAGCAGCCCGTCGCTAAACAGCGCGGCTGGAAGGGGTCTTCTTCTTCCTCATGCTGAGAGGAAGAACACAAATGGCCTCTAAACTTGGAACATCACAACTCGGTCCATAAAATACGAAATCCAGAATTACAAGAGTCTAACCTGTGTAAAATTTGATTCTATACAACATAGAAGCATCAAAACAAGCAAAAATCCAAGTTTGGTAGATCAAACCCAAGAAATTCCGAAAATGGTAAAAACTTAGATCTAGGAGAATCCAAGCTCAAATCCAAAAATGTCAAGTTCTAATGTTGTTCCAAATCATCTAATTAAGCTAATAGGCAAAATAAAATTTGGTCTTCATGTGGTGGCAAGATGCACTTGCCTATGGGTGGGGTGTTATGTGGAAGAAGGAAGAAGAATAAGAAGTTAGAAATTTAATGAGGGAAGTAATGAGGAGAGAGAATAGTTGGTGGAGATTTTAATGAGGGTGGTTGTGGTGGAATGAGGGCGGAGTATAGGTTAAGGTGTTCCATTGGGTTTAAAATTGAACCAAACCAAACCAACTAAATCGAGCCAAGCCGAAACCCAAAATACGAGAAAACCTAAAATTTCGCAAGTCGAGAAAATAAAATACAGGCTAAAATCCAACTACGAGTATAAATACAAAATACGGGAAATGAGGGTGACACTGCTCATGGCCTGCATCATTGTTTTGTGCTAGCAGAGCACCGAGAGAATGCTCCATCGCTCGTACATAGAGCAAGAATGGTTTTCCAGCAACCGGGGCCACCAGGACTGGAGGGTTCGATAAATATTCTTTGATGTTGTCGAAGATACGTTGGCATTCTTCATCCCATATGAATGAGATGCCCTTCTTCATGAGGTGAGTGAATGGCTAACATCGTCCGAAGAGGTTAGAAATGAACCTCCTGATGTAAGCTAGCCTCCCTTGAAGGCCTCAGAGTTCACAAAGATTTCTTGGGGGACCCATCTCCATGATTGCCTTTGCCTTCTCCGGATCTATATGAATCCCCTGGAAAGTAATGATAAAACCCAAGAATTTTCTACTGGATATGCCCAAGAAAGATTTGGTAGGATTAATCTTCAAGTTGTGCGCTCGCATCAGGTCAAATACCGTCATTAGATCCTACAGATGGTCTTCCTTATAGCGACTTTTGACAGCGATGTCATCAACATAGCACTCCAGGGTCTTGCGTAAGTGGTCTCTGAAGATGACACTCATGGCTCTTTGATACGTGGTGCCAGCAAACTTTAAACCAAAAGGTATGACTGTGTAGTAGTATGTGCCAATCGGTGTTCGAAATAATGTGTGCTTCTCGTCGTCGAAAGACATCATGATTTGGTTGTATCCCGAAAAACGGTCCATGAATGACATGCACTCGAAGCCGCAGGTGTTGTTAATCATGATGTCCGTGATAGGGAGGGGAAACTCATCTTTAGGATGCCTCGTTCAGATTGCGGAAGTCGATGCATATTCGAATCTTTCCATTTTTCTTGAGGGACGGTACTATGTTGACGACCCAGTCCGGATGTTGTTCCTCACGAATGAAGCTGCTGGCTATCAGTTTGTTGACTTCGGCTTCGATCACATTCATAAAATTCGGGCAGAAGGGTCGCTGTTGTTGCTTGATCGGCTTTGTATCCGGCCGAATATTGAGTTTGTGAAGTGCAATCTCGGAGTTTAGCCCTGGCATGTCTTCATAACTCCAGGCGAACACATCAATATATTCTTTGACGAGTTGTAGCAGCGATTCTCGCTCTTCATCTGCCAGGCTTTTACTAACGAAGATTAGTTTTAGAGAAGACTCATTGCCGAGGTCAACTTGCATAACCTCATCTTCAATAGGAGGCTCTCTTTGTTTGAACCGCTTTTTCTATTATGCATCCAGCTGTTGGGCCCACGACTCTAATTCAAGGAGTTCAGGAATGTCTTCTTCTTCTTCGTAAGCGTCGGCGAATGCCATATTGACAGACAAGACTTGCCTGAATACGTCCCCGATGCTGATATCTGAATCAGAAGTTGGTGATCCGGTTGAGTGTGAACGCAAGTTGCATTCCTTATCTGAGCTTTTAGGGGTCGTTGCAGGCGTAACATACACCAGTCCACATTGGGTCTTGTTGTAGTAATCCCGTGGTTTTCCGGCCAGGACTGGCAACTGTAAAGGTAACCGCCGACCAGTGCCGTAGTTCAAGCCTGGTATAGTCTCCAGATCATACCCTTGTCTTTGTATGAGATACTTGGATTGGGAGCTATACAGATAAAGGTGCAGTCTTCCGGCGTCCTATTCGAGATCGACTTCCTTTATTGCGAAGGGCTGTGGATCATTCTTTCGGCCGAAGATGATTGGATGGTCTTCTCCCTCGACTATAAAGTATGCGCCTTCTACAGGAGTAAGTTGATTTGCGGTGTAAACATTTGTCACTTGCGTGTGTAGGTGATTGCCTATACCGTGTTCCATAGCATATATTGTACAAAGCTTATCAAGCTCGAGGTAGTTCAAAGACAGCCCTTTATTGATGAAGTAAGATATCTTTTCTAGTAGGATTACATCATCTGCGGATGGAACATCAGTGTGAGCAGCCACATACTTGGCCAATTCTGGTTCTTCTTCGGCCACCCCCTGTATAAATGAAGACTGAAAGGATGACATGGGCAGCTTAATCATCAGGGGTTCCACTGGTGGGGCAGAATATGGAGTCGTTGGTGAAATAGCGACCCCCTGTTTGGTGCTTGATGCTAGCCGGGGAGTTGTTGGCTCGCTAGGAGTCCACGACTTCGCATTGGGCTGACGATTCATTTTAGAAAAATGTATCGTTATTGGCTTGTCAGAGGGTTTGAGCTTCTCTGTTTGTGGCTGGCCTGCTCTTGGCAGCCTTAATGTCAGTAGCTCCGTTGTGGGTTTTGGTGCTTGGCCAGACCTTGGCAGCCGGATTATTATTTGCCCCACTTGTGCTGAGAGACTGATTGCATCCTTACGCAGAGCGGCCGTAAGGGGTGCGGTCTTGCCAGGTTTACGAGCTTGAAGGTGGATTATCATAGGTTCTTCTGATCCCATTGCTGTCTCAGTTTGAGCTTGTATATCTCCTTCGACAAGGTGCCTCTTCGACTTCTCGTACAAGCAGAAGTCCGAGTAATAAGACTCGACCCCTTTGAAGGGATCGATATCGGCAAATTCTGTCCTCACGAAGCTGTGCTTGTCGACATACTTGAAGCACTGGTGCAGCGTGGAAGGCACGATCATGTAATCGTGTATCCAAGGACGCCCCAGGTAAATATTCTAGGAAGTATCCGTATCTATGACATAATATGTCACTTCTGACTGCAGATCGCCGATTTGGCACTTCAAATGAATCTTTTCGATTGGGTAGCTCCTGTCCGAATTGAAATTGCTGATGGCGATGCTTGTCGGCGTCAGACGATGCATGGGAATACGAAGATGGTGCAACAGACTCTTCGGGATGATGCTTATGGAAGAACCGGGATCAATGTGCATCTGATCCACCTTTACGTTACCGATGTATCCAGTGTAATACAACGGACGATCGTGTAGGTTAGTTTTAATGAGCATATCTTGCAGAGTAAAGACGATGTTGGGCATTGTACCTGTGCAAGCGCTATTCTGGAGATTTGCAGGCGGGCTCTCTCCCGTGAGGTTGACCTGAGCCAGATATGTGTCGGCATTCTGGAGTGCATCGCTCAGTGCCACACGAACATCTTTGGAGAGTCTCAGAAGCTCGTATAATGACAATTTGGCCGGTGTGTTGGCCAATTTTGCCAAGATGTCAAAGTTATAGGGCCTCTCCAGCCCATGAGGTGCCTCTTTTCGGAGGGATTTGTCAAAGCGAGTCTCCTTCGGCCTAGGCTTGTCGGTCGTTAGAGTTTGAGAAGGTCCTGGAGTGTCACCAGTAGCCGGCTGATGATCTTCAGCCGAGTTATCCGGTGTAGGTTGGGATTGCGCACCCGACCGGGTGACAACAGCTGTGGCTTCTTCGACATCTGTCGAGATTGTACGGCAGGATCTGACCTTTCCACCCTTCTTTCTACCAGTGGAGGGTGGTGTGGGTTGAGTCACTTCAAGTACCAAGTCCGGATGGACCCATATGACCTCCCCTCAAGATGTGGTGAGGGGCACTAGACCAGCAGCTTGATCTCGAGGAGGTAGAAGATTAGCAATCTCTATTGTTGCCTGATGGACGGGTACTATGTCGTCTTGAGTCTCTGTCAGGGGGAAGCTGTCGAACTATACTGACACCATGTTAGCTGCCACGGTTACCTCCTCGAAATCAATGGCCAGAGCCTTTGAATCGATGAGATGCTAGATATATCGCTTCAATTGGAAGCAGTCCTGTATGGCGTGGTGGACGTAACGATGGTAATGGCAGTACTTGGGGCTTTCCATCTCGGTCGGCCGAGGTTCTCGTCTAGGTGGAGGGAGCTGGATTCTATCTCCTTGTATGAGCATGTCCAAGATGGGCTTGACATGACCGTCTTCGAAGGAGTAAGTTATCTGCGGCCACTGCTTTTCAGCTGGCTTTAATTCAGGCTTCTGGGTTGCGTCGGCTACCATAGCCTGTTTGCCCTTATTGTCTCGGTTATTGGAGGAATTACCCTCATTGTTGGTGTTGGCATTAGGGCGTTTGCCTTTGTCCTCTCTCTCCGAGATATGTAATCCTAGTTGGCGAGCCTTCTTCAACTTATCTTCGACCCTAGTGGCACTGACGATGAACGTCTTCCAGTCCTTAAATTGACTTTCGTCGACCCAGAGGCTGATCGTTGGGAGCAGTCTCTTTTGGCAAATTTCAATTAAGGAGGAATCCGGATTTCCATACGGCAACTTCATTGTGGTTTGGGGAAACCGCTCAATATAGTTCCTTGTCAGCTCCTTCTCCCTTGAACAACATCCATGAGGGTGGACATCGTCACATCTTGTCCTACTTCGTAGAACCTCTCCAAGAATATACGCTTGAAGCCGGCAAAGGAATTAATGCAGTTGTCTGGCAGGTTGCGATACCAGTCGAAGGCGACCCCTTCCAATGCCACGATGAATAATCATGTAAGGATGGCGTCGTCATGGGGCAGATGGTCGGTTGTGACCTCGAAGTAAGTAATGTACCGACTTGCGGAAGTCTTGCCATCATAGGGATTGATGTTGAACGGCTTATATCTTGGTGGGAAAGGGACATCTCTCCATGCAGTAGGGTATGGTTGCCGTATTCTGAGGTCTTAGAAGGTTTCCAGGGCGTGAAACATGGCCTGGAGCTCCTGGAAGGTTTCCAGGGCGTGAAACATGGCCTGGAGCTCCTGGACCTCTCTTCTTGCCTCCCTGGCCTCATCCGCAGTGGTGGAAGCCGATATTTTAGGAGGATTGTCGCCCAGGTTTGGTGCCGCTGAGTTCGAGTCCGTATTTACCGCGGGACCCAAGCTTGTTTGGCCAGGCGTCCTTCCTTGCATAGTTGGAAGAGCCGCTTTGATTTTGTCCACGAATTTGACCAAGGTACGTAGTATGGCCTCCAGAGTGTCGATACATTGGCAATCACTGGGACCATCTTGATTGTCGTTTGTCATGAACGCCGTCCCGATACGAGCCGAAGTGGAAGAGACGGTGGACGACGTGCCCTCTGAATCATAACCCTGTACAGAGAAGTCGTCGGGGTATGTGGGAATGTTTTCCTCTGGTTCGGACTCAGAAGCAATAGTACCCCCAGCTTCAGAGCTTGCCTCGTCTTGAGAGTCGTGAACATCTTCGGGGACGTCGGTACCTGCTGTATCTGTTGGGAGAGTCGTTTCTCCGGGCTCATCTCCTTGGAATACCGGATTGTTGTAGATGTTCGGAGGAATGCTACCCCCGATTCTAGTGACCCTCGGTGATGTGGATGATGAATCTTCTAATGTAGTAGATTTCGTCTTCGAACGGGTTTCTTGGAAAACTCCGGTGGTAGGCAACCGCTTAGATGATAGTTTCTTGGTCATAGTGGTTGAAATCTTCGGGCTGGAGATATTTGTTTTCTTTTCTCTCCCGCTGGCAGGGATTCTCTGAGCAGAGTTGCAGGAGACGACGGGAAGCACCTCTTCCTCTGAACTTGGTTGTTGCAGTCTTTGGAAGACGGACCACCGGTCTTCTCGTATTGCCGCGTTGTTGTAGCAGCAGTTGACAATGACTTGGGTGCAGTGATGTCCGTGGGAGGACTCTTTGCACACCGAGTCCCCTTCTCTTCCCTTGCGTTTATGAAGGACCACGTCACGCAAGTCAGATGGGTCTCGAGCATCCATGTTTGCGCCCTGGATACGAGAAGACTTTTGGGAACCACTCTGTCCGTTTGCCACCGGGGGCTGGACTCGAGTGGTTCTGTATAACTTCCCATCAGAGGCCCGCATAACAGTAAGCGGAGAGCTCGGATGGTTAGAGGTTGGGACAGCGACTGAGCTTGCCGAGCTCGTGCTGCCCTAGACTTCTCCATTCTAGCGCCTGAGGGCACATAGTACGAAGAGTCTAAGTGGTGTTGCAGAGAGTCAGACACATTTTATTGGGAGCATGAGAGATCAGGGCCATAGGAGAGACGGTCGAAGATAGAGCCCGGGCTGCGTGGAGTAGATAATATGCCGCTGGAATCAGCAGTCTTCATGCGGCGGGCAGTCGTGGCCGCATAGGCCTTCTTCATGCGGCTGGAAGTCTCGGCCGCATGAGTCTCCTCCATGCGGCTGGAAGTCTTGGCCGTATGGAAATTCTGCATACGGCTGGCAGATTTGGCCGCATGAGCATCATGCATGGGGCTGGTAATCTTGGCCGCATAAGCATCATACATGCCGCTAGTGCCTTTGTTCGGCTTCTTCCTGGACAACATAGAGTCCCTCTTTGCCCGTACAAGTCCAGCATCGTAGTATTTTCCTCTGCCGGACTTGGGGACAGCAGATTCCTCTATGGCCTGAAGTGGAGCCGTATGAGAGTCGCCCTTGCCATCTCGGGCAGCAGAGAGTACTTCGTCCAGAGCTTGGGGAGGAGCAAATGACTTGGGCCTCCACTCCCTGCGAGCCTTCTTCGTGCGGGCTCGCTTCTGGATCGGGCCAGCGCTCCCATCGGAGAGCATTTCTTCAAATGCTTGTTTGTCGAAGCGGACGACCATCTTCTGTTGTGTGGAGCCAAGTTTGGCTGCATCCGATTGCGTCACCAACTTCTCAGCCGTGGAGAAGTTGTAAAACCCCTAAATTTCTACTATTTTTTTTGTTTAAAATTTGTACTGATTTAAAATTTTGTATTGTACGTCACGTAATCGTATTGTACGTCGTGTGCGAAGGTTCATCTTTCGTAATTGTTCGACGAGTACGAATATGTGCGAGCGTACATATTTTATAAAAAACATTTTTTATAATTTTATTATACACTTTCAAAATTATATAATTATTAATTCTTGCTATAAAAGACCTTTTATTTTTAGCAGTTATTAAGCATAAATAATATTTTATTGTATACTAGGAAAAACATAATCATGTATGCATTATTCGTGCATACATATATTTCATAATTATTTATTCGTCCATTTTTAATAAAAATATAATTTTCGTGATTTATTGATAATAATAATTTATTATTCAAAAAGATATTTAAATATATTAATGTAATTTTCAAAATTATTATTATTAATATTATTGGAAAATATATTTCAAACTTTTTGTGAAGATTTAAATGTTGATTTAATTTTTGGAATTATATAAATAAGTATCTATATTTGTAAATTGATTTATCCTAATTGTTTTTAAAATAAAGGATAGGATTTAATTAGATCTAAATTTGGATTTGATTTGTATTTGGATATTGGATTTAAATTAATTTAAATTAAATTACGAATATCTATTTTGGGTTTAAACAAATCCTATTTTATCTAAGTGGGAATTCCCACATCCTATAAATAGGCAGGTACTCCTCCACATTATTCATCCACAAATTTCCATAACCCAAATCGTGCATCGTGTCGGTATCCTCCTTTCCCATCCACTATATTCGATATGGTACAAATACATTGTTCTCTACGGGTCCGACAGATCCGGACCTCTATCCCCATTGTGTCGGACACACCCGACACAACGTAATCCACACCCGACTCAACTTTCCTAGGCCATCCATCACCAACAACTTGACCGACGTACCACCTCGACCTCCGTCATCCCGGCCCTCGCCGCCACAGCCATTCCCTGTCGACTCCGATGCTTTTCTTCGCCCGACCACCTCACGGCCACCTTGCCCGGCCGTCCCGACACCACCAGCACCGCCACCCATCACAGCCACAGTAAAAAAAAAGAAAAAAAAAGAAGAAGAAGAAGAAGAAGTAGAAAACCCTAACCTAACCACTCGCCTCTCCGGCCGCCTCCGCGAGCGCCGACGCCGTGTCGCGAACCGCCTCCAGCCCTTTCCAGCGAGCCTCCCCTCGCCGTGTCTTCGTCTCCGCGCCGTCAGCCCTAAGCCACCCTCCTCCGGTCGCCCTCTCCGCCAGATCCGCACCCACGCCTCCTCCCCGGCGCTCGGCACCGCCACCGTACCGCACAGCCGAAACCCCCTCGTCGAAACCCCCTTCTACCGTCCGTCTTCCCTCCCGTGGACTGCCGACCTCCCTCCGTCGAATACAATCACCGCCTGCGTCCGCCGTTCCCCGTCGGATCTTTGCCCCAATATCTTCTGCCGCGCCCATCCTCCTCCTCCTAGGCCCTAGTCGGCTTGAGCCACACCACCGCCTCCACCTTGCCATCCCTACGACCGCCTCCGCGAAACCCCCTTTTCTCCGACTTGTCGAGCCGTCCCCGCGAAGCAGCGCCCCCTCCGCTCCTCCTCGATCCGCCGGAGACGCGCCGTCTCCCGACCCGGCTCTCTCTCTCTCTCACCTCTCTCGCTCGATCTCTTTTCTCCTGTCACTCCCTCTGTGTAATCTCTCTCTCCTCTTTTCTTACAATTGATATTTCTTCTCTCTCTCTCTTCTGCTTTACTCGAGACGAGAGCAGCAGCAGTGCTGCACTGAGTATTTTTATTTATTTATTTTATTTATTTACGTATATTTCTGTTGTTTAGTGTTTTTGTTTTGATTTTTTAGTTTGTTTATATTTTGCTTCATTTTCTCTTTTAAATACCTACTATTATTATAATTATTATTATCATTATTATTATTAATATTATTATTGTTACTATTATTATTATTATTGAGAGTACTGTTTCAATTATATCTATATATTAATTTTATATTGACTTTTATTATTACTAATTTTATTGTAGGATAGTATACTCATGTAGTAGCGGTAGCATACAATATTTTATGATACAAGTATGTGATAGTACTATTATTGTTTTGCCTTCTAAATATATTAAAATATTTTGGCCTATAAAAATGTAGTTTCAAAATTATAAAATATTTTTGGTGACTTAAATAAAATATCGATCTCTATCTCAAATAATATTTTTACAAGGTTAAAATTTTTAGTCTAAAAACGATTTATGGTTTTCAAGTATTTTCCTAGAAATTATTTAAACTAATATAATTTCAAGTGTTATAATTATTTTCTTAAAATAGCATATGTATCTAATTATTCAAATTCCTTTGATTATCCTTCTGTCCATGACCAGCCCTATTACTTCCGTTTCCTCACCAATTTCGTATCCCATATGCCTACTCTAACTAACTTGACCCTTCTGGAACCAATGAAACTGTCCGTGCCACCGACCGAGGTCACTATGTATAGTTGTTATACCAAAGTCGTAGTTCGTGCCACTGTGATTATCGCAGCACACCAGGCGTCCTATCAGGCAAGACACCTTGCCATTAGCTGTTTATTTATTTTAGCTCATATTTTATGCATTGTTCATTATTTTCTTTATGCAAAATAAACTGTAATACATGGGAATAACTGTTAGAACTTATTATTCATTTTTCCTGCTATGTATTATTTTTCTCATATTAAACCTAGATTTAAGGGACCACCTTGTGTGTTGCATTCATTGGCCTTGACATGTTATAAACACGAAGTTGTGTGTCGCATGTAGAACACGGAAGTGCGTGATTGGCTGGCCACCAGTACGTACAAGCCGTGCGATAGGAATAACCGCTAATAGAGGTTGCATACTAGTTTGACTTAGCGGTTATAGTGGTTTATGTTCTGGATACAACACAGTAGGCATTGGGCGGGGAGGACAATTCCTTAGCGTATGGGCTTCGATGCACTTTCTCTTGTGACCCGGACTCTCCATTGGAGATACGGGATTGATGACCCAAGATTATTGACGGCCACTGACGATTCTGCGAAACGTTATGCTCTTACTGATGGGGCCTCTGGTGCCCAAAGGGGGACTACGCCGATCATATTTAGCCAGGACCCATGCGTAGGAAGGATTGTTCTTAACTACATATCACTTAGAATGGTTAGGTATCTTTATCCGTTAGGTACGAGTACTTTTGGTTTGGGTACTTGTATCTGACCGTGACCTGGAACAATAACTTATCGCGGATTAGTTCGTCACATCATGTCCTTGTTTGGTTGTAGGTGTGACTTACTACTTCGATGAGAAGGTATTGAACTTTGTTGGGGTCCGGATACCATATTGGATTCATAGCATGGGAAGATACGTTACCGTGAATTAGTTTACCATCTCCTGTCCTTGTTTGGTTGGGGGGATGGTACGCTCGTTCAGTAGGTGCGTATTGGACCATGTTATAATTCGATTTACTTATTTATTTGAGCAATATTTATTCAGTTTATATGGCATGATATTATGTGTCTTGTTACGTCCCTCTGAGGACCTGGTTATCTCTTCAGGTGTGTGCTATTGTCTTTCGTAGGTGCTTTAGCTCTAGCCATGTTCATTGCTATTTTTCGAGGATGATTGCACTTGGATCGTCTTCGCTTCGCTCACCACTCATTTCATTTTCTATGTATTTTTCCTTATTTATTGGTAGTAGATTTGTCTCTGCCCAACATATTGTACCAAGACAAATTCATTCTAATTATATGATATCTTTTATTCATTTATTCTGTGTGGTTGAGATTAGTTATGGTTCTACTGCATTTTACAGCTTACATATATTTATTATACGGCTGGCATGTCTACGTTCCTAGTCCTACATATTTTGGGACTGGGGCGTTACAAAAGTTTATCCCCAGCAGAGTCGCCATCGTGTTTGCCATTGATTATAAAAGAACAGAACAATTATATGTGAGGACTGGACTTTTACTTCACAATACAAACTCGCTCGTACAAAGAAAGCCTAGGGACGAAAACCTAGGTACAACAATCTAAGTACAATTGTTTAGTTTTTTCTGGGGGTGACGGTAGAGGCTCGGGAATGCGACGACAGCTCTGCCTTACTCCTTGGACGATCAGACGTAGCCTTGGCTCTGATAAAGAAATGCTCTCAGGATGGAAAGACTCTTCTGTGTGCGCCTTTGTCTCCCGGTGTGTCCAGCCAGGTGGAGAGGATCTCTTTTACAAGGAAATGGCACCTCGCTATACTTTTCGATCGGGCTTCGATGCTCCTGCAAGGGAATGGCACCTTGCTATTTATAGGAGTGGGGTATGATCATTAGGGTTTGCAATGATTGTCCTAAAAAAGTCGGCGGCTTGGGGATTTAATTGCCATTTTTCTTGATCCTATTTTGTTGGCAATTAATCTGGACCACTAATGTTGATTGCAACGAATCTGGACAATTAATGCAGATTGTGTAAAATCCGTATGGGCAATTAATGTTGATTATCATGAATCTTTAGAAGCTCGGATCTCCTGCCACGTGTTTAATCCGCATGATTGCAATAAATCTGCTTTGATTCGGGTAATTATGATGATTGCACTAAATCTAGTTGTAGGGATTTGTTGATAAATCTTGATTGATTTAATGCCACGTGTCTAACCATCGTTACGGGAAAACTGATCTTCTGCCACGTGTCATAACCGCGAGCCACAGCCGCATGAGTGTAGCTTCTTAGGTTTTGAACCGCATGAAGGTGGCAGCCGCATAGGTGTAGCCTCCGAAATCTGAGCCACATGGGGATGGTTTCTAATTGAGCCGCATAAGACTAGCCACGTGTCAAGGCTGCATGGCATAGCCTCTTAGTATTTGAGCCACATGGAGATGATCCTCATGATCCGAGCCGCATGAGAACAAAGGCTGCATGGGGTGGCTTCTTAGGATTTGAGACGCATGACGATGGTCTCCACGGTCCGAGCCGCATAAGAGCATCAGCCGCATGGGGGGGTGGCAGTCACATAGGGAGCTTTGGAGTTGGTGGATCGTACCCGCTGTATAGGAGATTTTCTTCGTTTTCCGAGGAACACGCCGTCATGTCAGATTTTAGCTTTAATGTCAGAGTTATCACTTTATGTCAGAGCATTTAATGGGAGCAGTCACTTTATGGCCAGCTGTAAAATCAAGCTTCATAGGGCCACGTGATTCTTTCCTGAGCCGCATGAGTCTATTGGAGAGTTTCTGAGCCGCATGAGGCTCCGATAGATTCCTGAGCCACATGAGGCTCCTTCTATTTTGAGCCGCATGGGCTTCTTCTATTTTGAGCCGCATGTGCTTTTCTTGTTATTTTCCATGCTTCTACAGCTATGAATCCAATATGGTATCCGAAACCCAATAATGTTTAATATATATACCTTCTCATCGGAGTAGTAAACCACACCTACAACCAAACAAGGACAAGGTATGGCAAACTAATCTGTGACAAGTTATCGTTCCAAGCCACGCTCAGATACAAGTACCCAAACCAAAAGTACTCGTATCTAACGAATAAAGGTACCTAATCATTCTAAGTGAAATGTAGTTAAGAACAATCCTTCTTACGCATGGGCCCATGCTAAAATGGGATCGGCATGGTCCCCCCTTGGGGCACCAGAGGCCCAATCAATAAGAACATAGCGTTCCACAGAACGCCAGTGACCGTCAGTAATTGGTGGGTCATCAATCCCGTATCTCCAGCGGAGCATCCGGGTCATAAGGGAAAGTGCATCGTAGCCCATACGCTAAGGAATTGTCCTCACCGCCCAACGCCTACTATGTTGTATCCACAACAGAAAACCTCTATAACCACTACGTCAAACTAGCATACAATTCTATTAGCGATTAATCCTATCGCATGGCTTATACGTACTGGTGGCCAGCCAGTCACACATGTCCGAGTTCTACATGCGACTCACAACTCCGTGGTAAAAATGTGTCAAGGCCTATGAATGCAACACACAAGGTGGTCCCTTAAATCTATGTTTAATTTGTAAGAAAAATAATACATAGCAGGAAATATAACTGTACAGTAAGTTCTAACAAGTTATGCCATGTATCACAGTTTATTTTGCATGAAGAAAATAATGAATAATTCTTGAAATATGAGCTAAAATAAATAAACAGAAAATGGCAAGGTGTCTTGCCTAGTAGGACGCCTGGTGTGCTGCGATGATTAAAGTGGCATGAACTGCAACTTCGATGCAACAACTATGTAAGGTGACCTCTGATGGTGGCACAGACAGTTCCATTGGGAACAGAAGGGTCAAATTAGTTATGGTAGACATAATTGGTGAGGAAACGCAAATAATGGGGTTGGTTAGGGAGTGGACGATAATCGAAGAAATTTGATAAATAAGCAAATATATGATTTATAAATACTTATAGTCCTTGAAAAAGAAATATATTTTTTCATCCAAAATTATTATTTTTTGGTAGTTAATAAAAATCGTTTTAGGTCAAAAACTATACTTTGCTTAGAAAAATATTTTACATAACTACAAGAATATATATATGGTAATTTAAAACTATCTTATTAGGAAAAATAATAATTTAGATAATTATTTTAAAAGTAATTAGGAAATTAGTTTAATATTATGAACTATATTCTTATGGTCAATAATAGTTCTATATAATTATCAATAATATAGAAATTGGTTGAGGGTTTTAAAGCCACAGTTATGTAGGCTAAGTCAACAATAATATTTATATATTTTACAAGAAATTTTTGAAAGGATTGGTTAATCATGATATAATACCAAAATCAATTTTTAATAATAATTACAAAAATCTCTAGAACTTACATTATAAAAATAAAAATAGTAATACAAAAATATTAAGTATGATGTGAGCAATAATAATACAATATAACAAAAACAAAAATAGTAATAATAATCAATAATAATATTAATAATCCTAATAATAATAATAATATATAAATATATCAGTTATCCTTAAAAAGTAACAAAACACACACACTTCTCTAAACAAAACACACACACTTCTTTAATATATCAGTTAACCTTAATAATCCTAACAAAAAGTAACAAAATAATAATATGAAACACCAGTAGCTAAACAAAAAGAAAAAGAAAACCAAATACATATAATAGAGAGGAGGAGCAGAGAGAGAGAGAAAAGTGATATTGGGAAAAGGGAGGAGGAATCAAGGGAGTGAGCGGGAGATCGGAGAAAGGGAGAGAAGAGGAAGGAAGAAAGCGGAGGCTCGCCGGCGTGATGTTGGTGGAGGTAGCGCGCGATCGTGAGGACGAGGAGGTGGTCTGAGGAGGAGCAGAGATGAAGGGAACGGGGGAGAAGGACGTCACTTGGGCGATCGTGCCGAGGCAACGGCGGTGCGCTGGAGGTGTGGTCCAGCGGCAGCAGTGGGGCGGACGCGCCCGGAGGAAGAAAGAGGGGCTCGGACAGGTGAAGGGCGCTGGATCGGCACACACGAGCTCAAGGTGGTGGGGATGGTGGTTATGAGTCGCCGCGGTGGTGGCCGCGGTGGTGGCGAACGACATGGCTCAGCGGATGGCGACGGCGAGGAGGGGCTATCTCCGGTGGTCAGCGGGGACGGCGCTGGCGGCTGCCGGCGCCAACTGCCGAGTGCGGCAGAGGAACAACCATGCTGGAAGAGTCGATGTGCGGTGTTCGTCGACGGGTACGGCTGTAGAAGCATGAAAAATAACAGAAAAGTCCATGCGACTCAAAACAGGGGGAGTCTCATGCGGTACAAGAACGTCTTAGAGCTTCATGCGGCTCAAAATTTCTTTAGAGCTTCATGCGGCTCAAAAGTCCCTTAGAGCTTCATACGGCTCGAATGTCCCCGATAGCTCCATGCGGCTCGGGAAAAGCCACGTTGTCACTACCACATTTTAGTTTGAGGGTATTTTTGTTATTTTTTGAATTAATTGAATTTAATATATATTTATTTGGAATTTAATTTATTTAATGGGATGGTGTGATTTAAATATTAATTAATCAATTGCCTTGTGTTGTGTTTAGCCCTAACCTAGAATTGTCCTAACCTAGATTAGTCATACCTAGACTTAGCTAGCCATGGTTAGTGATGGTTAGTATTGATTAGTTTTGATTTACACTACACCAAAATAGTCATTTCCTAACGACTATAAGCGTTAGGAAAAATTTTCCTAACACTTTTTTACCGTTGGTGGTTGGGCGTGAGGAATTTTCCTAACGGTTTTTTACCGTTAGAAAATTTGTGTTCCTAACGGTAAAAAACCGTTGGAAAGTTAGATTTTTCCAACGGTTTTTTACTGTTAGGAACACAAATTTTCCTAACACAAAAAAACCGTTGGAAAAGTAAGTTTTTCCAATGGCTTTTAACCGTTATGAAAGCAAAATTTTCCAACGGTAACAAGCCGTTAGGAATGGATAAGAAATATATTTTTTTTTAAATGTAGCTCTATTGAACCTTAGCTTTTAGCTCTCAATTATCAACCAATTCAATGAGTGGCACACAAAAATTCAGAGTGGCACACAACTGAAGTATTAACACCACAATATACACAAGTAAATTATGTTCCTAAAACAATTGCAAGCACAAAAAAAGAAACAAAGATGTAGTTTGTGTAACAAATTAAGTATTAATACTGTAAATGATGTTCTATATAGTCCACCATACATACGGGCACCACATAATGCTGGATCAAAATAAAGCAAATCAAAACAATTACACGAACTGTTACTTTGTTCACAAGTGAGCTTCCTCCCTTAACTGGCTATCAGGATTGCAGTACTTCAACTCAGACCCATGAGTTTCTTTATTTTTCATCCACCTCGATAACCTTCTGACACCAAGTAGGGGGAAACTGGGGAATCACCTCATCGACTTGCACCTCCATAGATGAAAGAAGCCCCCTTCGACAGAACCGAGCTTTGTTGAACCGACCGAGTTTGAGATGATTCAGTACAAGAAGTTCTGTCCTTGGAGGAACATGTCTCTGAATCAGAAGACTGCAACCTATTAAACCAGTGCTTCGTGTAGAATTCCATTTCTTGATATATTCTTTAACTATCTGAAACTTCAAGTTCTTGAAACCCATCGATACAAACTTGTTGCCTTCTATCTTCCCCATGTAGAGTTTCCTGAGGAAGATTGATTAATATAACTAAGACAATGTTTGACAAGGTAAATTTTACAGATTAACATCTAACAGAAAAATAAATTTTGGTAAATTTTACAGATTAACATCTAACAGATTAACATCTAACAGAAAAATAAATTTTGGAAAAAAAATGATGCATAAACATGGGTCCACATTTTTGTAGTTTTTCCTAGGTAATTGACTAATAGAACCAAATCTGTCATCTAATCTAGCTAGTTCTCTGAAACTTAAAAAGAACAAAAAGAAGCATAATGTTCTTACTTTAATTGCCTGCTGCATGAAGAGCATGGCGATCAACAGACCAAACAGCTCGCCAGCTATACGAGTAAATCTGTTGATAATGGAGCACGCGCCAAGAACTGACAGTAGAATCAGCAGGAATGCTGTCCACACACAAACCCTGTCAATAAAAATAATAGGTTTAATTAATCTTCCTATCAAACAAACCTCCAAATTTCATTCACAGCAAGCCATTTTCCAGGAAAAAAAGTTCACACCATCCAGTCCATGCTACAAACAGCTTCGGCCCCAAGTCCGTTCTCTCCTTGGCAAAGTTGAACATAAATGTGTAAATAAGAACAGTGGGCTCTGCCACCCCAAGGATCAGCAGAGGCTGACCCCCGATGATCGAATGTATGATCCCGCAAATCGCAGTCGACGCCAACATCTGCACCGCCGTTATAATCCTATCTGCCAAGAACCAGTTTCTTGTTTCATCAAGCTGATCGATCATTTTTTCGGTGTGTAATTAAAACTAGCACTTGTAAACTAATTTCGTTACCGGTGTTTCTCTCCAGTTGCTCCCCAAACGATATGACCGGTATCGCTGACGCAAAAAATATGTAGGTGGTAGGAGCCAAAATCCTGAATCAATCAAGAATCAAAATGGCATTCAAGAAAATTCAGGCCTAGAACATGAACTAGATCGATTGAGATGATTGCGATACCTGATGCCCGCGCTGAACCCCCCGGTCCAGTCCTGCTTGTAGCACGTTAGTCGGCCGCGGAGATCGTTCTTGATCCCCCTCAGCGGCACAAAAGTCTCCTCCATGCTTGTGTTGAATGCTTGCTAATAGTAAATATAACTTAGGCTAACTATACAAGTATACGCTATCTACAACCTAATTCATTCAAGGGAGTAGGCTATGAGGGTCGGCTTTGCCTATGGGAAATTCATGGTTAATCCCATGCTCATAGCAAATTAACCAAAAAATGATCAGTATGGAATTGCTACTGCCTACTTTCTAATTACAACAAGACCGATCGAAGGAAAGCAAATTTACATGATTCAAACCTATAGAAGAATATTACTTCTCAGAGGAACAAACTCGATTCAAATACACAAGCAATACTGGAAAGAGGGATTCAAATACACAAGCCATCAAGACTATCCAAGACAGTAGGTGAAATTGAGGAATTCAAATAATAAACCAACGCATCATACTATGAAAGATCTGTAAATTCAAATAGAAGAATTCCAGATGTGCAAAGGAGAAAGAGGATCCAAGAAATTGTACAAGTCTCGTCTCACTATCAACAAACTGAAATAATGAACCATGAAACTGGACTGTTATTAAAGACATTCATATATTATAGAATTGCATGTAAATATTACAGATTAACAGCTAACAGAAAAACAAACTTTGGATAAAAAATGATGCATGAAAAATTAGGTTTAGACTTCATGTTATGGCGTATAAGAGATGAAACTAATTAACGATGACGTTGTGTGGACGATTATAAATTAAGGGATCCCATGAGAAATAGGCTGAAACCTAAATTCCTCAACCAAACACCAATTTGACATATAGAAACCCAGGAATTACGAACTAATACCCCAATTTCACCCTCAAATCAGAAATCTATGAATTGGCCAAAATGTGCAAAAGATTAGTAATTAAGGATGTTTCACCAGATTCGCGTAGAGGGGTAGAATCAATTCAAACACAATCATCTTTCTGATATTAAAGGGACAATGTCGAAAGATCCTAATAAAATTCCAACATTGACACCAATACTAGTATAGCCAACACATTGATGTTCGCTGAAATGAACCCCAACTATTGGTAACCAAAGGCATCAACAAACCAAAAGAACAGCAACAACTTAGTACCATAGAAATGAGCAACCAACTGCACGACAAGATGCTCATGTCTACAATCATTACCACTCTTGATAACATCTGTTGACAGCCAAAAAAACGTTTATAGGGATGAAAGAATGAAAACAAGTTATCTACAAAGCAGATTTCATTTTAATGCATCATATAGAAAGAAAAGATAATTGCAACTGTAGAAACATGTATCATCTCACCTAACAGATAGTGGAAGATAGTATATGGGATCCAAATTTTTAAGGGACAAGAATCACTTTATGTCATAAATAAAAGTGGAAATCAAGCTCACACTTGCTTGTAACCAAACGGCAAAAGTGGTAATAAGTGCAAAAAAAAGTGACACTTCCACTGCTTGTATTTCACTTGTTGCAACCAAACACAACATTATGTTTGTGCACCTGACACATCTGTCCCAAATATTTCAATCACGTTCAAGCACCATTTAGGTACAACAACATACTATTCACAAGTAATGTCCTTTCTCATTTGAAGATGGTGAAGTTGGACATCATTTCTTTCTGTCAACTCAGTCTGAAAACAGTTATCAATCGTCACCTTAACCACTTTTGGACCCTCATTTTTTGGTTGCCTTTACCAACATATATTGGTTATATTGCTTATATTATTAAAGCAGGATATATGAGTTTTCTGTGGATGCTGATATGACTTTGGACCTAACCTGCATGCCTTCGTCTAACATTTTTTATGTGCATCAATTATTTTCCAACCTTTCTTACGTTACTGATTCTAGATGTATCGATCAGCAAATATGTGTCTAAGTAGTTGTGTCAACACCTATAAGCCTCTCACGCTCTATGAGCCTCAACCTTTTACTCTAAATTTACTATTTTAGTGGTAAACATTAAACAACACATAATTCAACAACTCCAGGAATTTAATATTTATATTAGGATATATGTTTTCATGTCGGCATTATTCCATGAAACCAATTGAATATGGATCATCATAACGTCATGATGATGTCTATTTTAAACAAATAAAGTTGAAAGTAGGAACATTACTTACAGAACGCAAGTCCCAACCAGGTAATTTTCCATATCCAGATGATTTTCGTATTCTCTTTCTTAACCTCCCAAAGCTCACCAGATAAAGCATCACTAGGTTTAGGAACACCACCATTCATCACCTGCAAAGAATAACAATATCCCTTAGAATGAATTTCATTTGTAGGTACTTCTGATAATATGCAAAAGATCAAAAAGTATTCACCTTTTGGTGTTCATCTGATGAATTCTGTCCAGCTCCTTTTAAAGGAAGCCCAGCGGGGCCTCTCTTTTCGCTGCTGCAGCCTAGAAAGGGATATTCAAATTCCTTAATAAGTATTAACTCAAAGTTAATGGATAAGAAAAGTCCAGGCTTAAACAACTACGTAAACATTATGGAGACAACCGCTTCAACAGGAATACATGAAAATTTTGGTAGATTGTGCAGTGAATATCCATATGAATATCCTGGTGTGTATTAGGTTTCTCAAATAAGTAGATTGTACAGTGAATATCCATGTGACAATTGAAATGGATGGGTGATTACACACTAAAAAATAGTTTAAGAAATGGGTTCTTTGGTGGATATTCACTAAAAAATAGTTTAAGTACACCAGTTTCAACATTGTGGCTATTAGTCAATGTCTACTATAACATACAAATCTAAAGAAAAAGGTACCAAGGTCAATCGAAAATCTTTACGACATCTAAATTCCCTGCATACAAGTAAACCAACAAAACAAACCAGGGACAATTATATACACCATTATGAATCAGGCCTAAGATATTGGCGAGCTAGTTACTAAAACGAAAATCAAGTGGCAGTATATATATATATATATAGTAACAAGCATTTGTTATGAAGACAACAATGTCTGTTCAACTTACTGAAACAAAAAAGAAAAGGGCAAGTGAGACCTCTCATGTCTGCATGCATCAGGGGCACTTCAAGGGGCACTTCAAAGAGCTGTGCAATCCACGGATGTGGGAAAATAGCTTGCACGATGTCGTAAATACAAACATTTCTTACCAATCATGCATCTTATCAATGTTCAAAAGACAAGATTAAAGAAAGACCCCTTAATACAATCAATGGTTGTGTAATTGTCATTAATCAGACCAATAACCCAATTAATTAACAACCACCAATGTACCAGGCATGTAATGAAAAACTTAATACAACATTACCTCAGTGTTGCCAAAAGGGGCAAGCTAAGATTATAACAGAACATGGTTGAAAGCACAATCATCAACATCACAACTTTAACTAATTTTCTTCTTGTCATCATACCATGATGGTTCCACATTTTTCTACTGAAATATCAACACCTCGAATGAGTATACAACCATCATCAACAATAACGAGTAATCCCTAAAGATCAAATCTCTACGGAACCATATTAAAACTTTAAAGATTGGATCTTAGGGAACCATATTCAAACCATAAAATCTAACCAAACAAGAATCAAGATTTAGGGATCGACTAATCCCTAAAGATTGGATCTTTAGTGAACCAACCCTAGATCTGACCAAACAAGCATCCATATATCAAAATCAATAGCACCATGAATGATGGAGAAGAACATTAGCCTCTAAAAAAATTAGGAGAGAAATAGAAAGAACTAGTAGTAGATGTTGGTTCTGTGGTGGGTAATTATTCACCAAAGCACCAAATACCAAATAATTTGGCTTGGATCTGATTGTGGATGGCGTCGACGACATAGATCTTATCAGAAATACAAGGATTACAAATAGAAAAAAATCTACAACATATATTTTACTTACAGTGAAAAGAAGAGGAGATAGAGGAGCACCAAAAATTAATAAGTTGGCGAACCGCTGGTGGGCTGGACACCTAGGTCTCGCTGGGACCAAAACGGGCGGCTTCCCCAAAAGTCGACATGCCTCCCAAGGAGTCCAACTCCCTAGCGATGACGAGGAGGACAAGGGAAACCCGTCGGCCCTGCAGTCGCCAGCTAAGATCTAAGAACAAGATGAAACCCCCCATCTTCGTCACCCGCAACAGCCCCAATATGCTCCGCAGCCACGTCATGGAGGTTACTGGTGGTGTGACGCTGCCAGCACGATGTCTGCGTCCTCAATGGCTCAGGTTTTGTCGCCAACGTGGCCTCACGCCAGCCAGCTGCCCCGAGGAGGATAAGGAGGAGGAGGAGGTGAAGGAGGCGACTCGGTTCCTCGGAATGAAAGAGAGGTCCTCGGAGGAGAAAAAAACTCTAGGGTTCACGGGAGAGAGGCGGAACAAAAAAGGGGATGGGAAATGTTCCCCCAACACTTTTCTTCACAACGGATAGGGTTGTTTTTTAATTCAATTTTTATTAAGTTTGCTAACGGTTTTAATGTGTTGCAACATAAATAATAATTATTTCTAAATTAAATTTTAGTTTTTTAATTTATACTAACGGTTATTTTTGTATACTAACGGTTTTTTACTGTTAGTAATTAGTAACGACAAAAAACCGTTAGCAATTGAAAAAAAATTGTGTTGGAAAATCCCTCTTTTGGTGTAGTGTTAGTCATGTTAGTTAGAGTTAACTAGGTTGCATTTAAGTCATACGTAAAACCTAGGTTGTAGGCCTTTGATTTGACTATGAGGAATGATAGCCCTAGATCAAATCCCAAAAACCCTAACCCTAATATCCTAAGGCCGGCCACCTAGGCCATGTCCCTATAAAATCCCTCTCAACCACTTGCCTCTTTTTGTTCATCACTTCATTTTGCAAGAACAAGGTTAGCCTCCATTAAAACTTCTTTCTATTTTATTTAATATTAATCCTTTTTAATCCAAACTTCTTCCATGGTGACCTAATTTGGGTTTCTCTACTATTCATGGAGGCCAACTACAGTTTGGAGACAATTTGGAGCTTGGGGCTAGCTAGGAGGAACCCCATTTTTGAAGCTTTTCCTTGTGAAGGAGCACCTATAGGTAACTTCCTATTCTTTCCATAGATTTTGATTTCTTAGCATGTATGCATAGCCCTAGGTGTCCTTACACTGTAGGAATAGGTTTTGCAAAGTTTTGTGTCCTTTACGTGTCTATATCGGACACGTATCAGTGTGGTTTTATTAGTGTTCGACGAAATACCACAGTTGGCATTTCGATCGAGTTTTCAGAAAGTATTTGAATAAGAAATTAGTTCTTCTTGTTGCTTGTGTGATTTTACACGACTGAGGTGATTTTGAGCCGTATCCAAGTCATACTGGACTCGTGGACACAGCCCCGCACATGACCAGGGCTTTTTCTGCTGCTCCGGGCTTCGTGCTCAGTGCACAGGCACTTGGTGAGCCGTGTTTGGACTGAGAGAATGGGGCAGTGTCTGTGAACCTGTCCCCCAAGCCTCGTATCCAACGGGGTCGTGTCGGCCACACGGAGTCAAGCGCAATGGTCACATGCGCGCGTCGCATTCAGACTAATTGCGTTCTGATACGCGAGTCGTGTCCACTATGGACACGACGTGGTCATGTCGTGTTGGGTCCAATGTGTAGCCTGACACATAGGCTACACGTAGGTATGACCATGAGACCCCATGTGTCGTGTGTCGTGTCCTACAGACACGTGCACGTGTGTACGACACTGTACAACATTGGGTGCACCCCACGTGTTTGCAACATGTTGGATACGCCTGTGTCGTATTTTCTGGACACGTGAGGACACTCAAGACATGTGTACATATACTATACTAATTACCAACCATTAATTATGATTTTTATGATTGATTTTGGGTTCGATTCATCGAATTCCTATATGGGACTGATACCCGGCTGTCTTTTGGCTGAGATATAATATTTTCCTGAGTTTAATTTCATTCTGATTTTGTGTTAAATTAATGATATATTTAGATCACCTACATATATATTAGGTTGAAGAGTTATTGGGTTGTGATTGTGTTGAGGAATGGGTTGGATTTCGGTTGGGTAGTTAACTGTTGGACTGATTTTCATTGAACTGACATTATTTCAAAACTTGAGAACATGGCTGGGATATTAATTCTAGGTTTAAGAGTATTTTCTACTGATTTTAAATCATGTTAAGTAGTTGTTGTTTCACCGACATGTGTGGGAATGATGCTCATATCAATGGTAATTTGTATTGGACTATGGGTTTCGAAATATGGCTTTGGGAAGGGGGTTGCTAACTGATGGTGTGGACTGTCACATGGGTTGTCTGACCTGAGAACATGCAACCTAAAACCTGTCACACACTAATTAGCTCACTCCTCTAACACACACAGAGACCACCTCTTTATGCTTACTGTTACACTCTCACACCATTCCACACATGCTCACACACTCATGATTCACACACAGGTATACAATACACACACACATACATTTTCCTATTACCCGAAGACACAATTCCCTCACAGATGACACTCAATTACTGTTGCACTTTCCCCTCACAGTTCTCTCAACACCCACATGCTCACTGTCACAGTTCACTCTCACGCTCTACTACATGTACACATACATATGCTCACATTGGTGTCCTGTCACCTACACTACACCTACACTCTTCACTATACCCTACTTTATTTCCTGTCATACATGTCTAAACATATACAATGCACACACACAATTACCTTGGTTTACATATCCCTCTTTGTGTATGTGTATTTACATATATATATATATATATATATATATATATATATATATATATATATATATATATATATATATATAATGTGGGTAAATAGATATACTAGTGTGAATGTGAAATATGTAGTATAATGCCTATATTGCATTGCCATTTATAGGGTGTATATAGATAATGGTATGTGAGGGTAATATATAGATATATATAGCCTAATATGAAATGTGTAGTGGGTTATGAAGTAGGGATTTCATTAGTCTATATGTGTTTGGCCCATGGCCTAGTTAGAATGGCTGATGGCATGGGGTGTGATACACTTATGTATCACTAGACTAATGAGACTTGTGTGGTATTTAGTTAGTTGACCTAGATTGACTTGTTAAGCCTAGGTTTGACCAACCTAGACTAGTTTGACCTAGTTTAACCCTGTTTGACCTTGTTTGACCTAACTGGACTAGAGTTGACCTAGTTTGACTGCTAGGGTTGACTAGAGTTGACCAAAGGTTGACTTTAACCTAGATTGACCCCAAATATCATGTAGATGTATTATAGCAGTCTATTTTATTATTTTAGACATGTAGTGACTTGTATTGTTCTATAGGAGACATATACCACTCCTCATGCAGTATTTCATACAGACGTTCAGGATATCAGGCGAGTACATTCTCTGATCATTTCATATCTTGTTTAGGATTATATTTTTTGCTTTAGATCATTTTACTTGATGCTGACACGTTGGTAACACGAATTATTACTACATGGATTCCTTCATGAGATGTTATCCTCTCGGGAGCATCAGATACTCTTGTTTTGTGTGTTTCACTTACATCATATATATCATGTTTCTATTATCATGAATCTTTATGTATCATCTTGTGATTCTTGTACTCTCATGAATCACAGAGCCTTCACGAATCTTCATAAATCACTCTCGAATCACCAAATATGGGCAGTAGTATAGTCATGAATCTTAACATAACTTGACTGGATCCTTGTGTATTGATTGGGGATAGGGGAGTAGAAACTGAGCATGTGAATAATTCCAAAGTAGAATAGTCATGAATCACCTCTTTAGTATAGTCATGAATCACCCTCCAGCTGTTCATATGTTCATCTTGTACTCGGTATCACTAGCACTGTCTCTCTTATATATATCATAGATATTTACTTAGAGTCTCTTTTACATTATGCTATTCTTTAGTTCATGTATATTACTCTCTAGCATGATTATATTTTCTTTTCTGCTATGACTTGTTGGGATGTATTGTGCTCGCTCCTGTCCTGACTGGACCTGTTGAAATATTACAGAGGATGAGGACGAGGCGTCCTGTCCCACTTATTATGGGACTACCCTAGATGACAGTTATAACCTGGACCAGCAACAGGAGCCCTTAGCAGTGGACGACACTCATCTAGACTAGGATGTCTTTCCTTTATATTACATTCTGGATGACTGTATTATGATACTTGGGATGTTATGGATTTGTGATATCATTAGACACTTAGACTTCTTTGGTTGTACTTTTGTGGATCTTTTTATTTCAATATTTATCTATCTATCTTTTATCTTACCATTCTGCCTTAGATGTGATTGAGACTGTATATTGCTATGTCACCTCCATTCGGAGTGTATATACTGTACATGTACCATTATATTGTTAGATGATTGACCTAGGATAGCGTTCTACCGCTAACGCTGCGGCGTAGGCTGGACGTACCCACGTCTTGTGCCCTTACTCTAGGGTGCGGGTCGTGAAACATTTTTAATGGTGGCCCATGCAGGTCAGTTTTAGAAATGCAGTGGTATTCGAACTAGAGTATCACTGCAGCCTATAGTAGGATTAGGATAATTTTTGAAGGTACTCAATCACATTAGGAAAAACTCCTAATCAGATTCCGTATATCTAAATTTTGCTGCTTATTGTCTTCCTTTTAATATAATTGTCCTCCTTTGCTATTTCGACTCATTCTCAGTAATTATTTCTTTTGATCTGTCTCCAGGATGGTTGAGACGAGGTCACATCACCAGGGCCAGGGGGACGTCGATGAGAGGTCTGCCACCTCTCGTACTCAGCAGCCAGCTCCTGGTACCGCAGCCCCAGTCATGCCAGCTTGGGTAGGCATTTCAGCTGCGTTCGGAGGAGCCCCTCCACCTGTGGCACATGGGCCGAGTCCGGTGATTCTAGAGGTACTTCAGCAGCAGCAGCCACCTTCGGGGACAGTTGACGTAGCTCAGCTGTTCGCGTTCTTTCGGCAGTTCATGGAGGGCCAGCAGCAGCAGCAGCAGCAGAGACAGACAGCAGAGTTCAGTCGGGGCATCGATCTGGCTGTGACTAAGGTGGAGAGAGTAGTAGCTCAGCTAGCAGCAGTCCAGTAGCCGTACCCTCCAAGGGAGAAGGGCATTCAGGATTTTCAGAAGATGCACCCGAGGGACTTCCGAGGGACAGAGGGGATCCTGTATGCCGACGAGTGGATCGAGCACGTAGAGGAGATATTCAGATTTGCTGAGATTTCTGTGAGGATTCAGATTGAGGCCGTGGCCAGCATAATGCAGGATTTGGCCCACACATGGTACCAGATCGACCTGCGGGTTGGTACTCCAGGGCAGGCTTGGGCAGCATTCAAGAAGCTGTTCAAAGAGAAGTTCTTTTTGGATGCAGCGCTAGGAGCTCTCGAGACTCAGTTCGAGGCCCTAGTCCAGGGGAGCCAGACTGTGGAGGAGTACGCAGCGAGTTCTGGCGTCTAAAAAGATTTGTGGAGGGACTGTTCGTGGCGACGAAGGCCCAAAGATTCAGAAAGGGATTGGTAAAGGAGGTCAAGTCCTATACCAAGAGTGCTCACAGCGCTACCTTTGAGAAGATCCTAGTGGATGCATTAGCCGCGGAGGATGATCTTGAGCTTAGGCTCAAGAGGGGGCGAGATATCCAGGGAGCAAGTGGTAGCGGTGGACCGGCCAAGAGGCCGCACTTTCAGCAGTAGCACCAGCAGCACCAGCAGCAGCAGAGGTTCCAGCTACAGCAGTTTCAGCAGCCGAGGCATCAGCCAGTGCAGCATCAGCAGCAGAGGGTACAACAGCAGGCACCGAGGCAACAAGCCACCAGTTATGCTTATTACAAGAAACCAAGGCACGGGTGGAATGAGTGCAGGAAGAGGTTGGGTAGATGTCTTCTCTATGGAGCAGCTGACCACCAGCTGAGGGAGTGCACTTAGTTCGTAGGCAGAGTAGCACAAGGAGCCGGAGCCAAGGCTCTAGGGGGACCGCATAAGGGACCGTTGTCGACTCAGCAGCAGCAGTTCGTATAGCACTAGCAGCAGGCTAGGAGAGCTGATTGCAGGTTCAATTCTCTTCGACTCCATTCCAGCTTTTGCACTGTTAGATTTTGAGGCTTTCTACAGTTTTGTTTCAGTATCTTTTACTATTAGACACAGCCTAATATCTGAATCATTGCCTAGAACCTGTAAGATCACGATCGGGGATGGAGTTATCCTCGTGAGTGATGTTTATAGAGGGCGAAGTATCATTTTGGGAGACCGAGAGTTGGAGGTGAGCCTGCTCGTAATGCTACTACCGAACTACGATATCGTATTAGGCATAGACTGGTTGAGCAGGCATTATGCCAGTATTGATTCCCGAGGGGGTAGAGTTTTGTTTGGGGCGACAGGAGAGCCAGAGTTTGAGTACACCCGACGGCAGACAGAGCAGGACGGAGGACTTTTCTGTGGAACTTCAGTTGAGGAGCAGGCGGCTCCATATCCCTTGATCGCAGAGTTCATAGACGTCTTCCTGGAGGAGTTGCCAGGGCTTCCACCGGACAGAGATGTAGAGTTCTCGATAGACTTGGTTTTCGGTACGGAATCGATTTCTCAGCATGTCTATCGAGTGAACAATAGTGAGTTAACAGAGCTGAAGAGGCAGATAGATGAGCTGCAGGACAAGGGCTTCATTCGATCGAGTTATTTACCTTGGGGTGCACCGGTACTATTTGTACCTAAGAACGATGGATCGGTACGGATGTGTATCGACTACAGGGCACTCAACAACCTGATGATCAAGAACAGATACCCACTGCCGCAGATCGATGATCTCTTTGATCAGTTGAGCGGAGCTCGGGTTTTCTCTAAGATTGATTTGAGGTCAGGTTATTACCAGGTGAAGGTGAAGAGGGTGGATATTCTGAAGACCGCTTTCAGGATACAGTACAGACAGTTTGAGTTTTTGGTTATGCCGTTTGGGCTAACCAATGCACTAGCAGTGTTTATGAACTTAATGAGCAAGGTGTTCCACCAGTACTTGGACAAGTTCATGGTGGTGTTCATTGATGATATTCTGGTGTATTCCAAGACTAAGGAGGAATACAAGGAGCACTTGAGAGTGGTTCTGGAGACACTCAGGAGGGAGAGGGTGTATGGAAAGCTCTCGAAGTGAGAGTTCTTTCTGGATAGAGTTGACTTCTTGGGTCATGTGGTGACTGGAGATGGGATCTCAGTGGACCCGAAGAAGATTGTAGAAGTAGAGGCTTGGGCAGCGCCGACTTCAGTGGTAGAGATCAGGAGCTTCTTGGGACTGACATAATACTATAGGAGATTTGTGCAGGATTTCTTCCGGATTGCAGAGCCGTTGACTCGGCTGACCCGGAAGGATGCTGAGTATGTTTGGTCAGAGGAGTGTCAGGTAGCTTTTGATGAATTGAAGATGTAACACCCAGTTTTCCAGAAGAGGGTAATTTTGAAATTTTATAATTATAATTATTAATTAATGATATTTATTTTATATTAAAATTTTTAGTGATTTTTAATTAATTTTAAACTATTTAAATTCATGACTTGTGTCTATGGTGTTTTGCTAGCGAACAGTAGAGACTGCCTGCCCTAGAGCCTAACCATGTGATTAGGGTATTTAGACATTTTTGGGGTTATTTGATTTTATTATAATTTATTTTAATTTATAGGAATTTTGGAATTTATTTTGGAATTGTTTGAATGAGGGTTGACTAGGTTGACTTTGACTAGCAATGACCATGGTAGACCAACCTAGGAGCTAACCCTAGTTGAGTTTGGACTTGGTTAGGTTATGCAACCCTAGTTAGACTAGAGTTGACCTATGGTTTGATTATTTGACTCAAGTTGGGATTTAAGCCATAAGCCATGACTTGTGGTTGCACCTTAATCAATAACTTAGCCTTAAAAGCCCATAGGCCCACACCACTAGCTAAACCCTAACCCTAACAAGTCTTGGCCAGCCACCACACCCATTGGGAATCCCTTCCTATAAGTATCCTCTTAGAAGTTAGGGCTAGACTCCATTAGGTTTTCTTGCCAAGTTTTGGAAAGAGGTATTTTCCATCTTCCATAAATCCTAGTAAATTCATTTTTATTCCTTTTTAACCCAAACAAATTGCATTGAGTCCTAAATTTCCTCTACTTTCTGTTGGTACCAAGTGTTCTTGGCTTTGGAGCTCATTGGAGGAATTTGGCCATCAAGAGGAGCACCTCTTTGTGGGGCTTTTTGGAGCTTTTGATACACATAGGTAATTTCAATTCCTCACCATAGAACCCTGTTATTTTTGCATCATTAGGGAGCCCTATACCTAGCCTAACCATAGGAATAGGAATCCCCAGAATTTTGTGTCCTTTCGTGTCCATTTTGGACACGTATCAGTGTCATTTTTATTGTGTTTGTTTAAATGCGCCAAAGGACATTTCGGTTGATTTTTCAGGAAGTGTTTGAATAGGAAATTAAGTTTTTAGGTCGCTTATGGGTTTCTGATTATTTGGACACATTTTGTCGTGTCGGGGACATACTGGACTCGTGCACATGCCTGCGCACGCGTGTACAGTGATCCCCTGCTGCTCGGGGTTGACACAGGACATGACACGACACCATGTGCCATGAAACTTCGTGGACACATGGGGGCACCCACTAACATCATGTCCATGAAGTTTCATGCGACCTCGATGTGTGTGTGCGAAGAAATTACGCACGTACTGGCCACGCACTGGCTGTGTTCTCGCCAACGGCGAGCTCTGATACGCTTCTCGTTTGCGGACACGGCGACACTAGGACCCAATTCAGGGTGTTGGACACGTGATCCTATACTAGACGAACACCTAGACACGACCACGAGATGCGATGTATCCTATGTCGAGTGCACGACACGCGTGCACTCGTGCACGAGGCTGCACTCGATTTCAGTGTCTGTTTGTGCACTATTTTTGCATTTTCTGTGATTGGACACGTTTGTGTCCACTTGAGTGGACACAAACTCTTGTGTGACACGTATGCAACACATAGATATGTTACCAACCTCTGTATTGTGTTTTAATTTAAATTTCATTATTTACTTCCCTTTTCCCTAAAAATTTTTGATACACTGACTGTCCCTGTTTACTGTTAAACCCAGATTTTCGAAATGAGTTTTGGCAATCATTTTAACCTAATTAATACTACTATTTGTATGTAATAAAACCCCTAACTTGTTCTCCAATATAAACTCTATTGGTATGAGGAAATTTGGGTTGTTTTGATGTGTATTGAGTTCAAAATCAGAGATGGAAATGAGGGGATTGAATATAGGTTTTGCTAACAGTTTTACTGAGGTTTTTGTGTTCTTAGGAACCGAGTTTTGAGTTCCTTTAATGTATTTAACCTGGATATATTGTTAGGACTGTTGCAAACTGATATTGAGGTTTTTTTCACTGATTTGGGGTTCTTCCTTTAAACTGAATAATGTTGTACTAATTCCAAAATTTATATTAATATTATTTACTGATTTCCCTTCCTAAAATATTACTGTTAAGTCCATATTCTAGGGGGTTTGTCACTGTTCACCCATTCACTATTTTCACCCTCTAGACACACTAATGTGAATCACTACACATACTCTCTTTACTGTTTTGCTCACACTCACTGTTACATGTTTCACATCATTAGTACCCACACACACATGTAGCTATTTTTCTAACTTATTGACACTTTGCTCACTCGACACACACTCAAATCCTATTGACACTAAACACATGGACACACATGTTTATATCACTAACACCATTGCATATTTCTTTCTCACTAACACTCTTTGAACACACAGGTTTTACCACATTATACACACAGGAACACCCTACCTACTATATATATATGTATGTAATATCTCTGATTATTAAATGAATAACTGAGAACTTAACTTAGGTATATCACACACACCTGAGCACTAGTTCACACCCAAATGTTTCCTTCACTAGCTAACAGTCCATCATGCCCTGTTCTCACATACACAGCCCTGCCATTGGAACCCTGTACACAGGGATTAACTGTACACTGGGAAGTAAACCTGAGACTGTCACTTTGCTTCCTAATCTTGGAATAACCTGAGAATAATTGACACACTGGATTTGGGTTTTGTAATCCCTTGTCACCATGTTTCCTGTCTTTGGTTTGTCAAATATGAGAACCTATCACATGACATTTCACCCCCTAAATCTGAAACTGAGATTGGGTTCTGCTGTGGATTGAAACCTGGGCCTTTGGGGTTCCTGTTGAACTGGAAATTTCAATATAAGTTTTCTTATTTCTGAAATAAATGTTGTTCATAGCCACTGCTAGTATTCACTGATTCTTCCCTTAACATGTCAACTGTTTTTCTGTTTTCCTCCTCATTTACCACACTTTTCCCTCATGACACCCACTAGATTTTGTACATTAGAACACTGTTTTATTTTCACATGCCTTAGCATTGTTTTCAGTTTTCACACACCTATGCCTCACTTGAACACCACACTGTCCTCTTGACAGTTCACCCTCTTTCATTCATCACACACACTCTCACTCATGACTAACACACACATGACACTTGAACACCATGTATTTCCCCTTCTCTATACATATATGTATATATATATAGTGGGATATAACTATATATATAGGTATTATATGCCCCATATACTTATTTACATATGTGAGTGCCTACCATTATATATATATTAGATATATGTATATGTTTGTAGGTGTGATGCACATGGGAGCCTATATGTTAAATATGTGTATTTATATTATATTATGTAACATATCAATATGTGTACCCTATATTATAGAGTATTACATTTTAGATAAATGATTGACATGTGATATGTGATTCATGGGTGTGTTTGTTAGACCTAGTAGAGTCTAGATTAGTCTTGTACAGTCTTGTTAGACTTAGAATAGGCTGGCTTAGCCTAGTTTAGACTAGTATAGACTTGATTAGCCTAGTTTAGACTTGTTGACCTAGTTTGACTCCTAGGATTGACCAGAGTTGACCAAGAGTTGACTTTGGCCTAGATTGACATAGAATCATGTAGAATGCATAGTAGGACTTCATTATATTTTTTTAGACTTGTTGTGACTTGTGTTGTTCTGATTAGGAGCCAGACACCTCTCCTCGGACTGTACATTTCATCCGGACACTCAGATACAGGCGAGTACATTCTCTGATCATTTCATATCCTGCTTAGAATTATTTTCCTGCATTAAATTACTTTAATTGATACTGGCACGTTGGTCACACGGATTACTACAATATGGATCCCACCCAGAGATGTTATCCCTTCAGGGAGCATCGGGTACTCTATGTTCTCTGCGTTTCACTTACATAGCGTATCATATGCTTCTTTGATCACTTGTGACATATACCCATATGATCACAGAGTCTTCTTTGAATCCTTATCCCATTTGTGGGACTACTATGTATCACGCTTCGGGGGCATATCACCCTTTGGGGGCTTATCACCTTTCGGAGGCTTATCACCCTTCGGGGGCATATCACCCTTTGGGGGCTTATCACCTTTCGGAGGCATATCACCCTTTTGGGGCTTATCACCTTTCGGAGGCTTACTACCCTTCGGGGGCTGTTACATAGAATCATAACATAACCTGGTTGGATCATTGTGTATTAATTGGGGGTACGGGGGAGTATAAATAGCCATATGAACAATTCCAAAGTAGAATAGCCATGTACGCCTCTTTAGTATAGCCATGTACAAATCAAGCCATTCACATGTTGACTTTGTGCTCTAAATCACTAGTCACTGGTAGCTCTTTACTTATAGTAGATATTTCCATTACAGTTCTCTCTCTCTATTTACATACTGCATTCTTCAGTATCTATATCTTACTTTACTGCATGATTATGTTTTCTAACCTGCTATGAACCGTTGAGATGTACTGTACTCGCTCCTGTCCTGACTGGACCTGTTGAAAATATTACAGAGGACGAGGAGGAGACCGGAGAGGATACCTTCTTTGGGACAGCTCTAGCTGAGGACATCATCCCACTGCCTAGACTAGTTTAGTTAGGCCTTATCTTATTTCCATGTTGTCTTGAGACTGTTTAGCTAGACTTTACTTCTGTTCAGAGATGTTGAGTTGTATATATTCCTTCATACTCAGTAGTTGAGATATGTACTCTGGATATTTGCTGGGATTTTATCTTAGACTTTTTTTATCTTCTGTATTTTCCTGAGTTCTATATCTTATCGTGCTTTCTTCTTCCTTAGTTGTGATTGAGATCTTTTACTTCTTAGTATTATATTGCTAGATGTATGTTGACCTAGGACAGCGTTCTACCGCCGACACTGCAGCGTATGCTGTGCGTTGTTACGTTCTCGTACCCTCACAGTGGGTGCGGGTCGTGACACGTTTTTAGTGGTGGCCTATGCAGGTCGAGTTTATGTAGTGGTATTCGAACTAGAGTATCACTACAGCCTGCAGTAGGATTAGGATATATATTTTGAAGGTACTCAATCACAGTTAGGATTCCTTGAAAGATTCCTCGGACGACCCTTGAGAATCTTATTTAAACTTCAATTTTAAACGTTTCCCTTGTTTTGTTGCTCTCACTCCTTGATTACTGAATTTGATTTTGTTGGATCGTTGTTGATTTAATTTTTCTATCGAGATGAATTTTTATGTCCTAAGTTACGATATTTTCTGATAACATATGTCGACGGGAATACAGGGATGGTAAACGTCTGCTTGGTTATGGAACCTAGAGTTTATCGCAGCTATGTTAGCTGGCGTGGCGAAAACATAGAGACCCGACTTTGGATGTACGTATCTTGATTATGAGATTTGGAATTTCTCGCAGCTATACTAGTCGGCATAGCGAGAATTCCAGACGACATGATTATAGAGGTGCATGCCCCTGTTATGGACTCTACCGTTTATCGCAGCCTTGCTTACTAGCGTGGCAGGGATTCTGAGTATCATGATTTTTGGAAAGACGTATATGATTATCAGATTGTATCTTGGAAAGGTTCTTAAATATATCGTCTCTATCTTCATTCCAGTCATTATAAATTGTTTCCATCATCAAATAATTTAGGAGTAGAGATCTTTTAGCTTTATAGAGCTTATGCATATGTAGTTCTTTCTTAGTGTGATAATTTGATGACTTGTGATTAGGCCCTTGTCTTAGGAATGATAGTATAGCCTGGCTTTAAATAGTGATTCTTGTAGCTAGTTCTCCTTTGTTGATATTTACTGGTTTTTCAGCCTTGATGATTGATTTATTTTTACTTTCCTTTTTTTTCTTTCAGTATGGCACCCATGACCCGAGCCCGTCACCTGAGAGCATCTGCAGCTACTGAGAGTGTGCCTCCACCTCCTACTGTTCAGGAGATAGTTATCCCTCTATCTGATCAGGGGGTGGTGGCACCTCCTGCCATTGAGGAGATGGTGGTAGCCTCGCTAGAGAGTCTTCCTTCATCTCCTGTCGTTCAGGAGAGAGCTGTGGATTTGCCTGAGACCGAGAGCCCTTCCCTACCCTCTGTACTCCATACTGTACCATCCGGTGGTTTGCTACTTGACGCAGCCCAGGTGTTTGCATTTTTCCAAGAAAGGTTGATGGAGTCACATAGAGTTCATGAGGAGGCCATGAGTTAGCAAATCCAGAGGTTGCTACGTCTGCGAGACTCTGTGCTTCTAGGAGGAGAGCCTAGTTCCAAGAGGGCGAGGAGCAGTACCCAGTCCTATCCAGAGTTTGAGGAGTACCCATTTATCCAGCCTATATCATCATACCCAGCCCAGTCTCCTGTCCAGCAAAGGCCAGCTAAGCCAGAGCCTATCTGTGCCTACTGCAAGAAGTCTGGACACAAGTGGAACAACTGTAGGAAGAGACTAGGATTGTGCCTATTCTGTGGTTTAGCTGCACACTGGGTGCAGCACTGCCCTGATATACCTGCCCCGACCAGGGCCCTACTTCCAGGAGGGAGTTCTGGTTCTCAGACCTAGTTGGAGGTGAGTTTCGACCTAACCTTAGTATTTCCTTCTTGAGAATTTTGATGCATCCCATATAACATCCAGTTTTCTGAAATTGGGGTATTTTTGAATTTTTTTTATTTATTAATGGTATTTTAGTCATGATATAATTTTTGGTGATTTTTAGTTAGTTAAAACTATTTTCTAAGTCACGACTTATGACTTTGTGACTTTACTAGTATAACCCTAGTGTAAACCCTAGAGATTTCATAACCTAGAGACTACCATGACCATGTAAGCCTAACCAAGTGATTAGGATACCATTTTAGCACTTTTTAGCCTAAAGGGTATTTTGGTAATTTTCTAGGATTTATTTGGAATTATTTGCATTTATGTGTTTTATTATTATTTAATTATTGTTAAGTGTCATGAGATCCCCTAACCAAGTTTAGCCTAATCTAGGGATTAGTTACTAACCTAGAATGCTAAAGGGATAGATTTTTACTTTTAGTCAAAGGTTGGAAATATCCTAAGAATGCACTTTATTAGATATTTTCCACAAAACACTCAAAAGATCAATACTTTGGCATGAAAGTCCTTCCCTTCACTTGGAAGCAACCCAAGGACACCCTACCCTACCCCCATGGCCGGCCACACCATGCCCCCCCTCCTATATATCACCCCATAGTTCATTCAAGTCCCCTTTACATGAATTTACATTTCATTAAACCTTGAAATTCCCATTCTTTCACAAGATCATAACTTGATCATTTTTGATCCAAATCACCTCTAGTTTCTTGCATTGGGACCCTACTACACTGAGGAAACTGAGGGAGGCTAGCAACCAAAGTTTCACAAGGCTTTGGATATCACAAAGTGGAAGGACACCCCCCTATTCTAGGCTTTCCATTGATTTTTGTACTCATAGGTAAATGCCCTCAAACCTTGCTAATATTGTATTTTTTTTTCATAAATGCATGCATATAGGTATACCCTAACTGTAGGTCAAGTTTGGTAGGAAATAGGTTTGGTTTGGTGTCCGTATCGGACACGTATCTGTGTTTAAATAACAGTGTTTGGTGAAATGTCCCTAAGAAATAAACTTCTGTAAAATGTAGAACAAATTACATTTTCAGGTAGCCCTAACCCTGCTAACCCTAACCTAAACTTACTGAGCACGAATCTGAGTCGTGTCCGTGTCCAAAATGGACACGAACTCACGGATTTGTACTGCACATTGTCACAGAAAATCCTCTGCTACTCGACCATGTTTTCTCTCTCCTCACACCACGTGGACACGCCAAAATTGGCATAGAAACGGGGGCAATGTCTGCGAACATGCCCCTAAAATTTTGTGTCACGCCGTGTCGTGTCGAGTGAGAAATCTCACTCGTACTGGACACGCACTGACAGTGCACGCGCGCACAGACCCAATTTTCCCACTTGGATACGGCCTTCGTGTCGTGTCTAGACACCACGTGGACACCTCGTGGTGACACGAGTGTGTAGCGCCACACGTGGGCTACACGTGGACATGACCACGAGGCCCCACGTGGCTCGTGTCGTGTCCATGAGACACGTGCACCGCTGCACGACGCAGTGCCAAACCGCGCGTATCAGTCAAGTTTTCTCGACTGATATGGGTCTCGTGTCGACGCATGAGGACACATGGACACCGTACAGGATACCCTACCCCTAGACTAACCCTAGGCGAACCTAGGGACACGAGCACGACACCTCACGTGTCCTGTGTCGTGAGCACGAGACACGTGAACACGTGCACGATACAATGCAATTTTAGTGCACTGTGTTACCCGATTCTGTATTTTTGACTCTGGACACGTCGTGTCGTATTGTGGTAGACACTTAGGGACACGAGGGACACGAGTACACCTAGGGGCACGATTACCAACCATTGGTTTCAAGACTTAGTCGAGTTTAGGGGTCGGATTTGGGTTACCCTCCTTAGGTTCAGTAATGAACAGTATTACTGTTCTTTCCAGTTTTTAAAAACGAATTTCAAAATGATTTTTATGTATATATATATATTTATGTGTATATATACTATATATATATATGTATATATGTATGTGAGTGTGTAAGTGTGTGTCTTAGAGTATATGGATGTGTATATATGTAGATATGTGTGTATATAAATGGGTATATATATATGTAATGTGTGTGTGTGTTTTGTGCCCCTTTCTCAGAAATCTGAGAACAGCACCCCCCTGTTCTCTGTCATACACACACACCCCACACACCCACATCCCATATCTCTCTCTCTTGTTCACTCTCTATCCCTCTCACTCTCTTACATCTCTCCCTCTATTGATCTCTCTCTCTCTATATATATATGTAGGTTGTATATATATATATATAGGTTATGTAGATATATATATATATATATATATATTGATATATATAGTTCAGTGTATATATGGGATATATATATATATATATATATATATATATATATATATATATATATATATATATATATATATATATATATATATATATATATATGTGGGTACTATATATAATTGGGTATTATTTATATATGTGGTACTATATAGTTGAATATATATATATATATATATATATATGTATAGATATGGGTAGGTTCATATTTTATATAGATATGGATACCTATATAAGGTATCCTAGATACATGGGCCTATGGCCTTTGGTCTATGGTTAGTAGGTTTAGACTTGACCAATAGGTCTAGTAGACCTAGTTTAACTAGCAGGTTGACCCTTGTTGACCATTGTTGACCAGTCAACTATAGGTCAACCATGACCTAATTGACTTAGAAATGACTTGGATGAACATAGAAGGACTAGTTGACTAAAGTTTGACTAAACCCTAACTAGTTGATTAAGTTTGACCACTTGTGTTATATAGATAGCCCTATGTAGATTAAGATATGTATGGGGTTAAGTGGAATAATTAGGAGTTGTGTCATGGTTTGAGTTAGTCTTATGGAGTATTGACTTAGATAATTGACCACTGACCTAATTACCTTGTTGACTAGTCTTTGTTTGACCAAAACCTTAGTTAGTCTAAGTTTGACCTAGACTTGACCTAGATTGATCATGTTGACTAGTATTTGACTAGTCTGACCATTGTTGACCAAAACCCTAGATAACTCGACTAGTTTGACTAGAATGTTGACCAAGAGTTGACTTTTGACCAAATTGACCTAGAATCATGTAGTATACATTGTATACTCTATTTTTTACCATTGTGGATACATTGTGACTTGTATTGCTCTGATTAGGAGCCATACATCTCTCCTCAGGCAGTATATCCTCTTCAGACGTTCAGTTATCAGGCGAGTACATTCTCTGACCGTTTTATACTTGCCAGGATTTATATTCTTGCTCTAGATTACTTTACTTGATGCTGACACGATTGTTATCACGGATTGGTACTATATGAATCTTTTTATGAGATGTTATCCCCCTCGGGAGCATAAGATACAGCATGTTTGTGCGTTTCGCGAATCATCATGTATCTCTATGCTTCCATAGATTCACGAATCGCTTGTGACTTATGTACTCTCATGTTCACAAAGCCTCTCATGAATCACCCATTTATGGGCTTATCACAAATCTTAACATAACTTGAATAGATCCTTGTGTATTGATTGGGGATGGGGGAGTGGAAATAGTCATGTGGATATTACCCCAGTAGCTGTAGTCATGAAGCACTCCTAGTTGTAGTCATGGATCTCCTATGCCATTCATATGTCTATATTTTACTCTGACTTACTAGTCACTGCTAGTTCTCTATTATAGTAGATATTTCATTACAGTTATCTCTTTTGCTACATGTATCTTCCTTCAGCGTTTCTCGTATTTTACTCTATTGCATGCTTTATATTTCCTATCATACTATGCACTGCGTGAGATGTATTGTGCTCGTTCCTGTCCTGACTGGACCTGTTGAAAATATTACAGAGGATGAGGAAGAGGCCCTGGTGTCTACCTATTATGGAGCAGGACTAGATGATACTTATGTTGTGGACCCTCAGCAGGATCCACCTGCAGCTGAGGATGTTGCCCCAGTAGTCTAGGCTAGTTTAGCTAGTCAGTCTTTTCATATTATCATTTTGTCTCACATTCTGAGTTGTATTTTGAGATGTTGAGATGTATAGACTCTTAGACTTATATTGTATTTTGGGTTGACATTCTGGATGTTATGTTATCCTAGACACTTAGACCTATTTCATCTATGATACTGTTCTCTTGAGTTACTATCAATCTATATGTCTTTCATTTTTCTACCCTAGATGTGATTGAGATTGTATTCTGTTATGTCACCTCCATTCGGAGAGTATATACTGTACAGGTACTTTTATATTGTTAGATGTTTGACCTAGGATAGCGTTCTACCGCCGATACTGTGGCATAGGCTGGACGTACCCACTTCTCGTGCCCTTACTCTAGGGTGTGGGTCGTGACACGTTTTTAGTAGTGGCCCATGCAGGTCGAGTTTATGTAGTGGTATTGAAACTAGAGTATCACTACAGCCTGTGATAGGATTTAAGGAATAGGCTTAGAGAGAGTGGATACTCAATCACAATTAGGAAATTTCTATGGATTTGAATCTACTGACTTTTGTTCAAATCTGTATAATCTATTTCATATTGTCCTTCTTGATACTATTATCCTTGTACCGTTATTGACTTCCTTATTGATCTGTCTTCAGGATGGTGGAGAAACGATCACAGCGTCTCGGTCCAGGTGACACCACTGAGAGGTCTGCCACCTCTCGTCCAGTTCACTAGGACCCAGGGACCACAGCTCCCCTTACTCCAGCTTATGTGGGAGTTTTTGCCACATTTGGGGGTACACCTCTATCTATTCGAGGGGCCATCCCAGCTACCCCAGACATGCCTCCTTCGCAGTTTCGTCAGCCACAGTTTCAGCAGCACCAGCAGCAGTTCCAGCCGCCGATGCCATCTGGATTAGTGGATGCTGCACAGATGTTTTCATACTTCCAGCATTTCCTAGAGACGCAGCAGGCCCAGCAGCAACGTTAGACAGCGGAGTTTACCAGGGGCATAGATGAGGCCCATCAGCTGGCTAGAGCGACGGTGGAGAGGTTGGCTGTCCAGCCACATGTAGGATTGGGACAGCCACGACAGCAGAGGATTCCGGGCATTCATGAGTTCAAGAAGATGAACCCCAGGGACTTCTTGGGGACAGAGGGGATTCTTTATGCTGATGACTGGATTGAGCACATTGAGGAGATCTTCCACCTGGCGGAGATACCAGTCGAAGTCCAGATAGAGGCAGCAGCCAGCCAGATATGTGATCTTGCCCGTACCTGGTATCAGACGGACCCGAGAGTAGGCACTCCACGGCAGACATGGGGAGCTTTCAAGGAGCTCTTCAAGGGGAAGTTTTTCCCGGATCAGGCAGTCGGTGCTTTGGAGACCCAGTTCGAGAACCTGGTTCAGGGGAACCAGACTGTAGAGGAGTATTTCGGTGAGTTTTGCCGGTTGAGCAGATTTGTAGAGGGCCTTAGCGAGACAGCAAAGGTGAGGAGGTTCAGGAAGGGCTTGGTCAAGGAGGTCAAGTCCTTGACCAAGAGTGACAGGAATGCCACTTTTGAGGAGATTCTGGCAGGAACGATGGCAGCTGAGGATGATCTTGAACTGAAGCTCAAGAGGTACCGCGATACACAGGAAGCCGGCAGCAGTGGAGGTCAGGCCAAGAGGCCTCACTATCAGCATCAGCAGAGGCAGCCACAGCAGTATCAGCAGTCAAGGCAGCAGCAACAGGCCCCGAGACAGCAGACTACCAGTTGTCCCTACTGTAAGAAGCCGGGACATGGATGGGGAGAGTGCAGGAAGAGGTTGGGCTGGTACCTACTATGTGGGGCAGCGGACCACCAGCTGAGGGAGTGTTCCTAGTACATAGGCAGAGTAGCACAGGGAGCAGCACCAGGAGCAGGAGCCAAGGATCCGGTAGGTCAGTAGAGGGGACCGTTACAGCCACAGCAGCAGAGATTTATGCAGTTTCAGCAACAGGCTGGAAGAGGCTAGCAGGGGCGAGTTTACGCCATGACAGTTGAGGATGCCCAGGCAGTTGGCGATGTGCTTGCAGGTTCTGTTCTTCTAAATTCCATTCCCACCTTGTTTCATTATATCTATCTTGTAATCCAATTCCATCTGCTCCTACCTGTTTTTTTATTAGTAATAAGTTTTGACCTGGTAGTTCTTTTGATTTTTGTCGATTGTTTGTTTATTTCTTCATCTCTTACTTAGGAGTAGGAGTAGGAGTAGCTTTAGCTATTAATATAGTTCTTGAATAACTTCTTTTGTTAAAATATTTTTTTTTCCCTTAAATGAATTAATGTATGTGCTATGCCTTTTTGACTTAGAATTGATAGAGTAGCTCTGACCATAGAATAGTAACCCTTTTAGCCCTGTGATTTATTGTTTCCTTATCTTCCCAGTCTATACCCATGACCAGGACTGTCCCACTTAACCTGCCCCTTATACTACTATTCATCACGATTTTTGGTTCAATTTCGGCCATAGACCTTTCCCACTCTAAATTATGATCATCGTAGGCACATTACCGTGACTTTTAAATTAGGAGCACAAGACTAGTTGTTTTCTTAAAACTGACTTCACATACATGACCTAGACATGACACTCTACATCCATGACCTTAGTGTCCCACTCAGGCATACCATCGTGTGCTTCATTTGCTTAGTACGATTTTCTTGACCCGAGGCTCCATCCTGATTTACCCCATGGAGTTACTTTTGATTTCGATTTGAATTAAGGACACCTTATGACCTAAAACTGTCAGCCAATTTTTGGATATGACCAGTATAGGTCGACTACCCATATTTTGCTTGATGACCTTGTATGTTGCTAGGTAGTAGCTTCGACCCTGATTGGTGGAGGTTTGACCTAGGAGGAGTACGACCATCTAAATTTTGAGGACGAAATTTTTTTAAGGAGGGTAGACTTGTAACATCCAGTTTTCTAAAATTAGGGTAGTTTTGAAAATTTATTATTTTTATTATTTATTAATGGTATTTTAGTCATGATATAATTTTTGGTGATTTTTAGTTAGTTAAAACTATTTTCTAAGTCACGACTTATGACTTTGTAACTTTACTAGTATAACCTTAGTGTAAACCCTAGAGATTTCATAACCTAGAGACTACCATGACCATGTAAGCCTAACCAAGTGATTAGGATACCATTTTAGCACTTTTTAGCCTAAAGGGTATTTTGGTAATTTTTTAGGTTTGGAATTATTTGCATTTATGTGTTTTATTATTATTTAATTATTGTTAAGTGTCATGAGAGCCCCTAACCAAGTTTAGCCTAATCTAGGGATTAGTTACTAACCTAGAATGCTAAGGGGATAGATTTTTACTTTTAGTCAAAGGTTGGAAATATCCTAAGAATGCACTTTATTAGATATTTTCCACAAAACACTCAAAAGATCAATACTTTGGCATAAAAGTCCTTCCCTTCACTTGGAAGCAACCCAAGGACACCCTACCCTACCCCCATGGCCGACCACACCATGCCCCCCCTCCTATATATCACCCCATAGTTCATTCAAGTCCCCTTTACATGAATTTACATTTCATTAAACCTTGAAATTCCTATTCCTTCACAAGACCATAACTTGATCATTTTTGATCCAAATCACCTCTAGTTTCTTGCATTGGGACCCTACTATACTGAGGAAACTGAGGGAGGCTAGCAACCAAAGTTTCATAAGGCTTTGGGAATCACCAAGTGGAAGGACACCCCCCTATTCTAGGCTTTCCATTGATTTTTGCACTCATAGGTAAATGCCCTCAAACCTTGCTAATATTGTATTTTTTTCTTCATAAATGCATGAATATAGGTATACCCTAACTGTAGGTCAAGTTTGGTTGGAAATAGGTTTGGTTTGGTGTCCGTATCGGACACGTATCTGTGTTTAAATAACAGTGTTTGGTGAAATGTCCTTAAGAAATAAACTTCTGTAAAATATAGAACAAATTACATTTTCAGGTAGCCCTAACCCTGCTAACCCTAACCCAAACTTACTGAGCACGAATCCGAGTCGTGTTCGTGTCCAAAACGAACACGAACTCACGGATTTGTACTGCACACTGTCACAAAAAATCCCCTGCTACTCGACCTTGTTTTCTCTCTCCTCACACCACATGGACACGCCAAAATTGGCATGGAAATGGTGGCAATGTCTGCGAACATGCCCCCAAAATTTCGTGTCATGCCTTGTCGTGTCGAGTGAGAAATCTCACTCGTACTGGACACGCACTGACAGTACACGCGCGCATAGACCCAGTTTTCCCACTTGGACACGGCCTTCGTGTCGTGTCTAGACACCACATGGACACCTCGTGGTGACACGAGTGTGTAGCCCAACACGTAGGCTACATGTGGACATGACCACGAGGCCCCACGTGGCTCGTGTCGTGTCCACGAGACACGTGTACCGCTGCACGATGCGGCGCCAAACCGCGCGTATCAGTCGAGTTTTCTCGACTGATACAGGTCTCGTGTCGACGTATGAGGACACGTGGACACCGTGCAGGCTTCCCTACCCCTAGACTAACCCTAGGCAAACCTAGGGACACGAGCACGACACCTCACGTGTCCTATGTCGTGAGCACGAGACACGTGAACACGTGTATAATACAGTACAATTTCAGTGCACTGTGTTACCCGATTCTCTATTTTTGACTCTGGACACGTCGTGTCGTGTTGTGGTGGACACTTAGGGACACAAGGGACACAAGTAAACCTAGGGGCACGATTACCAACCATTGGTTTCGAGCCTTAGTCGAGTTTAGGGGTCGGATTTGGGTTACCCTCCTTAGGTTCAGTAATGAACAGTATTACTGTTCTTTCCAGTTTTTAAAAACGAATTTCAAAATGATTTTTATGTATATATATATATATATTTATGTGTATATATACTGTATATATATGTATATATACTATATATATATGTATATATGTATGTGAGTGTGTAGGTGTGTGTCTTAGAGTATATGGATGTGTATATATGTAGATATGTGTGTGTATATAAATGGGTATATATATATGTAATGTGTGTGTGTGTTTTGTGCCCCTTTCTCAGAAATCTGAGAACAGCACCCCCCTGTTCTATGTCACACACACACACCCCACACACCCACATCCCATATCTCTCTTTTTCTTGTTCACTCTCTATCCCTCTCACTCTCTTACATCTCTCCCTCTATTGATCTCTCTCTCTCTATATATATATATATGTAGGTTGTATATATAGAGGTTATGTATGTATATATATTTTTTATGTATATATATATATATATATATATATATATATATATAATATATATATATATATATATATTTTATATATATATATATATATATATATATATATATATATATATATATATATATATATATATATATATATATATATATATATTTATATATATATTGATATATATAGTTGAGTGTATATATGGGATATATATATATATATATATATATATATATATATATATTTTATATATATATATATATATATATTGTGTATATATGTGGGTACTATATATAATTGAGTATTATATATATATGTGGTACTATATAGTTGAATATATATATATATATATATATATATATATATATATATTTTTTTTTTATTTTTTTTTATTTTTTATATATATATATATATATATATATATATATATATATATATATATATATATATATGTATAGATATGGGTAGGTTCATATTTTATATAGATATGGATACCTATATAAGGTATCCTAGATACATGGGCCTATGGCCTATGGTCTATGGTTAGTAGGTTTAGACTTGACCAATAGGTCTAGTAGACCTAGTTTAACTAGTAAGTTGACCCTTGTTGACCATTGCTGACCAAAGTCAACTATAGGTCAACCATGACCTAATTGACTTAGAAATGACATAGATGAACATAGAAGGACTAGTTGACTAAAGTTTGACTAAACCCTAACTAGTTGATTAAGTTTGACCACTTGTGTTATATAGATAGCCCTATGTAGATTAAGATATGTATGGGGTTAAGTGGAATAATTAGGAGTTGTGTCATGGTTTGAGTTAGTCTTATGGAGTATTGACTTAGATAATTGACCACTGACCTAATTACCTTGTTGACTAGTCTTTGTTTGACCAAAACCTTAGTTAGTCTAAGTTTGACGTAGACTTGACCTAGATTGATCATGTTGACTAGTATTTGACTAGTCTGACCATTGTTAACCAAAACCCTAGATAACTAGACTAGTTTGACTAGAATGTTGACCAAGAGTTGACTTTTGACCAGATTGACCTAGAATCATGTAGTATGCATTGTATACTCTATTTTTTACCATTGTGGATACATTGTAACTTGTATTGCTCTGATTAGGAGCCATACATCTCTCCTCAGGCAGTACATCCTCTTCAGACGTTCAGTTATCAGGCGAGTACATTCTCTGACCGTTTTATACTTGCCAGGATTTATATTCTTGCTCTAGATTACTTTACTTGATGCTGACACGATTGTTATCACGGATTGGTACTATATGGATATTTTTATGAGATGTTATCCCCCTCGGGAGCATCAGATACAACATGTTTGTCAGTTTCACGAATCATCATGTATCTCTATGCTTCCATAGATTCACGAATCGCTTGTGACTCATGTACTCTCAAGTTCACAGAGCCTCTCATGAATCACCCATTTATAGGCTTATCACGAATCTTAACATAACTTGAATATATCCTTGTGTATTGATTGGGGATGGGGGAGTGGAAATAGTCATGTGGATATTACCCCAGTAGCTGTTGTCATGAATCACTCCTAGCTGTAGTCATGAATCTCCTATGCCATTCACATGTCTATATTTTACTCTGACTCACTAGTCACTGCTAGTTCTCTATTATAGTAGATATTTCATTACAGTTATCTCTTTTGCTATATGTATCTTCCTTCACCGTTTCTCGTATTTTACTCTATTGCATGCTTTATATTTCATATCATACTAAGTACTGCGTGAGATGTATTGTGCTCGTTCCTGTCCTGACTGGACCTGTTAAAAATATTACAGAGGATGAGGAAGAGGCCCTGGTGTCTACCTATTATGGAGCAGGACTAGATGATACTTATGTTGTGGACCCTCAGCAGGATCCTCCTACAGCTGAGGATGTTGCCCCAGTAGTCTAGGCTAGTTTAGCTAGTCAGTCTTTTCATATTATCATTTTGTCTCACATTCTGAGTTGTATTTTGAGAAGTTGAGATGTATAGACTCTTAGACTTATATTATATTTTGGGTTGACATTCTGGATGTTATGTTATCCTAGACACTTAGACCTATTTCATCTATGATACTATTCTCTTGAGTTACTATCTATCTATCTGTCTTTTATTTTTCTACCCTAGATGTGATTGAGATTGTATTCTGTTATGTCACCTCCATTCAGAGAGTATATACTGTACAGGTACTTTTATATTGTTAGATGTTTGACCTAGGACAGTGTTCTACCGCCGACACTGCGGCGTAGGCTGGACGTATCCACTTCTCGTGCCCTTACTCTAGGGTGCGGGTCGTGACATCCCTTGCTTGTATGTTTTGATACCTTGTGATTTCCTAGTATTGTAGCATGGTTGGTATAACTAGAAGAGACCCCGGACTGATATTGTATGCCATGACCCCATAGGTTACACTTTCCAACTGTATATTTTAAGATAGATTTCTGAGACTATGATTGCTGGGGGCTTAACCTAGAAGGGGTGCGACCATCTTAATTTCGAGGACAAAATTTTTATAAGGTGGGTAGGATTGTAACACCTAGTTTTCCATAAGAGGGTAATTTTGAAATTTTGTAATTATAATTATTAATTAATGATATTTATTTCATATTAGAATTTGTAGTGATTTTTAATTAATTTTAAACTATTTAAATTCATGACTTGTATCTATGGTGTTTTGCTAGCGAACAGTAGAGACTTCCTACCCTAGAGCCTAACCATGTGATTAGGGTATTTAGCCATTTTTGGGGTTATTTGATTTTATTATAATTTATTTGAATTTATAGGAATTTTTAGAATTTATTTTGGAATTGTTTGAATGAAGGTTGACTAGGTTGACTTTGACTAGCAATGACCATGGTAGACCAACCTAGGAGCTAACCCTAGTTGAGTTTGGACTTGGTTATGTTATGCAACCCTAGTTAGACTAGAGTTGACCTATGGTTTGATTATTTGACTCGAGTTAGGATTTAAGCCATAAGCCATGACTTGTGGTTGTACCTTAATCAATTACTTAGCCTTAAAAGCCCATAGGCCCATACCACTAGCTAAACCCTAACCCTAACAAGTCTTGGCTAGCCACTACACCCATTGGGAATCCCTCCCTATAAGTAACCTCTTAGAAGTTAGGGCTAGCCTCTATTAGGTTTTCTTGCCAAGTTTTGGAAAGAGGTATTTTCCATCTTCCATAAACCCTAGTAAATTCATTTTTATTCCTTTTTAACCCAAACAAAATGCATTGAGTCCTGAATTTCCTCTACTTTCTGTTGGTACCAAGTGTTCTTGGCTTTGGAGCTCATTGGAGGAATTTGGCTATCAAGAGGAGCACCTCTTTGTGGAGCTTTTTGGAGCTTTTGATACACATAGGTAATTTCAGTTCCTCACCATAGAACCCTGTTATTTTTGCAACATTAGGGAGCCCTATACCTAGCCTAACCGTAGGAATAGGAAATCCTAGAATTTTGTGTCCTTTCGTGTCCATTTTGGACACGTATCAGTGTCGTTTTTATTGTGTTTGTTAAAATGCCCCAAAGGACATTTCGGTTGATTTTTTAGGAAGTGTTTGAATAGGAAATTAAGTTTTTAGGTCGCTTATAGGTTTCTGATTGTTTGGACACATTTCGTGTCGTGTCGGGGACATACTGGACTCGTGCACATGCCTGCGCGCGCGTGTACAGTGATCCCCTGCTGTTTGGGGTCGACACAGGACATGACACGGCACCATGTGCCATGAAACTTCGTGGACACATGGGGGCACCCACTGACATCATGTCTATGAAGTTTTATGCGACCTCGATGTGTGTGTGTGAAGAAATTATGCTCGCACTGGCCACGCACTGGCTGTGTTCTCGCCAATGGCGAGCTCTGATACGCTTCTCGTTTGCGGACACGGCGACACTAGGACCCAATTCAGGATGTTGGACACGTGACCCTACACTAGACGAACACCTAGACACGACCACGAGATGCGATGTGTCCTGTGTCGAGTGCACGACATGCGTGCACACGTGCACGAGGCTGCACTCGATTTCAGTGTCTGTTTGTGCACTATTTTTGCATTTCCTGTGATTGGACACGTTTGTATCCACTTGAGTGGACACAAACTCTTGTGTGACACGTATGCAACACATAGATATGTTACCAACCTCTGTATTGTGTTTTAATTTAAATTTCATTATTAACTTCCCTTTTCCCTAAAAATTTCTGATACACTGACTGTCCCTGTTTACTGTTAAACCCAGATTTTCGAAATAAGTTTTGGCAATCATTTTAACCTAATTAACACTCCTATTTGCATGTAATAAAACCCCTAACTTGTTCTCCAATATAAACTCTATTGGTATGAGGAAATTTGGATTGTTTTGATGTGTATTGAGTTCAAAATCTGACATGGAAATGAGAGGATTGAATATGGGTTTTGCTAACAGTTTTACTGAGGTTTTTGTGTTCTTAGGAACCGAGTTTTGAGTTCCTTTAATGTATTTAACCTAGAAAAATTGTTAGGACTGTTGCAAACTGATATTGAGGTTTTTTTCACTGATTTGGGGTTCTTCCTTTAAATTGAATAATGTTGTACTAATTCCAGAATTTACATTGATATTATTCACTGATTTCCCGTCCTAAAATATCACTGTTAAGTCCATATTCTAGGGGGTTTGTCACTGTTCACCCATTCACTATTTTCACCCTCTAGACACACTAATGTGAATCACTACACACACTCTCTTCACTGTTTTGCTCACACTCACTGTTACATGTTTCACATCATTAGTACCCACATACACATGTAGCTATTTTCCTAACTTATTGACACTTTGCTCACTCGACACACACTCAAATCCTATTGACACTAGACACATGAACACACATGTTTATATCACTAACACCCTTGCATATTTCCTTCTCACTAACACTCTTTGAACACACAGGTTTTACCACATTATACACACAGGAACACCCTACCTACTATATATATATGTATGTAATATCTCTGATTGTTAAATGAATAACTGAGAACTTAACTTAGGTATATCACACACACCTGAGCACTAGTTCACACCCAAATGTTTCCTTCACTAGCTAACAGTCCATCATGCCCTGTTCTCACATACACAGCCCTGCCATTGGAACCCTGTACACAGGGATTAACTGTACACTGGGAAGTAAACCTGAGACTGTCACTTGGCTTCCTAATCTTGGAATAACCTGAGAATAATTGACACACTGGATTTGGGTTTTGTAATCCCCTGTCACCATGTTTCCTGTCTTTGGTTTGTCAAATATGAGAACCTATCACATGACATTTCACCCCCTAAATCTGAAACTGAGATTGGGTTCTGCTGTGGACTGAAACCTGGGCCTTTGGGGTTCCTGTTGAACTGGAAATTTCAATATGAGTTTCCTTATTTCTGAAATAAATGTTGTTCATAGCCACTGCTAGTATTCACTGATTCTTCCCTTAACATGTCAACTGTTTTTCTGTTTTCCTCCTCATTTACCATACTTTTCCCTCATGACACCCACTAGATTTTGTACATTAGAACACTATTTTATTTTCACATGCCTTAGCATTGTTTTCAGTTTTCACACACCTATGCCTCACTTGAACACCACACTGTCCTCTTGACAGTTCACCCTCTTTCACTCATCACACACACTCTCACTCATGACTAACACACACATGACACTTGAACACCATGTGTTTCCCCTTCTCTATACATATATGTATATATATGTAGTGGGATATAACTATATATATAGGTATTATATGCCCCATATACTTATTTACATATGTGAGTGCCTACAATTATATATATTAGATATATGTATATGTTTGTAGGTGTGATGCACATGGGAGCCTATATGTTAAATATGTGTATTTATATTATATTACGTAACATATCAATATGTGTACCCTATATTATAGAGTATTTTATTTTAGATAAATGATTGACATGTGATATGTGATTCATGGGTGTGTTTGTTAGTCCTAGTAGAGTCTAGATTAGACTTGTACAGTCTTGTTAGACTTAGAATAGGCTGGCTTAGCCTAGTTTAGACTAGTATAGACTTGATTAGCCTAGTTTAGACTTGTTGACCTAGTTTGACTCCTAGGGTTGACCACAGTTGACCAAGAGTTGACTTTGGCCTAGATTGACCTAGAATCATGTAGAATGCATAGTAGGACTTTATTATATTATTTTAGACTTGTTGTGACTTGTGCTGTTCTGATTAGGAGCCAGACACCTCTCCTCGGACAGTACATTTCATCCGGACACTCAGATACAGACGAGTACATTCCCTGATCATTTCATATCCTGCTTAGAATTATTTTACTGCATTAAATTACTTTAATTGATACTGGCACGTTGGTCACACGGATTAGTACAATATGGATTCCACTCTGAGATGTTATCCCTTCAGGGAGCATCGGGTACTCTATGTTCTGTGCGTTTCACTTACATAGCCTATCATATGCTTCTTTGGTTCTTTGATCACTTGTGACATATACCCATATGATTACAGAGTCTCCTTTGAATCCTTATCCCATTTGTGGGACTACTATGTATCACCCTTCGGGGGCATATCACCCTTTGGGGGCTTATCACCTTTCGGAGGCTTATCACCCTTCGGGGGCATATCACCCTTTGGGGGCTTATCACCTTTCGGAGGAATATCACTCTTTGGGGGCTTATCACCTTTCGGAGGCTTACTACCCTTTGGAGGCTGTTACATAGAATCATAACATAACCTGGTTGGATCCTTGTGTATTAATTGGGGGTACGGGGGAGTATAAATAGCCATATAAACAATTCCAAAGTAGAATAGCCATGTACGCCTCTTTAGTATAGCCATGTACAAATCAAGCCGTTCACATGTCGACTTTGTGCTCTAAATTACTAGTCACTGATAGCACTTTACTTATAGTGGATATTTCCATTACAGTTCTCTCTCTCTGTTTACATACTGCATTCTTCAGTATCTATATCTTACTTTACTGCATGATTATGTTTTGTAACCTGCTATGAACTGTTGAGATGTACTATACTCGCTCCTGTCCTTACTGGACCTGTTAAAAATATTACAGAGGACGAGGAGGAGACCGGGGAGGATACCTTCTTTGGGACAGCTCTAGCTGAGGACATCACCCCACTGCCTAGACTAGTTTAGTTAGGCCATATCTTATTTCCATGTTGTCTTGAGACAGTTTAGCTAGACTTTACTTCTGTTCAGAGATGTTGAGTTGTATATATTCCTTCATACTCAGTAGTTGAGATATGTACTCTGGATATTTGCTGGGATTTTATCTTAGACTTTTTTTATCTTCTGTATTTTCTTGAGTTCTATATCTTATCGTGCTTTCTTCTTCCTTAGTTGTGATTGAGATCTTTTACTGCTTAGTATTATATTGCTAGATGTATGTTGACCTAGGACAGCGTTCTATCGCCGACACTGCGGCGTAGGCTGGGCGTTGTTACGTTCTCGTACCCTCACAGTGGGTGCGGGTCGTGATAGAAGAAGCGGCTTACGACAGCTCCGATTCTGACATTACGATCTGGTTCAGGAGCGTTCACTATCTATAGTGACGCTTTAGGAAAGGGGCTGGGTTGTGTCTTGCAGCAGCATGGAAAGGCGACTGCCTATGCTTCCAGGCAGTTATGTCCCCATGAGAAGAACTACCCTACCCACGACCTGGCACTGGCAGCAGTAATATTTGCTCTAAAGTTGTGGAAGCACTACCTGTATAGAGAGAATGTGGAGATCTTCACCGATCACAAGAGCTTAAGGTATGTGTTTACATAGAAAGAGCTCAACATGAGACAGTGCAGATGGTTAGACCTGATGAAAGACTTCGATATATCACTTCAGTATCACCTAGGAAAGGCCAACGTGGTTGCCGATGCCTTGAGTAGGTATCCGACAGCTATGTGTTTGGCTATTGACCGTCACTTGCTTGCTAATTTGGAGAGCCTGGGGATTGAGGTGATCGTGCCCGAAGTTCAGATGCAGATGGGGGCCTGCAGATTCAGTCAGACTTGGTGGAGAGGATCAAGTCGACACAGTTTGAGGACGTTGCTTTGCGGTGTCTCCGAGAGCAGGTTCGAGCAGGGCTGGTAGATGGCGAGTTTTCTCTTGCAGAGGATGGTGCCTTGAGGCACGGTTCTAGGTTATGTGTTCCCAGCGAGGAGCTCAGGAAGCAGGTTATACAGGAGGCCCACAGATCTCAGTACTCAATACACCCTGTTGCCAACAAGATGTACCGAGATCTAAGAAAGCATGTTTGGTGGTACGGGATGAAGCGGGAGGTAGCTCGCTTCGTAGCTAGGTGCTTGGTCTGTCAGCAGGTTAAGGCAGAGAGACAGAGGCCCGGTGGATTATTGTAGCCGCTGCCCATTCCAGAGTGGAAGTGGGAGCATATCACTATGGATTTCATATCTGGATTGCCGCGTACACCAGGAGGGAAAGACGCGATTTGGGTCATCGTTGACAGGTTGACCAAATCTGCCCACTTTTTGCCATTCAAGGTGGGTACGTCTACAGAGAGGCTTGCGAAGATGTACATGCTGCAGATTGTCAGGATTCACAGAGTTTCGGTCAGCATCATCTTGGATCGGGATAGTCGCTTTACTTTCTATTTTTAGAGGAGTCTGCAGACTAGTTTGGGCACTCAACTCAAGTTTAGTACTGCATACCACTCCAAGATGGACGAACAGTCAGAGAGGACTATTCAGACGCTCGAGGATATGCTGCGAACGTGCGTCTTGGATTTTGGAGGTTCCTGGGAGGATCATCTATATTTGGTGGAGTTTTCTTACAATAACAGTTTTCAGGCCAGCATTGAGATGTCACCTTTCGAGGCTCTTTACGGGCATAGGTGTCGTACACCCTTATCTTGGGATGATGTTGGTGATCGAGCTTTACTGGGATCAGAGATGGTTGTTGACGCAGCCGAGAAGGTGAAGCTCATCAGGGACAGACTTTGCGTGGCGCAGGACAGACATCGACACTGGGCCGATAGCTATCGGAGGCCGTTGGAGTTTGTGTCACACCCCAGAACCAGAATACTGGAGAGTGGAGGCAGACATAGCCAGCTACGTATATGAAATGGATTCCATCTCGCTATACGGTCACGGCTGTCTAGATACATGAGGGTTTATCTACAAGCTAGCAGTCTCTTAAGGTCATGAACAAGCATATTGTCTCAATCACAAGCAAGTAAGTAAAAGTCGCAAGATGTATGATCATTAAATATACAATAGTAAGGCGTCCCAAACATTACATATTCAGCTGATCATGAAGCTAGTCGTTACAAAATGTTAGGACTAGCAAGAGTTTAGTCATACATGATCAACCCTATGATCTGTCAATCATGTTACAGCCCGTAGGCAGACAGTATGTAAAGTGTAATCGAACTAAATAGGTGCTCATCGGCTAAATGTCTCAAAAGAATATTTTTACAATAAAGTGGGAGATCAAAAATAAGCCCACTCGTTGCCAGGGTTCCGTCTAGTGGCCACCATCTGGCTGGAAGGTCGGTAGATCCTCCGGAGCTGCTCTAAAATCTGGCCACACAAAACCAGCTGGGTCAGACCCCAGAAAGAGCAAGTGCCACAAAGAAAGCTTCACTTAGGAACTAAAACCAGCAATCAGCACAAGATATAAATAAAAGTAAGAACTGGAAATAAAGAAAATACATCAGGATGATATACGACGAGATAACCATGGAATTATTCAGATAACCAGGTTACAACCCGTAAACCAAACTAGGACCGGGGTTGTAACCCTTCGTCTGAACAGAACTTGGAATTCTCACCATTTATCGGTAAAATAAATACAAGCATTTTGGTCATTCAATAATCTGGATCAGGACAAGACTAGACTGGTTAGACTCCATCCAATCACTTCACGGCCAAGCAAGAATTACGGCTTGATACTTTAACTAACTAGGGTTGTCACAAGCCTAATTACTAACAAGATGCAGTAAGATTATTCTATAGCCACAAGCCCTGCAGACCATCCAGGTTACCCGGATTGAAAGATTTAGAGTTGAATTCAGGTGGGTACATCGTCCAGGAAACGAATGTACCCTTAGGTAGCTTGAAGGGTGCAACACATGACAGTGTGCTGAAAATGTGCCCTTCTCGACGGCAGGCTACAGATCCCAAGGCGTGCCCAAGTAACGGGATTGCCTGTAGCTGGAAAATCTCGTCATGACTAATGTATTAATCTAGTTACTAGCCTTAGTCCATTTTAGTAGGTACTCCTGACCGTGGTACTCAGGAGTCCCTGTCCTAGATATGATGCAAGACAGGATTGGTTTATTTGTGCAAGCATAATCGCCCACGGTGTCCAGGTCATTATACAGGTCATGTCATGTCAGGTAGCCGTCGCAACAACTATTCGAGATAATCATGCCAGGTTATCATGTCAAGTGTACTAATCAGGAGTGCGCCACGACGGGCCACTATCATGTCATATCAGGCTATTATGTTAGGAGTGCACCACTACGGGTCACCATCGTGTTATGCTCAATTATCAATTCCAAACATATCAAATGAATTCATGATTTTCAAGTTCATGACAAAAGGCGTAAGGATATAAAATGGACGTTAAATATCTAATAAAATATCAATATTCAGGGCTATAGAAAAGCCATGCGACTAAGTCATATGCGGTCGGGAAAAGGATAAGACACATGCGGCCCAATTAGGAGAGCGCATGCGGCCAGGGTCACTGGATCCCATACGACCGAGACAAGGGGGCGCATGCGGCTGGAAGTGCAAGGGCGCATGCGGTCAGAAAACCAATCCCCATGCGGCCAGTGGGAAGGGAGGGGCATGCGACCAGGGGGACAAGGGCGCATATGTGGCTCCAAGATGTTGGGCCTCATGCGGCTGGGATAAATCAAACTCATGCGGCCCAGACTAAGAAGTCCATGCGGCTGGGTCTGGGGGTTCTCTTGCGGCTCGAGGATCAGGGCCTATGCGGCTCGGGGGAAAAGTTCATGCGGCTGAGAGGACTCGAGTCCTCATGCGGCCAGGACTGTCGTATGAAGACTCATGCGGCTCGAAATCACTTGCCGCATAAAAATGCGGTCAAGTCTAGCACTGTTCTACTTCTCCAAGCTTTCGAGAAGAAGAACACCAAGAATCCATGCTTCCAAGCTCCATGAAACCTTCATCCGAAGTCCAAATTCGAACTTCCATAGGTCAAAATAGGGTAGAACGAGATTATCTACAACATAAAACCCTCAAAACTAAAAAATAACAGGATTAAGTAGATCAAAACCCAAGAAATCTGAAAGTAAAGTAAACTTAGATCTACAAGAATCTAGCCATAAAAAGAGGAAATGCCAAGTTCTAAAGTAAGTTAAAATACTGTAAGGAAGAGAATGAAGTAATAAAATTTGAGTTCCTCCATGAAGCAAGTTGTACTTGCCTAGACCTCTCTCTCCTCTCTCTGGTAGGTAAGGAAGTAAATGAGGAAGAAGAAGATGATTAATGAAGAGAGAGAAAGGAGAGGGGTAATAAATATGAATGGTGGTGGTAGGTAGGGGGTTCATTCATGGGTTCATTATGAACCAATAGCAAATCCCAAACTGAACCAAGCCAACCCGGACCAAGAATAAACCGAGCCAAGAAGGAAAAGCTAAGCTAGGAATTAAGCAATACAAGCTAAAATACGTACACGTATTCCAAATACGTAATACGAACCACAGGCATTACAGTTTGAGGTACAGATTAGAGATAGGATTAGAAGTAGGTTATTTGTTGTTTTGTTTGTTTGATCATGTTTGATTATTAGTAACATGAGATCTTATTTGTGTTTAGGTCGAAGACATGATTTTTCTGCGGATATCTCCGACTCGTGGTATTATACGTTTTGGTGGAGGTGGGAAGCATAGGCCGCGCTTCATCGAACCTTTCGTGATCAACGGAAGAGTCGGTGACGTGGCATACAGGCTAGACTTGCCAATGGCACTAGTGAGTGTCCACAACGTATTCCATGTATCACAGTTGAGACGGTACGTGGCTGACCCTAGCCATGTGCTTGATCCTTCAGAGATTGAGGTAGGGCCTACTCTCAGTTATCCAGAGCAGCCAGTGGAGATTCTGGATCGCCGAGAAAAGGTGCTAAAAAATCAGGTGACACCCTTGGTTTGCGTCGTAAGGAGGCATCATTCTCCAGAAGAGTCTACCTGGGAGCGGGAGGATGAGATGCGCGAGCGATACCGTTATCTTTTTGGACCGTGAGGTATGATTGTCTATCTTTCTCATTGTTAGTTTCGCCTTTCAATTTCGAGGACGAAATTTTTTAAGGAGGGTAGATTTGTCACTACCACATCTCTAGTTTGAGAGTATTTTTGTTATTTTTTTGAATTAATTAAATTTAATATATATTTATTTGGAATTTAATTTATTTAATGGGATGGTGTGATTTAAATATTAATTAATCAATTACCTTGTATTGTGTTTAGCCCTAACCTAGAATTGACCTAACCTAGATTAGTTATATCTAGACTTAGCCAGCCATGGTTAGTATTGATTAGTTTTGATTTAGTCATGTTAGTTAGAGTTAACTAGGTTGCATTTAAGTCATGTGTAAAACCTAGGTTATAGGCCTTTGATTTGACTAGGAGGAATGATAGCCCTAGATCAAATCCTAAAAACCCTAACCCTAATATCCTATGGCCGGCCACCTAGGGCTTGTCCCTATAAAATCCCTCTCAACCACTTGCGTCTTTTTGTTCATCTCTTCATTTTGCAAGAACAAGGTTAGCCTCCATTGAAACTTCTTCCTATTTTATTCAATATTAATCCTTTTTCATCCAAACTTCTTCTATGGTGACCTAATTTGGGTTTTTCTACTGTTTATGGAGGCCAACTACAGTTTGGAGACAATTTGGAGCTTGGGGCTAGCTAGAAGGAACCCCATTTTTGAAGCTTTTCCTTGAGATTTTGATTTCTTGGCATGCATGCATAGCCCTAGGTGTCCTCTCACTGTAGGAATAGGTTTTGTAATGTTTCGTGTCCTTTACGTGTCCATATCGGACACGTATCAGGGTAGTATTATTAGTGTTCGACGAAATGCCACAATGGGCATTTCGATCAAGTTTTCAGAAAGTATTTGAATAAGAAATTAGTTCTTCATATTTCTTGTGTGATTTTACACGACTGAGGTGATTTCGAGCCGTGTCCGAGTCACACTGGACTCGTGGACACAGCCCCACGCACGGCCAGGGCCTCTCCTGCTGCTCGTGGCCTCGTGCTCAGTGCACAGGCCACTTGGCAAGTCGTGTTTGGACTGAGAGGAGGGGCAGTGTCTGCGAACCTTTCCCCCAAGCCTCGTGTCCAACGTGGTCATATCGGATACACGGAGTCACGCGCACTGGTCACACGCGCGCGTCGCGTTCAGACGAATCGTATTCTGATACGCGAGTCATGTCCACTCTGGACACGACGTGGTCGTGTTGCGTTGGGTCCTATGTGTAGCCTGACACGTGGGCTACACATAGGCATAACACGAGACCCCATGTGTCGTGTGTCGTGTCCTACAGGCACGTGCACGTATGCACAATACTGTGCAATACTGGGTGCACCCCACGTGTTTGCAACGTGCTGGATATGCCTGTGTTCTGTTTTACTGGACACGTGAGGACACTCAAGACACGTGTACATATACTATACTAATTGCTAACCATTAATTGTGATTTTTATGATTGATTTTGGGTTCGATTCATCGAATTCCTGTATGGGACTGATACCCGACTGTCTTTGGGCTGAGATGTAATATTTTTCTGAGTTTAATTTCATTCTGATTTTGTGTTAAATTAATGATATATCTAGATCACCTACATATGTATTAGGTTGCAGAGTTATTGGGTTGTGATTGTGTTAAGGAATGGGGTTTTGTTTTCGATTGGGTAGTTAATTGTTGGAGTGATTTTCATTGAACTGACATTATTTCAAAACTTGAGAACATGGCTGGGATATTAATTCTGGGTTTAAGAGTATTTTCTACTGATTTTAAATCATGTTAAGTAGTTGTTGTTTCACCTACATGTGTGGGAATGATGCTCATATCAATGGTGATTTTAATTAGACTATGGGTTTCGAAATATGGCTTTGGGAAGGGGGTTGCTAACTGATGGTGTGGACTGTCACTTGGGTTGTCTAACCTGAGAACAGACCACCCTAAAACCTGTCACACACTCATTAGCTCACTTCTCTAACACACACACAGGTCACCACTTTATGCTCACTGTTACAATCTCACACCATTCCACACATGCTTACACACTCATGATTCACACACAGGTATACAATACATACACACACACACATTTTCCTATCACCCTAGCCACAATTCCCTCACACATGACACTCAATTAATGTTGCACTTTCCCCTCACACTTTACTCAACACCCACATGCTCACAGTCACAGTTCACTCTCACGCTCTACTACATGTACACATACACACACACACATTGCTGTCCTGTCACCTACACTACACCTACACTCTTCACTACACCCTACTTTATTTCCTGTTACACATGTCTAAACATATACAATACACACACACACAATTACCTTGGTTTACATATCCCTCTATGTGTATGTGTATTTACATATATATAATGTGGGTAAATAGATATACTAGTGTGAATGTGAAATGCGTAGTGTAATGCCAATATTGCATTGCCATGTATAGGGTGTATATAGATAATGGTATGTGAGTGTAATATATAGATATATAGCCTATTGTGAAATCTGTAGTGGGTTATGAAGTAGGGATTTCATTAGCCTATATGTGTTTGGCCCATGGCCTAGGTAGAATGGCCTATGGCATGGGGTGTGATACACTTGTGTATCACTAGACTAATGAGACTTGTGTGGTATTTAGTTAGTTGACCTAGATTGACTTGTTAAGCCTAGTTTTGACCAACCTAGACTAGTTTAACCAAGTTTAACCCTGTTTGACCTTGTTTGACCTAACTGGACTAGAGTTGACCAAGTTTGACTGCTAGGGTTTATTAGAGTTGACCAAAGGTTGACTTTAGCCTAGATTGATCCCAAATATCATGTATATGCATTGTAGCAGTCTATTTTATTATTTTAGACATGTAATGACTTGTACTGTTCTATAGGAGACAGACACCACTCCTCAAGCCGTATTTCATACAGACGTTCAGGATATCATGCGAGTACATTCTTTGATCATTTTATATCTTGTTTAGGATTATATTTCCTGCTTTAGATTATTTTACTTGATGCTGACACGTTGGTAACACGGATTAGTACTATATGGATCCCTTCATGAGATGTTATCCTCTCGGGAGCATTAGATACTCTTGTTTCGTGCGTTTCACTTACATCATGTATCTCATGCTTCTATTATCATGAATCTTCATGTATTAGCTTGTGATTCTTATACTCTCATGAATCACAGAGCCTTCACGAATCTTCATGAATCACTCTCGAATCACCCTATATGGGAAGTAGTATAGTCATGAATCTTAACGTAACTTGACTGGATCCTTGTGTATTGATTGGGGATGGAGGAGTAAAAACTGAGCATGTGAATAATTCTAAAGTAGAATAGTCATGAATCACCTCTTTAGTCTAGTCATGAATCACCCTCCAGCTGTTCACATGTTCATCTTGTACTCTGTATCACTAGCACTATCTCTCTTATATATATCGTAGATATTTACTTACAGTCTCTTTTATATTATGATATTCTTCAGTTCATGTATCTTACTCTCTAGCATGATTATATTTCCTTTCCTGCTATGACTTGTTGAGATGTATTGTGCTCGCTTATGTCCTGACTGGACCTGTTGAAATATTACAGAGGATGAGGACGAGGCGTCCTGTCCCACTTATTATGGGACTACCCTAGATAACAGCTGTGACCTGGACCAGCAGCAGGAGCCCTTAGCAGTGGACGACACTCCTCTAGACTAGGATGTCTTTCTTTTATATTATATTCTGGATGACTGTATTATGATACTTGGGATGTTATGGATTTGTGATATCATTAGAAACTTAGACTTCTCTGGTTGTACTTCTGTGGATCTTTTCATTTCAGTATTTATCTATCTATCTTCTATCTTACCATTCTGCCATAAATGTGAATAATACTGTATATTACTATGTCACCTGCATTCGGAGTGCATATACTGTACATGTACCTTTATATTGTTAGATGATTGACCTAGGACAGCGTTCTACTGCCGACACTGCGGCGTAGGCTAGACGTACCCATGTCTCGTGCCCTTACTCTAGGGTACAGGTCGTGACACGTTTTTAGTGGTGTCCCATGCAGGTCAGTTTTATAAATGCAGTGGTATTCGAATTAGAGTATCTCTGCAGCCTGTAGTAGGATTAGGATAATTTTTGAAGGTACTCAATCACATTAGGAAAAACTCCTTACGACATTAGGAAAAACGCCCCTGGAAACACCCATGGGTGCCAAGATGAAGCAACCTCCTATGCAGGGGGTATCACTTCCTCCGAGTCTGAACCGGAGGAGAACATTCCTACATATCCCGATGACTTCTCCATTCGGGGGTATGATTCGGAGAGCAGATCCTCCACAGTTCCTTCCACTATTCCTCGTGTGAGAACAGTATTTATGACTGATAATGACCAGGGCGGTCCCAGCGACCGACAGCGACTCGACACACTTGGGGCCATACTTCATACCATGGTCAAGTCAGTAGACGAGATCAAGGCGGCTCTGCCGACTCTCCAAGGAAGGACGCCTGGCCAGACAAGCATGGGTCCCGCCATCAATGCGGACTCAAACACAACTGCAACAACCCCGGGTGACAATCCACCCGGGATGTCGGCTTCCACCGCTGCAGACGAGGCTAGGGAGGCAAGAAGAGAGGTCAAAGAGCTTCGGGCAATGTTTGACGCTCGAGAAACCTCTCAAGACCTCAGGATACGACAGCCGTATCTCGCGGCATGGAGAGATGTCCCCTTCCCTCCACGGTACAAGCCATTCAACATTAGGCCATATGATGACAAGACCTCTGCAAGCCGAGACGTGACCGACTTTGAGGTCACAACAGATCATTTGCCGTATGACGATGCCATCCTTACACGATTGTTCATCGGGGCATTGGAGGGAGTCGCATTCGACTGGTACTGCAACTTGCCGAACAATTGCATCCATTCCTTCGTCGGCTTCAAGCATATGTTCTTGGAGAGGTTCTATGAGATGGGGCAAGATGTGACCATGTCAACCCTCATGGACGTTGTCCAAGGAGAGAAGGAGCTGACAAGAAACTACATTAAGCGGTTTCGCCAAACCGCGATGAAGTTGCCCTCCGGTAATCCGGACTCCTCCTTAATTAAAATTTGCCAAAAGAGGCTGCTCCCCATAATTAGTGTCTGGATGGGCGAAAGTCAATTTAAGGATTGGAAAACTTTCATCATCAGCGCCACTAGCGCAGAAGACAAGTTGAAGAAAGCTCGCCAATTGGGATTACAGATCTCAGATGGAGATGACAAGGGCAAACGCCCTAACACCAACAACAACAACGGTGGTAATTCCTCCAACAGCGAGACAATAAGGGCAAACAGGCTATGGTGGCCGATACAGCCTTGGAGCCTGAACCAAAATAGGCAGAAAAGTAATGGCCGCAGATGACTTACTCCTTCGAGGATAGTCATGTCAAGCCAATCCTTGACATGCTCATACAAGGAGATCGAATTCAGCTCCCTCCTCCAAGGCGTGAACCTCGACCTGCAGAGATGGAGAGCCCCAAGTACTGTCACTATCATCGCTACGTCTACCATGCTACACAAGACTGTTTCCAACTGAAGTGGTACATCTAGAACCTCATCGACTAGAAGGCCCTGGCCATTGATTTTGAGAAGATGACGTTCGCTGCCAACATGGCGTCGGTCCAATTTGGCAGCTTCCCATCGACGAGGACCCAAGACGGCGTAGTACCCATCCCCCGGGCAAAAATGGAGGTCGCTAATCTTCCACCTCCCCGAGACCAGGCTGTTGGTCTAGTGCCCCTCTCCATATCACGAGGAGAGATCATGTGGGTCCATCCGGACCTAGTATCTGAAGTGACCCAGCCAGCATCACCCTCTGCTGGCAAGAAGAAGGATGGAAAGTCAAGTCCTGCGGCACAATCTCGACCGACGTTGAAGAAGCGATAGCTGTCGCTACCCGGTCTGGTGCGCAAACTAAACCCGCGCCGGACAACTCAGCTGAAGAACGTCAGCCAGCTACTGTTGATGCCCCAGGACCTTCTCAGCCTCCGTCGGCTGATAAGCCCAAGCCAAAGGAGACCCGCTTTGACAAGCCGCTCCGGAAAGACACTCCTCACGGGATGGAGAAGCCCTACAATTTTGACATTTCGGCACAATTGGCCAACACACCGTCCAAATTGTCATTATATGAGCTCCTGAGACTCTCCAAAGATGTTCGTGTCACATTTAGCGAAGCACTTCAGAATGCTGACGCATATCTGGCTCAGGCCAATCTTACAGGGGAAAGCACGCCATCGGATCTCCAGGATAGCGCTTGCACAGGTGCAATACCCAATATTGTCTTCACTCCACAGGATATGCTTATCAAGACAAACATGCACGATCGCCCTCTGTATTATACTGGATACGTTGGCGACGTCAAGGTGGATCGGATGCATATTGATCCCGATTCTTCGATCAGCATTATTCCAAAGAGCTTGCTTCACTATCTGCGCATCCCTATGCATCGGCTAACTCCTACCAGCACCGCAATTAGCGGTTTCAATTTCGGAAGAAGCTATCCCATTAGAAAGATTCACCTGAAGTGCCAAACTGGCGACCTTCAGTCGAAAATAACCTGCTATGTCATAGACGCAGACACCTCCTACAATATTGTTCTGGGACGTCCGTGGATACATGATTACATGATCGTGCCCTCCAGATTGCACCAGTGCTTCAAGTACGTCGACAAGTACGGCTTCATGAGAACAGAATTTGCCGACATTGATCCCTTTAAAGGGGTCGAATCCTATTATTCAGATTCATGCTTGTACGAGAAATCCAAGAGGCACCTGACCAATGTGGATGTTCAAGAGCAGACGGAGGCCATTGTGGGGTCAGAGGAACCTCTGAGGATCCATCTCCAACCCCGTAAACCAGGCAGGACTGCACCTCTTATAGCTACTCTGCGTAGAGAAACAACTAGTCTTCCGGTGCTCACCGCACAGAAGGAGCAGATGACAATCCGACTGCCAAGGTCTGGCCAAGGGCCAAGATCCACAACGGAGCCACTGACAATCAGGTTGTCGAGAGCCAGCCAGCAACAAATAGAAGAGCTCAATCCCTCTGTCAAGCCAATGACGGTTCGTCTTCCCAGAATGAGTCGACGATCGAGTGCTAAGCCGGGGACCGCTATCGAGCCAACAACTCCCCGCCTAGCACCGAGCACCAAACTGGGGGTCGTTAGTGTGCCAACGACTCCAAGTTCTGCTCCACCAGTAGAGCCCCTGATGATTAAGCTGCCAAGGTCATCCTCCCAGTCTTCATTAACACAGGGGGTGGCCGAAGAAAAGTTAGAGATGGCCAAGTATGTGGTTGCTCACACTGATGTTCCGTCCGTAGATGATGTAATTCCTCCCAAAAAGATACCTTACTTCATCAATAAAGGGCTATCTTTGAACTACCTCGAGCTTAATAAGCTTTGTACCATGTATGCTATGGAACACGGTATAGGCACCAACCTACACACGCAGGTGACAAATGTCTACACCGCAAACCAACTTACCCCCATAGAAGACGCTTGCTTCATAGTCGAGTGAGAGGATCATCCAATCATCTTCGGCCGGAAGAATGATCCACAGCCCTTCAGGATAGAAAAAGTCGATCTCGAACCCAACACCGGGAGACTGCCCCTCTATCTGTATAGCTCCCGATCCAAGTACCTTATGCAAAAATAGGGGTATGATCTAGCGACTACACTTGGCTTGAATTACGGCACCGGTCGGCGATTACCTTCACAGTTTCCAGTCCCGGCTGGAAAACCGCAGGATTACTACAACAAGACCAAATGTGGGCTAGGTTATGTTACACCTGCAACAACTCCTAAAATCTCAGATGAGGAATATGACTGGCATTCGCATTCAACCGGATCTCCAACTTCTGATTCAGATGTCAGCATCGGAGACGTATTCAGGCAAGCTCTGTCTGTCAATATGGCATTTGCTGATGCCTACGAAGAAGATGAAGATATACCCGAACTTTTTGAGTTAGAACCTTGGGTCCAGCGACTAGACGCACAATTGGAGAAATGCTTCGAACTTCGTGAACCTCCCACTGAAGATGAGGTTATGCAAGTTGACCTCGGCGATGAGTCCTCTCCAAAGCCAATCTTCGTCAGCAAAAGCCTGACAGACGAAGAACGAGAGGCGCTTTTGCAACTTGTCAGAGACTACATTGATGTGTTCGTCTAGAGCTATGAAGACATGCCAGGGCTAAACCCCGAGGTTGCACTTCATAAACTCAACATTCATCCAGACGCAAAGCCGGTCAAGCAACAGCGAAGATGCTTCTGCCCGGACATCATGAATTCTATCGAAGCTGAGTTCAATAAACTAATAGCTAGCGGCTTCATCTGGGAGGAGCAACATCCAGACTGGGTCGCCAACATAGTACCAGTCCTCAAGAAGAATGGGAAGATTTGAATTTGCATCGACTTCCAAAATCTAAATGAAGCATGTCCTAAAGATGAGTTCCCTCTTCCCATCACGGACATCATGATCGACAACACATGTGGCTTTGAGAGCATGTCATTCATGGACGATTTCTCAGGATACAACCAAATTAAGATGTTTCCCGACGACGAAAAGCATACATCATTCCGAACACCGATTGGCGTATAATGTTACACAGCCATGCCCTTCAGTTTAAAGAATACAGGCGCCACATATCAAAGAGCCATGAGTGTCATCTTCAGAGATCACCTGCATAAGACCATGGAATGTTATGTTGATGACATCGCTGTCAAAAGCCGCTCTAAAGGAGACCATCTGCAGGATCTGAGGACGGTATTCGACCTGATGCGAGCGTACAACTTGAAGATGAATCCCATAAAATTCTTCTTGGGTGTATCCAGTGGAAAATTCCTGTATTTTTTCATTACTACCCAGGAAATTCATATAGATCCGGAGAAGATAAAGGCAATCATGGAGAAGGGTCCCCCGAAAAATCTTCGAGAACTCAGAGGCCTTCAAGCGAGGCTAGCTTACATCAGGAGGTTCATCTCTAACCTCTCCGGGCGATGTCAACCGTTCACCCACCTTATGAAGAAGGGCGTCTCATTCGTATGGGATGAAGAGTGCCAACGCGCATTCGACAACATTAAAGAATATATGTCAAATCCTCCAGTTCTGGTGGCCCCGGTTGCTGGAAAGTCGTTCTTGCTTTACGTGCGAGTGATGGAGCATTCCTCGGTGCTCTACTTGCACAGAACAATGATGCGGAGCATGAACAAGCTATCTATTACCTCAGCCGAATGATGATTGGGCCTGAGCATAGATACACCGCTGTAGAAAATGAATGTCTTGCTCTAGTGCTCGCAATCCAGAAGACGCGACACTATGTTACAGGACAAACCATCCATGTCATATCAAGAGTTAACCCCCTCAGGGTTCTTGTGACTAAGCCAGGGGCACTCAGCTCTCGCCTTGCTAACTGGGCGATATTACTGTCTCCCTACCACATGATCTTCGTCCTGCAAAAGCTGTTAAAGGTCAAGCTCTGGCGGACTTATTAGCAGCCCATCCAAGTTCGGAGTCAACCAGAATATATAAAGAGATTCCAGACGAGGTCGCCAATTCAAACATGGCATTCGATGATTCCGTCTGGCGAATGTTCTTCGATGGTGCTTCAAGAACCGGACCCAAGGGCAATATTGACGTTGGGGTTGGAGTGGTACTGATTTTTTCCTCTGGCTTGGTGATCAACCGGGCATATTTCGTACAGAAAACTGCTCGAACAACGTGGTCGAGTACAAGCCTTGGTTATCGGCCTCCGACTTGTAAAAGAACTGGCGGTAGAGTGCCTAGCGGCATATGGCGATTCACAGTTAATCGTTAATCAGATCCGGGGTTCATATGAAGTTCGTCATGAAGACATGATCCCCTATCATCAGGTAGCGATCACCATCATTACGTCTCTGAAAGGGTTCTTCATAGAACATGTTCCGAGACTCCGAAACATTAAAGCCGACGCCTTAGCAGGACTGGCCGCTTCCCTGGCGGTTCCAAAATATACTCATCATTTGGTGGACGTAATAGGCCATGAGTTGGTCTGTCCCAAGAACAACGTCCAATTGGCTGAGCGCTATTCTGCCCTAAAGGTCGACGAGACACAGGATTAGAGGCTCCCATTTATCGACTTCGTAGTTTTTGGCATCTTGCCGGAGAACCCGAAAGAAGCTACCTCTATTAGAAGACGTTTTCTCAGATTCTTCTACGATATGGAAACAAAGATGCTGTATCGGCGGTCATACGATGGATTACTGCTTCGGTGTCTGTCCAATATAGAAGCCAAAGAAGTTGTACATGAAGCAAATGATGACGTCTGCGGGGCCCATCAGCCTGGCCCGAAATTACAAGATCGCCTTCGCCGAATGGGCTACTATTGGCCTATGATGGTAGCAGATGCGATAGACTACGCAAGAAAGTACAAAGCCTATCAGGTCCACGCAGATTTCATACATCAACCATTTGAATTCCTACACCCAACGGTGGCATCCTGACCATTTGAGGCATGGGGAATGGATATCATTGGTCCTATCACCCCACCTTCATCCAGAAGGAACCGCTTCATACTGCAAATTACAGATTACTTCTCGAAATGGGCGGAAGCTGTCCCGCTTGCAGAGGTGAAGACGTCAAATGTGATCAGTTTCCTCAAGCATCACGTCATCTATCGCTTCGGACTGCCTCGAAGGATCATCCACGACAACGGTCTGCAGTTTGCAAGCCACGCCTTCTTTCGGTTTTACGACAAACATCGGATCCAGAATGTTGCTTCAACATCGTACAATCCGGCGGTGAATGGTTTGGCAGAAGCATTCAACAAAACTATGTAAAAGTATAGAAAAGAACAGAGAGAAGCCCATGCGGCTCCAACAGAAGGATCCTTATGCGGCTCAGAAACCCGTTAATGACTTATGCGGTTCAAAAGCCTTTAGAGCCTCATGCGGCTCGGACAGCCCTATGCGGCTCAGAAAAAGAGCCACATGGCCCTAAACAGTTCTCATCTACAACTGGCCATAAAGTGACTGCTTCTATTAAATGCTTTGACATAAAGTAATAGCTCTGACATCAAAAGTTGAAATGATGAACTCTGACATGACGGCGTATTCTTCGGAAAATGAAGGAAATCACCTATACAGCTGGCACGATCCAACAACTCCAAAGCTTCCTATGCGGTTGCCACCCCCCATGCGGCTGATGCTATCATGCGGCTCGGATCGTGGAGACCATCGTCATGCGGCTCAAAGAATCCACCCCATGCGGCCGCTGTTCTCATGCGGCTCGGACCGTAGGGATCATCTCCATGCGGGTCAAATACTGAGAGGCCATGCCCATGCAGCCTTGATACATGGCTAGTCTTATGCGGCTCCAATGGAAACCACCCCCATGCGACTCAGATTTTGAAGGCTACACCTATGCGGCTGCCACCTTCATGCGGTTCAAAACCTAAGAAGCTACCCTCATGCAGCTGTGGCTCGCGATTATGACACGTGGCAGAAGATCAGTTTCCCCGTAATGATGGTTAGACACGTGGCATTAAATCAATCAAGATTTATCAACAAATCCCAACAACCAGATTTATTACAATCATCATAATTACCCGAATCAAAGCAGATTTATTGCAATCACACAGATTAAACCCGTGGCAGGAGATTCGAGCTTTCAAAGATTAATGACAATCAGCATTAATTGACCATACAGATTTGGCAAAATCAAGAATCAATAGCCCAGATGTAATGCAATCACAATTAATGGCGCAGATGATTGGCCGTCGACTTTTCAAGGGACAATCATTGCAAACCCTAATGATCACACCCTAATCCTATAAATAGCAAGGAGCCATTCCCTTGCAAAAGATCTCCGATCCAAAACCGAAAAAAATATAGCAAGGTGCCATTCCCTTACAAAAGAGATCCTCTCCACCCGGCTGGACACACAGAGAGACAAAGGCGCACACAGAAGAGTCTTTCCATCTTGAGAGCATTTTTTCATCAGAGCCAAGGCTACGTCTGATCGTCCAAGGAGTAATGCAGAGCGGTCGTCACTTTTCCGAGCCTCTACAGTCAGCCCCCAGAATCAAAACTAAACAATCGTACTTAAATTGTTGACCTAGGTTTTCGTCCCTAGGCTTTCTTTGTACGATCGAGTTTGTATTATGAAGTAAAAGTCTAGTCCCACCATATAATTGTTCTGTTCTTTTATAATCAATGGAAAACACAATGGCGACTCTGCTGGGGACTAACTTCTCCATGGCTGAGGAGTTGGTGATGCAATCAGACGCAGCCAAACTTGCCTCCACTCAACAAATGCTGGTCGCCAGGTTCGACCAACAGGCGTTTGAAGAAATGCTCTCTGACGGGAGCGCTGGCCCGATCCAGCAGTGAGCCCGTACGAAGAAGGCCCACAGGGAGTGGAGACCCAAATCATTCGCTCCTACCCAAGCTCTCGAAGAAGTACTCTCTGATGCCCGAGATAGCGGAGAAGTCTCGCTTGCGGCCCCACTTCAGACCACAGAGGACACTGCTGTCCCCAAGTCCGGCAGAAGAAAACACCATGATGTTGGACTTGCAGGGGCAAAGAGGAACTCTGTGCAATCCAAGCCGCATAAGGGCGCCAGCCGCATGAAGGCTCATACGGTCGCAACTGTCAACCGTATGGAGAAAACTCGTGCGGCCATAAAAGTCAGTCGCATACAGAAAGCCCATAAGGCCAGAACTTTCAGCCGCATGCAGACAGCCAGCACGGCCATGACTTCTAGCCGCATACAGAAAGTTCATACGGCCACAAATGATAGGCGCATGCAGACAGCCTGCACGACCACACATAACTGCTGTATGCAGACAGCCTATACGGCCACGAATCTTGGCCGCATACAGAAGGGCCATGAGGCCATAAAAACTAGCCACATGCAGACAGCCTGCACGGCCACTGATCCCAGCCGCATACCATCTGTTCCATGCGGCTCACGGTCAGTCTTCGACCGTCTATCAGGCGATCCTAACCCCAGATACCCTTATGTGCCAGTCTCCATGGACTCTTCTTATTATGCACTCCCAGGTGCTAGAAGGAAGAAGTCTCGGGCAGTGCGAGCTCGGCGAGCACAGTCGGCTGTCCCAACTTCTGACTATCAGGGCATCCCGCTGACTATTACGCGAGCCCCTGATGGAAAGTTGTACAGAACTACCCGTATTCAGCCCCCGGTGGCCAACGACCGGGATAGTTATCAAGAATCTTCCAATAAGGATCAAGGGGAAGTACTCGCGCTACCCCCACATCAAGGAGCACGCAGGAGGTCAACACACTCATGTGCTCAGGACTCCCAAGCCCACCAAGCAGGTGACTTGTGCAATGTGATTCTTCATAAGCGCAAGGAAAGAGACGAAGATTTAATGGGCATAAAGTCCTATCAAGGACATCAATGCACCCAAGTTATTGTCAACTGCTGCTGCAGCAAGACAGCAGTACAAAAAGACCGGCGGTCCGTCTTCCAAAGGCTGCAACACCCAAGCTCAGAAGACGAGACGCTTCTCGTCGCCTCTTGCAATTCGGCTCTGAAGATTCCTGGCAGCGGTAGAGGGAAGAAAACAAGTATCTCCAGCCCAAAAATTTCAACCGGCGTAACCAAGAAACTTTCTTCTAAATGGTTGTCTACTACCGTTACAAGAGGAGTTTACCAAGGTACCCGCTTATAGAAGAAATCTGCCACACTGGAAGATTCGTCCAAATCTATGGGAGACACTGGAGCCGGGGGTAGCATTCCTCCAAATGTCCACAACAACTCGGTGTTCCAAGAAGATAGTCCGGGGAAAATAGTTCATCCAACAGATGCAGCAGATCCCGACGTCCCCGAGGACGTCCACAATTCTCAAGACGAGGTAAGCTCTGAAGCTGGGGGTACCACTCTTTCTGAGTCCGAACTAGAGAAGAACATTCCCACATACCCTGACGACTTCTCTGTATAAGGGTACGATTCAGAAGGTACGTCCTCTACCGTTCGTTCCATCTCTCATCATATAAGGACGATATTCATGATGGACAGCAATCAAGAGGGTCCCAGTGATCGCTAATGTATTGACACTCTGGAGGCCATACTGAATGCTTTGGTCAAGTCTGTGGATGAAATCAAAGCAGCCCTTCCATCTCTACAAGGAAGGATGCCTGGCCAAATAAGTTCGGGTCCCGCGGTCAATGCAGACTCGAACTCAGCTACACCAAACCCGGGTGATAATCCTCCTGAAATATCGGCTCCCATCGCTGCAGACGTAGCTAGGAAGGCAAGAAGAGAGGTCAAAGAACTCTGGGCCATGTTCCAAGCCCAAGAAACCTGTCAAGACCTCAGGATACGACAACCGTATCCTGCTGCGTGGAGAGATGTTCCCTTCCCACCAAAATATAAACCATTCTACATCAATCCATATAATAGGAAGATATCTGCAAGCAGGTACATCACATATTTCAAAGTCACAACCAACCATCTGCCTCATGATGATGCCATCCTCATGCGATTGTTCATTGGAGCATTGGAAGGGGTCGCCTTCGACTGGTACCGCAACTTGTCAGACAATTGCATCCACTCCTTCACCGGCTTCAAACGTATGTTCTTGGAGAGGTTCTACAAAATAGGATAAGACATGACAACATCCACCCTCATGGATGTTGTTCAGGGAGAAAAAGAGCTGACAAGAAACTATATCGAGCAGTTTCGCCAAACCGCGATGAAGCTGCCTTCTGGTAACCCTGATTCCTTCTTGATTGAAATTTGCCAAAAGAGACTGCTCTCCACAATCAACCTCTGGATGGGCGAAAATCAATTCAAAGATTGGAAGACGTTCATCATCAGTACCACTAGCGCAGAAGATAAGGTGAAGAAAGCTTGCCAACTGGGATTGTACATCTCAGAAGGGGAAGACAAGGGAAAACCCCCTAACGTCAACAACAACAACAGTGGTAATTCTCCAGCAACCGAGATAACAAGGGCAAGCAGGCTATGGTGGTCGACACAGCCCCAAAGCCCGAATCAAAGCCGACAGAAAAGCATAGCCTCAGATGACCTACTCCTTCGAGGATGGTCATGTTAAACCCATCTTAGACATGCTCATCCAAGAAGAACGAATTTATCTTCCTTCTTCCAGGCGTGAGCCTCATCCTGCAGATATGGAGAGTCCCAAGTACTGCCATTACCATCGCTATGTTCACCATGCTATATAAGACTGCTATCAGCTGAAGTGATACATCCAATATCTCATCGATTCTAAGGCCCTGGCTATTAGTTTCGAAGAGGGGACCGTGGCAGCCAACATGGTGTTTGTATAATTTGGCAGCTTCCCTCCGACAAAGACTCAAGATGGAGTAGTACCCGTCCCCAGGGCAAAGATGGAGATCGCTAACCTTCTACCTCTCCGAGACCAAGCTGCTGGTCTATTGTCCCTTACTACAACACAGGGGGAGATGATGTGGATCCATCTGGACTTGGTACCTGAGGTGACTCAGTTCGCACCTCCCGCCACCAGCAAAAAGAAGAATGAAAAAGTCAAATCATGCCGTACGATCTCGACAGAGGTCGATGAAGCTACTGTTGTTGTTACCCACTCCGGCGCGCAAACCCAACCTCCACCGGGTAACTCGGCTGAAGACCATCAGCCGACAGCTGCTAATGCTCCAGGACCTTCACAGCCTTCGACGACCGACAAGCCTAGGCCGAAGGAGACTCGCTTCGACAAACCGCTCCGAAAGAAGACGCCTCATGGGCTGGAGAGGCCCTACAACTTCGACATCGTGGCACAACTGGCCAATATATCGACCAAATTATTGCTATATGAACTCCTGAGACTCTCCAAGGATGTTCGTGTCGTACTAAGCGAGGCCCTCCAGAATGTCGACGCATATCTAGCTCAGTCAAATCTCACTAGGGAAAGCCCACATACAGATCTCCAGGACAGTACTTGCATAGGGTCAATACCGAACATTGTCTTCACTCCATAAGATATGATTATCAAGACCAACCTGTACGACCGCCCTCCGTATTATACTGGGCACATTGGCGATATCAAGGTGGATCGGATTCATATTGATCCCGGTTCTTCCATAAGCATTATCCCGAAAAGCTTGCTATACCATCTGCGTATCCCAATGCATCGCCTGACGCCGACAAGCACCACCATCAGCGATTTTAATTCGGGCAGGAGCTACCCGATCGGGAAGATTTGCCTAAAGTGCCAAATCGGTGACCTTCAGTCAGAAGTGACTTGTTATGTCATAGATGCGGACAATTCCTACAATATTCTCCTGGGGCGTCCTTGGATACATGATTACATGATTGTGCCTTCCATACTGTACCAGTGCTTCAAGTACGTCGACAAGCACGGCCTCGTGAGGACAGAATTTGTCAAAATCGATCCCTTTAAAGGGGTCGAATCCTACTACTCAAATTTATGCTTGTAGGAAAAGTCAAAAAAGCATCTTGCCAAAGGAGATACTCAAGCTCAAACTGAGCCAGCAACAGGATCAGAAGAACTTCTGACGATCCACCTCCAAGCTCGCAAACCTGGCATAACTGTGTCCCTTACAGCCACTCTGCGTAAGGGCGCAATTAGCCTCTCTGCACAGGAGGAACAGATGATAATCCGACTGCCAAGGTGTGGCCAAGCGACAAGATCTACGATAGAGCCACTGACAATTAGGCTACCTAAAGCTAGCCAGCAACAGGCAGAGGAACTCAATCCTTCTATCAAGTTGATGACAATTCATCTTTCCAGAGCGAATCGACAACCAAGCTCTAAGCCAGGGACTTCTAGCCAGCCAACAACTCCCCGTCCGGCACCAAGCACCCAACTGGGGGTGGCTAGTACGCCAAGGACTCCACGTTCTGCTCCACCCATGGAGCCCCTGATGATTAAGTTACCTAAGTCATTCTCTCAGTCTTCATTTACACATGGGGTAGCTGAAGAAGAGTCAGAACTGGCCAAGTATGTGGTTGCTTACACTGATGTACCATCCGCAGATGATATAATTCCACAGAAAAAGATATCTTACTTCTCTATAAAGAGCTATCTTTGAATCATCTCAAGCTTAATAACCTTTGTACAATGTATGCTATGGAACACGGTATAGGCACTCACCAGTACACACAAGTGACAAGTGTCTACACCACAAACCAACTTACTCCAGTGGAAGACGCTTACCGCATAATCGAGGGAGAGGATCACCCAATCATCTTCGGCCGAATGAATGATCCACAACCCTTCAAGATAGAAAAAGCTGATCTCGAAACCGACACCGGGAGATTGCCCCTTTATCTGTATAGTTTCCAATCCAAGTACCTTATGCAAAAAAAGGATATGATCTGGAAACTACACCAGGCTTAAACTATCGTACTGGACGGCGGTTACCCTTACAATCGTCGGTCCCGGTTGGGAAACTACGAGATTACTACAACAAAATCAGATGTGGGCTAGGATATCTCATACCTGCAACGACAACTGAAAGCTCAGACAAGGAATGCGACTGGCACTCACACTCAACCGGATCACCCACTTCCGATTCGGATGTCAGCATCGGAGACATACTGTCACCTCCAGTTTCTAGAAACAGGGGTAATTTTGTCCTTTTTATTTTTAGATTATTTTGAAATTATTTATTTATTTATTGTAATATTTTGGGGTTATTTGAGTCGGGTTCGAATTTCAGCTCAATCCGACTTGAAACGGGGACCCGGGGTAGTTTTGACTCTAGTGGACCCACACACTAGTTAGCCATGGCCCACATGTCATTTATTTTAGTTAGTGACTAGGCTAATTATTTTGGTTAGGATTAATGTGGATTAGTATTTTAGGATTGACTAAACTACCCCCGACTTAGACGCCCTTCCATGTATTAACCCATAGGATTAGAGAGGGGGCTTTTAGGCTTTTCCAAATAGGGTTATTTCAGCCATTAGGGCCGTCCAAGTAAAGGAGGGATAGGCTTGAGTTCATTTCATTATTTCATTCTTCCATTCTCTGTCTTGTTCTTCCCCAAATTTCTAGAGGGCAACCTCTAGTGATTTCATCTCCAAATCCATCATTTCTTCCAGCAAATCTCCTACATTTCTTCTCTACTCCATAAAAGGAAGGTGCTAGCAAAGTTTGGAAGGATTCGAAGCTCGTTCGTGTCCTATTGGAATCTCTACGTGTCAGAAGGCTTTTTCCTTTGAATCTCTCTCCCGGAAGGTATAACCTCTCCTTTAAGCCATCCCAACATACATATAGGTTAATTTTTGACCCATAGGAATAACCCTCATGGTTGTGTCTCCATTTGAGTCCATTTCGTGTCCATTTGGACACTTGTAGAGGTGTCCTATGAGTAGGATCGTGTCCTAATGGGGAAAACCCTATTTGGACACTTGTGGAATCATTTGTGTATTAATTTTATGTTGTTCTAATATTTATTCCAGATTTTAGGAGTTTTTAGGAATGTGTTTCCCCATGTATCATATGGTATCATATTATCTATATCAATATCTATATATATATGGTGGTATATATATTATTCTCTTTATATATATATATATATATATGTATATATATATATATGATGGCTCATATATATATGTATATATACTATGGTATATTATGGTGGTGTGAATGTGTATTTTGTGTTTGGATGGGGTAGTGGTCGGCCAAGTATTGGAGTGTGAGTGTTGTGCTAGTTTAGAGTGTGTATGTTAGGTGTTTGAGTGTATGCTTGTGAGAATTAGAAAGGAGTTTGAGTATAGGTATTAGAGAGATAGGGAATGTGAAATGGTGAGTGTTAGTGAGGGGGAGAACACCCAAAACCCCACTGCAACAGTAGCAGGACATTGGCACATTGTTGTCCAGATTTCACCCTAGCTGACAGTCCCCAAACTGTCCAATATCCAGCCAAGTTCAGTCCATTTGACAGACCCTAGTAGCCCTAAAAACCTGATACAAGCAGCCATGTATGCACCCTCCAAACCATAACATGGCAGCCCACATCAACCATATTAAATCAGCCTATATAGTTCCCTCCAATTGACAGCCCTTGTAGGCCTAAAACCTACTTGTTAGTCCCATTTTTCAGTTCTTAGCATGCCCCTAAACATCCCCCCTAAAACCTGTTCTTACCTGTCACAATCCAGGCCTTAACAGCCTACTTACCATCCTCTAATGGCAGCCTTAAATCAGTCCACATGACCACACCAATTCAGTCCTATACACAGCTACATACAGTCCCCATTTCACCCCTATAGGCAGCCTTGTTCAGCCCCTAATACACCCTTATATGTAGTCCCAAATCTTGACCTTAACACCATCCAACTTTCTGTCATTAAACCCCATGTAATCAGTCCAGATTTCAGCCTTGTTGGCGGTCCTTTCAGCCAATACATGGCTGTCCAAATACCATCTAAACCAGTCCTACACAAGCCCTACATGGCTGTCCCAAATACCCTATTGTAGGACCCATATCAGCCTGCATATTCCAGTCCCTGTAGCCTACAAGATCAGCCCACATTTGGTCCTATACAGAGCCATGGAAGCCCCCTGAAATCAGCCATCAAACACTCCACATTTCAGTCCTTAACACCCTATAAATAACCCCATGGTACAGCCACAAACCAGTCCAATGTTTAGCCTATAAACAGGCCTCAAATCAGCTCCATACCAGTCCTAAAACACCCCATGGCTATTCCTAAACAGTCCTAAATTCAGTCCCATACCAACCCTTGTAATGCCCTATTTCCAGCCCTCTAACAACAGCTATATGACCACCCTACTAGCTGTCCAAAACCTACCCTTGAACCATCCCAAATTAGTCCTTATTAACCCCATGTGTTAGTCCCAATTCAGCCATGATTCAGCCTTGGTATGGCCTTAGATTTAGTCCCTTAAACCACCCATTTTCAGCCCCAAAACACAGGCTTTAACCTATCACGTATCAGTCTATACCTGTTGTTGGCCCATTGGTCATATGGTCAAACTGATTTTAATAATTGATCAAACTTTGTCTCGATATATGAAGCTAGTCAGGATATCTCGGACTCTTGGACATGATCAAGAATAGCTATCTATCTACTCAGTTCAAGACCGAAGCGATGTTTGCCTGTTCGAGTCAGTATTTCTTTGAGCAATGTATTTTTTATTTTATTGAGTCTAGAAATATGTTGTACACCGAGTCGTACTGGCAAATAGGCTATTCCAAAATGATTTCAAAAATGTTTTTAAAATGTCCTTAGTTTTGAAAAACATTCGTATTAACAAATGCTTCAAAAAGGTTTTCAAAAAGGTTTTCAAAAATCCCCAAAAACTATTTTTAAAAACCTAACCTAACCCTGACAGAACTCGGCCAGAGTTCGGTTAGTGGCCGTTTTAATTTTTGAATTCTTTGAAACTTGGTCCTCCTGCAGTTGCAAATTTGATCGAGATTTTTTCATAGAGTTCTGTCCGAATTCTGCCAGAATTCTGTCACGACCCGCACCCTAGAGTAAGGGCACGAGACGTGGGTACGTCCAGCCTATGCCGCAGTGTCGGCGGTAGAACACTGTCCTAGGTCAAACATCTAGCAATATAAAGGTACCTGTACAGTATATACTCTCCGAATGGAGGTGACATAGCAGATACAGTCTCAATCACAACTAAGGTAGATCAAGATAAAAGATAGGTAAAACATGAAATCCAAAAGAGATACAGCAGGTAGAAGTCTAAGTGTCTAGATACACAAACCCAGAAAACATCTCAAAGCTTAATACAGTAATCCATAGAATAAATACAACTCAATACAACTGAAATAACTAACTATACAACCTCTACTGTGTCTCCTCTAGGCTAGCAGGCAACCTCCAGGCTATCTGTAAAATTTATCAATAGGTCCAGTCAGGACAGGAACGAGCACAATCTCATCTAGAAAAACTAAGTAAATGACAGAGAACTATAAAGCAGTTATAGACATTTGTATTGATGAACATGGCAGTTTATGTTCAGGTGATGGTAAGAAAGACAGATATAGTGCAAGAAAAGTAAGTAACTAAACAAGAGGAGAATCATGGCAATAAAGACTGTAAATAGAAACTAGCTGAACCAGGGTAACATGATATAAGTCCAGACAGTAAATGTAAACAAGTGTAAGACCAACGTAAATCCAGACAACATGAATCTGATACCAGGTGATTCTAGTACAAGATGAGTCCGGTATGAGATGATTCCAGTCAGTGATCAAAGATTCCAGGGTGAGTCCAGACTATACTCTAACAGTGTGTTTTAAAATACCGAGATCGACATGTAAACGGCTATAGGTAATCCGGCACATCACACACTCGGCTGGGTGTGAGATGGCTATCATTCCAGTAGATTCCAGCATGTGGGGTAATTCCAGAATTGGGGTATGTCTACATGTCTTACTCAAGTATTTCCCCTCCCAGCATGTACAAGTGAATCCAGAATACGATACGAGAATCGAGATGAGTCCAGCCAAACGTGATGATACCAGCAAGTAATTCCAGGATGATTCCAGTAGGTAATTCCAGTAATAGAAGCCAAACATGATGATACCAGTAATAGAGGCCAGACAATATGGTATGTGTGTCGCATACATGAATCCAGAAATATCCATACGTATTGTAACAGAGAATCACATACAACTAACTAGAACTGAAGTACAATAATTGACAATTAAATGAGAGAACTATCAGAGAATGTACTCGTCTAATGTCCGAATGTCCAAAGTAAATATACTGTCCGATGAGAGGTGTCTGGCTCCTAATCAGAATAGCACAAGTCACAACAAGTCCAAAATAACAATATGAAGTTCTACTATGCATTTTACATGATTCTAGGTCAATCTAGACCAAAGTCAACTCTTGGTCAACTTGGTCAACCTTGAAAGTCAAACCTAGGTCAACTATGGTCAAACTAGGTCTAACAAGTCTAAATTAGGTCAAACAAGTTATTCTAGGTCTAAACAAACTAAGTATATGCAAATCAAGTATCCAAGATAGCTACTAACTCATAGCCTAAGTCACTTGCTAAACCAAGCACAAAACTAAATCATAAGCTAACAAGGCACGCAAACTTAGTCATATAATGTATATATATTATTCACATTTACATATTCATATACATATATATATATATATATAGGAAAGCTATATATATAGGCACATACATATATATATATATATATATATATATATATATATATAATATATATATATATATATATATATATATATATATATATAATAAAAAAATATATATATATATATATATATATATATATATATATATATATATATATATATATATATATATATATATATATATATATCGAGAGAAAGAGAGGTAAAAGAGTAAGTGAGTATGTGTGTGTTTGGCATATGTGTGAAAGGATATGTGTTAATGTTCTAAAATTTAGTGATAGGTAGGTGTATGTGACATGGGATATATGATGTGAAAGGGTGTATGAATGCATGTGTGTAAAAGGTTATAGGTTAACTCAGTTTATAGAAATACATAAATACATACTTAATTTGTATACATGCATACATACATATCATGTATATTACATTTACATGATACATACATGTATACTTGTATTATATTATACTTACATTCATGCATATTAGATACTTGTATTTATATTAACATATTGCAAACATTCATTTCATTCATGCATCTATGCATTACCAACATATTTTATACATATGCATACATTATATATTCATATCATTTCATACATTAACATAGAGATATACAAACATACACACATCATATATTTCATACCTTGCATTACCTACATATCATGTTATATATTATCATTCATTCCTTTCATATATTACATTCTATATTACATATATACATGTATTTCCTCCATTCATTCATGCTTGCATCATATACTCTACATTACCATACATGTTATCATTATATATTGCATTACAATACTTATATATTATGCATTCATATCTATCATTACATATATATCTTGCATTCATATCTAGCATTCATTATATACTTTCATGCATACAATGTATATCATTCTTTCATTCATGCATTGCTTATATGCATTATATTAATAGCATTCCTACATGCTTGCATTCAACTATATATATAAATTTATGTAAAGAGAATATATATCATATATATATATCATTTTATTCATCTAACATATCATGCATTACAAACTCTATATTTATTTAATATCCATACTACATAGGCTCATAGGTTACACAAAATGCATATATCGTATAGTCACTCTTCTACTTAAAACCAATACTGTACCAATTGGGCATTCATTAAATTCTAGGATTAAAGTATGTTGTAGCTCTTCGTGTTAGCTTTTTGAAATTTTAAACGGATCACATTTTCGTGTCTGGAAGCTCCCAGAATTGCACAAATACCGAAACATGTTCGTCTTTCGTACAGCTGACACTCAAATAATTCTACAGAAAGATAAAGAAAGAATTTGGTTTATTAAAATATATATTGGGAAAGCTAATTTCGATACGGTTCTTTTAAAAAAATGAGAGATAAATCAGAGTTCTAAGCTAAAAGTTATGACATTTCTAAGTTGCTTTGGTTAATAAAAACGTGGATGAAAATTATGACGGATTTAGGTAGTTTGAGACAAAAGAAACACAAGTATATAACATAATATATCAAGATGTCACTCTCTACACTAATATATATATATATATATATATATATATATATATATATATATATATATATATATATATATGAGACACTATAAAACACATCTCCAATACAAAAATATGAGATAAAACATGTAATAATTCATTCATACATAACAACAACACATAGTGTGTCCAAATTTGGGGTTTTCCCACATGGACACAACCACAACACAAAAGACACTCCTTTGACCTCCAAATGGACACAAAATAGACACAAATGGAGATACAACCATGGGGTCATTCCTATGGGTTCAAAATAGACTTATATGCATGAGGAAATAAAAAGGAGAAGGGATTTATACCTCCCGGTAGATCGAATCGAAGAAAAGCCTTCCCGGAGCGACACCGACACGTAGAGATTCCAAAAGGACACGGACGAGCTCCGAATCCTCCCAAACTTGGGTAGCTTCCTCCTTGGCTAGAATGGAGAAGGAAAGAAGAAGATTTGGTGGCAAAATGGAAGGATTTGGTAGAGAAATTGCTAGGGATTGCTCTCTAGAAATTTGGAGAAGAATAAGAGAGAGAGTGTGGATGAGAATAATGAAATGAACTTGAGCCTGTCCTCTCCCAAAGTGGCTGGCCATATGGGGCTATTTGTCCTACTATGGTAAGGTCCAAAATGCCCCCACTAACCTATTCTATTAGTATTAGGAAAGGGCTAATTGGTTGTGGCTAAATTAGTCATTCTAAAGTCTCTAATTACACTAACCTTATCCATAATAATTAGTCTAACCTCTAACTAAAATATTTCTATCATATGGGCCATGGCTAACTAATGTGTGGGTCCACTAAAGTCAACACTACCCCGGGTCCCCGTTTCAAGTCGGATTGAGCTGAAATTCGAACCCGACTCAAATAATCCCAAAACAATATCATAAATAGTAAAATAAATTTCAAAAATATTTTAAAAATATAAAATGATAAAAATACCTATGTTCCTGAAAATTGGGGGTGACAAATTCCTCGAAATTAAAACCAAACAATAGTAAAATGTCAAAATCACAAGTCATAATTTTAAATAGTTTAGAAATGATTAAAAATCATAAAAAATCATAATATGAAATAATAATCAATAAATAATAATTATAATTACAAAATTTCTAAATTACCCTCATCTGGAAAACTGGGTGTTACAATCCTACCCATGTTATAAAAATTTTGTCCTCGAAATTAAGATGATGGCACCCCCTTCTATGTCAAACATAGTCAAGGGTCAATCACTAGTCAATTTCTCAACATCCAAGTACTTGGTCATCAACTGGTCAACTTCTTAGGGTTTTACCTATGCTAGCTATCTAGGTGTTGGCAACTAGAATTTAGCAAAAGAGAAACTCTATAATAGACTAGCAATTAACTTCCCAATCCTATCAAGTCACCTATAACTAAATACCTACAAGCTAAGCACATGAATACCAAATACCACACACACACACACACACACACATATATATATATTTTAATACCATATAAAAATACATATATATATATATATATATATATATATATATATATATATATTTTTTTTTTTTTTTTTTTTTTGAAACCAGAAGTCTTTATTGAAAGGTAGAAATCCCAAAAATACAAGCTAGATCATGAGACCAATACAAAAGATTTAAGTCTTCTTCGTCCCAACCTTCCCATGGGCACATGCTACTGTAGCTTTAGAGATTTGTCGCTGAACTTCATTGCAAATTTGTCGACCATTATACTTGTATTGTTCGTACCTCCATTTATTCCAATTTTTCCATAGAACCCAACAGATTGCCTCGACAGTGATTTGCTTGAGATATAGATTGTTTCTCCTCCACCAAAGAGATAGACATCCTTCAAGGCTAGAGACCCGACCACGAACCGCAACAGCGACTGGGAAGTGTTCCAAGCATGTCTGGCCAAATCTCCTTCGAAGAAAAGATGATTAATGGACTCCGACTTGGGATTCAAACAGCAATGACAGGCCGATGCAAGATGATATCCTATCCTCTACACATGATCGTCAGTAGGGAGGCATTCAAGGAGAATATGCCATAACAGGACTGACCATTTAGAAGGAATACACGAACTCCATATGTGCTTGAACCGAATGTCAACTGGAAAAGTAGGGCGAATGGCTGTCCAGGCCGATGAGACAGAGAAATATGGATCCGGAAGCCAACGCAACCCATCATCCTCCTCATGTATCAGATGAAATCTCTCATCAAGGTCCCTACCCGCCAATATCCGATGCCAAATATGAGAGAAATTCGATTGAGCGATGACTTGAGATGGGTGACACCGAGGAAAGTATTTCATCTTCATGAATTGAGTCCAGAGCAAGTCTTTCGATCTCAACTTCCACCAGAGTTTGACAGAAAAAGCGTCGAACACATCCTTAAGGCGGCTAACCCCAAGGCCTCCTTCTTCATGTGGCCGAGCTATTTGATTCCACCCAATCCATGCATGTTTACGAAACCCATCTTTCGAACCCCATAGGAATTGGCTAAACAAGGCTTCTATTTGAGTAAGGACACTCATAGGGGGATTACTAGCAGCAAGGCAAAAGATCGGGATAGAGGACAAGACAGATTTGATTAAAATTAGCTTACCACCTGATGATAATATCTTATTATGCCACCCTTCGAGACGACTATGCACTTTGTCCTTAAGCTCTACAAACATGGCTGCGTTCCTTCTACCTGTCATGAGAGGGCACCCCAAATAAGTGATAGGAGGAGCTTTGATTTGATAACCAGTGAGAGTACTAAGAGCATTAGCCCTATCCACCAGAAAATCTGGAGTAACACAAATGGCCGACTTAGACGAGTTGACAAGCTGGCCTGAGACACACTCGTACCTATGAAGGACAGACATAAGCATTTGGATGGAGCGCCTATCACCCCCAGAAAATATAAGAATGTCGTCTGCATATGCCAGATGAGAGACCCTCGTACAGCCGCTAGGAGAATAGTAGGGCGTGAAACCAGAAGTTGAAGCCAATTTTTGCAGATTCCTACTCAATGATTCTGTCGCTATCACAAACAACAATGGTGAGAGAGGGTCACCTTGACGTAACCCTCGGAAGGCTTGGAAGTAGCCTGACATACTGCCATTGATCAGGGTAAAGAACCAAACATTATTCATCAAGTGTAGGACCATGGTATTCCAAGTTTCATTGAACCCAAGCCTACGCAGCGTAGAGAGGAGGAATCTCCAGTTCACCCTATCATAAGCCTTTCTCATATCAAGTTTGATAGCCGCATTCCTTCCCCAGTTGTCATGACCCAGCATACTAAACATCTCTTGCGCGAGAATGATATTATCAGCAATCTCACGACCTTTAATGAAGCCGCTTTGTTCAGGTGAGATAAGCCGATTCATCATGGGAGATATCCTGTTGGCAAGGAGCTTGGAAAAAATTTTATTAACAAAATTACAGAGACTGATCGGTCTGTAATCAGAGATGGAAGAAGGATTCTTAGTCTTAGGGATCAAGACGAGGATGGTGCTAGTGATCACCTTGGCAGGGAAAACCCATCGAAAAACATATGTACCGCTGCCAATACATCATGTTTGATTATTTGCCAACACTTGAGGAAGAAAATCCCTGTGAAGCCATCAGGCCCAGGGGCACTGTGATGATCAATAGACTTGATAGTGTTGTAGACCTCCTCCATATTAGGCTTCATCGACAGGGTGCCAGCCTCTTCATCACTGAGGATCTTAGGTAAAACAGACATGAAATCCTCATCAGCTAAGACCGGTTCAGGGAGGAACAAATGTTCATAGTGAGTATTGGAGATAAGCTGAATCCCTTCTAGGTCTTTTGCCATAGATCCATCCTGTGCACGAAGTTGATGAATGTGAAGACGACGCCGCTTAGTAGAAACGCAAGAATGAAAATAACCTGTGTTGTGATCCCCTTGCAAATCCCATTTGAGCCGCGCCTTTTGTTTCCAATAAGCCTCCTCAATTTGAATTCTTTGTTTAAGATGAGCTTGAGCCTCCAGAAGGATAGGGCGGGTGGATGGATCGTTGTCGAAGGCAACTTCCGCTGCAACTACTTTGTCCTCCGCAGCTTTGACAGCCTGGAAAATGTCACCATATGTCGAGTGACTCCATTTAGAGAGAGCCCTTCGTGTAGCAGTCATACGTAACCCCAAATTAGTGATAGGGTTATGATGATAAATGGAGGACCAAGCCTGCTCAACAGTATGCAAGAATGAAGGATGAGTTGGCCAGAATGACAGGAATCTGAACGGCTTCTTAGGGACAGCAGCTCGAGCCCGAAAATGAACGAGGAGGCAAATGATCAGACTCTGTACGGTTCAAATGGTCACAGGAAGTAATTGGAGCCCATTCCTACCAGTGTCTATCCAAGAGCACACGATCAAGTCTAGAACCCTGTCGATCCGGTCCTGTATCAGTCTTGACCCAAGTGAAGCAACTTCCCGTGAATGGAGTTTTCGTGACACCAGCGGCGATTTGGAACTCTCGGAACTCTCTCATAGAAGCTTCATTAGGGGGCAGGCCACCAAACTTCTCCTCAGGGCAAGTAGTGGCGTTGAAATCTCCACCAATAATCCAAGGACAGGGATAAAGGTTCGGGAGTTGGAGCAAAGATTCCCAAAGAGAGCGTCGACCTTCCTTGGTGTTACTGCCATGGACAACAGAGATCAGTGAAGACGAGGGAAGGAGAGGGTGAGAAAAAAGGATCGAAAGAGATTGATCCGTTGCATCAGCCAGATTGATGCACCCATCTTTGTTGCAGAAAATCCAGATGTTCCCTTTAGCATTAGAGATGGCCATATGAAACCCTAGCTTAACTTGATAGTAATGAAGCTGATCTGGGGAAACTTTAGGTTCAATAATAGCGAGTAATTGAACTTTGTGCAGACGATCTAGGGATTTAGTTCTTTTAAGAGTCATAGGATTTGCTATTCCTCTCACATTCCATAATAGGATGTCAAACATTAAGGGAGGAGGAGGAGGAGGAGGGGTTTGAAGTGAGCTTAGCTGCAGATCGAAGGACTCGAGACGACGGCGGTAGCGGCACTTTCTTAGGACGGCCGACTGCAACCTCACCCAAACGGGCTTCTTCTTCTTCAACCTGTTGTGCCCATGAAGCGTTGAGATTAACTTCGCCTTCTTCGAGCTGGTCATCATGGAGCGCGTCGCTGTTCTCAGGTGGAGCAGGAGGAATAAAGCCTGAAGGAGGTACGTCCAGTCCTTCATTAAATCTTGGCATGGCAGCGGCCAGAACTGTCACGTTAGTGTCAATCTCCCGCTCCTCGGTATTCGAGGCAACTTGAATATCACAACCGACGGCAGTTGGAGAGGATGGTTGAGTGTCGGGATTGGGTGACGCCAAAACAGAATGTTGGTGAGGTGGCAGCTTATGGTTGGCTGAGGCCTGGATAGTTGCGGGATGAGTAATGATGGGAAGGCTCGAATTTAATGCCAGGTTGGGAGCCGGTTCCTGTTCATTGATAGGAGGAGGGACTTGAGTATTGATTAGGCCTTCGTCTGCTTGATGAGAGCTTTCTCCAACCACCTGGGCAGGAGTTGTAATAGTAGTTCCATGCACACGATGGGTAGAGGGTTCCTTCATAGGCTGCTTTTCTTTCTGGAGAACTTTACACGAACTTCTGACGTGGCCTTGGTGTTCTCAGAAGGAGCAATACAGAGGAGAGGACTCATATTCCACCTTTTGAGAAATCTTATGGCCATTAGAAAGTTGTATTGTCAAAAGAAGGGGAGGAGTTTTGCTGGAGTCTAGCTCTATAAGTATACGAGCCACGCTAGGGTGCGTGAGGTCTTCCGTCGCGCGATCAAGGCGCAAGGGGTTGCCAATGCCCATAGCCAGGGAAAACAAAGCATTCTTGTTGAAGAATTGAACGGGCAGACCAGGTAGTGAGACCCAGACCAGTGCTAGAGGGGATTCCTCCGATGGGGAGAATTCTTTATGCCATCTGAACAATCTCATAGGAGCCCACGTGATAAACAACAGATCCTTCGAGCGGAGGCGGAGAAAATCTATCTCATCTTGAGGGCGGATGAGGATGTGTTTCGGATCTATCGAGCCGACTTGCATAGGACCATGAAACTTGAAGTTAGTGAACGCCTTCCGGATCACGTCCATGGACGGACGTGAATGGGAAAACTTACCAATCAAGGCAAAGCGGAAAGGATCCGCAAGGATGGACTCCTCCTCCTCGGAGAAGGAAATAATCGGAACCCCACGTGAGAACGTCGGAGCTCTAATAGGGATCGAGGGGGAAGGCACGGGAGGAGCCCCCCCCACCGCCTCAGCAAACGTCTTAGCCATGAGAGCCGATGGCACAAGTGTCACCAACGGCGTGGGACGCCGGCCCGACCGGAGGCCAAGCCGGGGTCGTGAACAAGGGGAGCGGCTAGGGTTTTGCGTTTACCAAGACGGGCGCTCCTATATATATATCATCTGTTAATCATATGCACAACAAGTTGAATAAGCTCTACAAAACTAAATATCCCTACTCCTAAGTCATTTATAACAATCAAAAGGGTAAGATGTTTAAACCTTCTCAAGATACAATCTGTTAATCATATGCGTCTGTCCAAAATCCTGTTGTCCAGAGTCTTCATCATGCTAGTGAGCAAGGCTACGATAATCACAGAGTCCTTGACTAAGGTACGTACCTCTAGGTTCATGGTATTTAAAACTTTTGCACTGCCACATGCGACGGCGAAAACCTTAAATTTCCATACCCGAGAATAAATCCAAAATCTGACTACATGTCCTCCCTATGACAACTAACACGACTATCGAGGATTCTAGATCCCATGATTTAGGCGACCTAGCCCATATGATTTTCTCAGAAGAAAAACAAACACAACAAAAGAGTAACATGACAAAATTAATCAATCAACAAGGAACAGATGGAATCGGATTTTATGGTAATTATAAAAGACAATTGTGGGAATGGAATTGAGAAGAACGGAACTTGCAGCACGATCTTCAATGGTCTGTGCATCCTCGACTGTCCTGACGATAGCTTGCCCTGCTGGTTTCCTCCAGCCTGATGCTGATACTGTACAAATCTCTGCAGCTGATGCTGTATGAATTGCTGCCGCTGAGAGAAACCGAAAATGAAAGGAAAAGTCTCTGTACAGACGGAGGTGCACCTCCAATGTAGCAGAAACGCTAACCTGAGTCGAAGCTGCGGTCTCGAGGCCCTGATGAACAGGACGAGAGGTGGCCAGCCTCTCGATAGTATCCTCCGAACTGAAGCGATGAGATCGTGTCTTCATAACCATCATGAAGACAGATCAAAACAAGAAGCAATTTCTGAGAATGAAGCAAAAATTCAAAGGAGAACAGTTTATATTCAAGGGAAGTCAATAAGCAATAATTTTAGACAAAAGGAATCGGATTAAGAGTTTTTTCTAATGTGATTGAGTACCTCCTAAAATATCCTAATCCTACTGCAGGCTGTAGTGATACTCTAGTTCGAATACCACTACATAAACTCGACCTGCATGGGCCACCACTAAAAATGTGTCATGACCCGCACCCTAGAGTAAGGGCACGAGACGTGGGTACGTCCAGCCTACGCCGCAGTGTCGGCGGTAGAACGCTGTCCTAGGTCAAACATCTAACAATATAAAGGTACCTGTACAGTATATACTCTCTGAATGGAGGTGATATAGCAGATACAGTCTCAATCACAACTAAGGTAGATTAAGATAAAAGATAGGTAAAACATGAAATCCAAAAGAGATACAGCTGGTAGAAGTCTAAGTGTCTAGATACACAAACCCAGAAAACTAACTAACTATAGAATATATACAACCCAATACAACTGAAATAACTAACTATACAACCTCTATTGTGTCTCCTCTAGGCTAGCAAGCAACCTCCAGGCTATCTGTAAAATTTATCAACAGGTCCAGTCAGGACAGGAACAAACACAATCTCATCTAGAAAACCCAAGTAAATGACAGAGAACTATAAAGCAGTTATAGACAGTCGTACTGATGAACATGGCAGTTTATGTTCAGGTGATGGTAAGAAAGACAGATATAGTGCAAGGAAAGTAAGTAACTAAATAAGAGGAGAATCATGGCAATAAAGACTGTAAATAGAAACTAGCTGAACCAGGGTAACATGATATAAGTCCAGACAGTAAATGTAAACAAGTGTAAGACCAACGTAAATCCAGACAACATGAATCTGATACCAGATGATTCCAGTACAAGATGAGTCCGGTATGAGATGATTCCAGTTAGTGATCAAAGATTCCAGGGTGAGTCCAGACTATACTCTAACAATGTATTTTAAAATACCGAGATCGACATGTAAACGGCTATAGGTAATCTGGCATATCACACACTCGGCCGGGTGTGAGATGGCTATCATTCCAGTAGATTCTAGCATGTAGGGTGATTCAAGAATTGGGGTATGTCTACATGTCTTACTCAAGTATTTCCCCTCCCAGCAAGTACAAGTGAATCCAGAATATAACACGAGAATCGAGATGAGTCCAGCCAAACGTGATGATACCAGCAAGTGATTCCAGGATGATTCCAGTAGGTGATTCCAGTAATAGAAGCCAAACATGATGATACCAGTAATAGAGGCCAGACAATATGGTATGTGTGTCGTATACATGAATCCAGAAATATCCATACGTGTTGTAACAGAGAATCACATACAACTAACTAGAACTGAAGTACAGTAATTGACAAATAAATGAGAGAACTATCAGAGAATGTACTCGCCTGATGTCTTAATGTCCAAAGTAAATATACTGTCCGATGGGAGGTGTATGGCTCCTAATCAGAACAGCACAAGTCACAACAAGTCCAAAATAACAATATGAAGTTCTACTATGCATTTTACATGATTCTAGGTCAATCTAGACCAAAGTCAACTCTTGGTCAACTTGGTCAACCCTGAAAGTCAAACCTAGGTCAACTATGGTCAAACTAGGTCTAACAAGTCTAAATTAGGTCAAACAAGTTATTCTAGGTCTAAACAAACTAAGTATATACAAATCAAGTATCCAAGATAGCTACTAACTCATTGCCTAAGTCACTTGCTAAACCAAGCACAAAACTAAACCATAAGCTAACAAGGCACACAAACTTAGTCATATAATGTATATATATTATTCACATTCACATATTCATATACATAGATATGTATAGGAAAGCTATATATATAGGCACATACATATATATATAGAGAAAGAGAGGTAAAAGAGTAAGTGAGTATGTGTGTGTTTGGCATGTGTGTGAAAGGATATGTGTTAATGTTCTAAAATTTAGTGATAGGTAGGTATATGTGACATGAGATACATGATGTCAAAGGGTGTATGAATGCATGTGTGTAAAAGGTTATAGGTTAACTCAGTTTATAGAAATACATACATACATACTTACTTTGTATACATGCATACATACATATCATGTATATTACATTTACATGATACATACATGTATACTTGTATTATATTATACTTACATTCATGCATATTAGATACTTGTATTTATATTAACATATTGCAAACATTCATTTTATTCATGCATCTATGCATTACCTACATGTTTTATACATATGCATACATTGTATATTTATATCATTTCATACATTAACATAGAGACATACAAACATACACACATCATATATTTTATACCTTGCATTACCTACATATCATGTTATATATTATCATTCATTCCTTTCATATATTACATTCTATATTACCTATATACATGTATTTCCTTCATTCATTCATGCTTGCATCATATACTCTATATTACCATACATGTCATCATTATATATTGCATTACAATATTTATATATTATGTATTCATATCTATCATTACATATATATCTTGCATTCATATCTAGCATTTATTATATACTTTCATGCATACATTGTATATCATTCTTTCATTCATGCATTGCTTATATGCATTATATTAATAGCATTCCTACATGCTTGCATTCAACCATATATATAAATTAATGTAAAGAGAATATATATCATATATATATAATTTTATTCATCTAACATATCATGCATTAAATACTCTATATTCATTTAATATCCATACTACATAGGCTCATCGGTTACACAAAATGCATATATCGTATAGTCACTCTTCTACTTAAAACCAATACTATACCAATTGGGAATTCATTAAATTCTAGGATTAAAGTACGTTGTAGCTCTTCGTGTTAGCTTTCCGAAACTTTAAATGGATCGCATTTTCGTGTCCGGAAGCTCTCGGAATCGCGAAAATATCGAAACACGTTCGTCTTTCGTACAGCTGACACTCAAATAATTCTACAGAAAGTTAAAGAAAGAATTTGGCTTATTAAAATATATATTTTGAAAGCTAACTTCGATAAGGTTCTTTTAAAAAAACGGAAGATAAATCAGAGTTCTAAGCTAAAAGTTATGACATTGCTAAGTTGCTTTGGTTAGTAAAAACGTGGATGAAAATTATGACGGATTTAGGTAGTTTGAGACAAAAGAAACACAAGTATATAACGTAATATATCAAGAAGTCACTCTCTACACTAATACATATATATATATATATATATATATTTTTTTTTTTTTTTTTATATATATATATATATATATATATATATATATATATATGAGACACTATAGAACACATCTCCAATACAAAAATATGAGATTAAACATGTAATAATTCATTCATACATAACAACAACGCATAGTGTGTCCAAATTTAGGGTTTTCCCACATGGACACAACCACAACACAAAGTACACTCCTATGACCTCCAAATGGACACAAAATAGACACAAATGGAGATTCAACCATGGGAGTCATTCCTATGGGTTCAAAATAGACTTATATGCATGAGGAAATGAAAAGGAGAAGGGATTTATACCTCCCGGAAGATCGAATCGAAGAAAAGCCTTCCCGGAGCGACATCAACGCGTAGAGATTCCAAAAGGACACGGACGATCTCCGAATCCTCCCAAATATGGGTAGCTTCTTCCTTGGCTAGAATGGAGAAGGAAAGAAGAAGATTTGGTGGCAAAATGGAAGGATTTTGTGGAGAAATTGCTAGGGATTGCTCTCTAAAAATTTGGGGAAGAACAAGAGAGAGAGTGTGGATGAGAATAATGAAATGAACTTGAGCCTATCCTCTCCCAAAGTGGCTGGCCATATGGGGCTATTTGTCCTATTATGGTAAGGTCCAAAATGCCCCCACTAACCTATTCTATTAGTATTAGGAAAGGGCTAATTAGTTGGGGCTAAATTAGCCATTCTAAAGTCTCTAATCACACTAACCTTATCCATAATAATTAGTCTAACATCTAACTAAAATATTTCTATCATGTGGGCCATGGCTAACTAATGTGTGGGTCCACTAAAGTCAACACTACCCCCGGGTCCCCGTTTCAAGTCGGATTGAGCTGAAATTCGAACCCGACTCAAATAATCCCAAAATAATATCATAAATAATAAAATAAATTTCAACAATATTTCAAAAATACAAAATGACAAAAATACCCATGTTCCTGATAACTGGGGGTGACAAATTTCTCGAAATTAAAACCAAACAATAGTAAAATGTCAAAATCACAAGTCATAATTTTAAATAGTTTAAAAATGATTAAAAATCACCAAAAATCATAATATGAAATAATAATCAATAAATAATAATGATAATTTTAAAATTTCAAAATTATCCTCATCTGGAAAACTGGGTGTTACAAATTTTGTCTTTGAAACTCCTATAAATAGAGAAGGATTTCGATCATTTTAACTCACTCATTCACTTTCAATCTTCTTTCTTCTAAAAAAAAGCTTTCAGTCTTCCAAAGAGTTTTTTTCGAGCTTAAATTTTCAGATCCTAAGCCAGTTACAATCCTCTAGTTGTTTTGCTAGTGCGGTGTGGTCTAGAAGTTTCTGAGTGATTGTAATCAGAAGGCTTGATAGAAGAATACCTCTTCACAATTGAAGTTGGACGAGTTTTTCGTATCAAAGCTCGCGTTGTAGAAGTTGCAAGGACTTCGTAAGAAAACTTACAGTTTTGCCAATAGTAAATTCAACTGGTAGCAAAAGGTCTACCGACTGGACTAGTCCTCAACAGAGGGAAACCAGTATACATCGCTGTCTTTGCGTTTGCTTTCTTATCTATGCCTTTACATTATTTAGTTGTGATTATTATTCTGTGATCTTGCTGCTAACAATTTTTAATTAGCATTATTCCGCTGCCAACTCTATTCACTCCCCTCTAGAGTATTGTTCTTTATGATTTCGTTCCTATAATTGGTATCAGAGTAGGTGTTACAGGTAAAGCAAGGTAACATTGTAATTATTTATTCATTTATCTAATTGTTATATAGATCACAGTACAACACATGACAACTATGAAATTCACAAGTGAAGGCCAGGCCACAAAGAGACCTCCACTGTTTGATGGTACGAATTATACCTATTAGAAAACACGGATGAGTTTCTTCTTGAAATCACTTGACTTTGATTTATGGTCTATTGTTATTGATGGCTATCAAAAGCCACCTCGTATAAATGTTGATGGAGTTTTAATTTAAATACCCCATAACAGATATACAGAGGAAGAAAAGAAAAAAGGCCAGTCTTGACGCACGTGCTATTAACGCTTTATTTTGTGCTTTAGACAGAACTGAATTTAACAAGGTGTCTATCTGCACAACTGCTAATAAAGTGTGGAAGCTTCTTGAAGTCACACATGAAGGCATGACTCAAGTTAAAGAATCAAAAGTCAGCAGACTTACTCAAGAGTATGAGGTGTTCAAGATGAAGCCCAACGAAACAGTTACTCAGATGTTCGAAAGATTCTTGGATATTGTAAATCCTTTGTCCTCCCTAGGCAAAGATTACAGTAACCATGAAAAGATTCGCAAACTCCTACGAGCACTTACCAAGAACTGGATTCCAAAGGCTACTGCAATCATTAAAGGGAACGACCTCACAACTATGTCCCTCGAAGTACTCAAGGGTAAGCTACTCACTCGTGAACTGGAGCTACAAGATTTTGAAGAGCCTGCACCAAAGGAGAAGACGATTGCTTTCAAGGTTCAGCATAGAAAAGTTGCTGAAGGTGATTCAGACAGCAGTGAATCTGATGCTGAAGATCAAGCACTCCTAGCAAGGAAATTCAAAAGATTCATGAGATATGAGAAGAGAGCCAAAGAAAACAATAGCGGCAACAACTGGTATCAAGATGATGCTGTCTGCTATGGCTGCAAGAAGAAGGGACACATGAAGAAGGATTGTCCTACGAACTCATCATCAAGCAAGAAGAGCAACAGGTATGAGAAAGGGAACCTAAAAAGATCAATATCACGGAAGTATGCCAATACCAGCATATGGCATAAAAGTGAAGCCAGCAACTCAGAAGATGAACAATCAGAAGATGCTACAAACGTATGCTTTATGGCATCCGATCAGGTACCTACTGAACCTGTAGTTGATACATATGATGACTTTATCTTTAAGCAATTAGGAGATGCCTTCAGTGAACTGATAAGTGATTATTGGAAACTTCGTAGCAAATATCAGACCTCTAAGAAGGTACTCAAAGAGTACAAAGGTGAAATAGGAAGACTTACCGACCTACTAGCTGAGGTTAGAAATAATGTTAGTGAGTCTGGTGAACTTTCCTCTATTAAGCTCTTATTACATGAGACTACCAAGTCATCAAAAAAAAGACAAAGTTATTGACCAACTGAAAGAAGAACTTTCTAAAGAGAAGAAAAGTCTTCGATGTGCACAAGTCATAATGAAAACACTCACTTATGACTATACTAAGTTGTATGACACTTCCAAAAGATTGGAAATTAGGTTAGGAAAACAGCCTGAGACTGCTGCTTCCTACCCTAACACGTGTCACTTACCGAAAAATCGGAACATTCCCAAACCAAACACTGTCAGACCTAACCATATCAAACCTTTACCCCAAAAGGTTAAGCCCAAACAGGATTATAGGTATGCTTTCTTCTATATTAGAAAAACTAAACCTACCAACCATGCACACCACTCAGCTTCCAACACTCAACATGCTAAATGTCATTATTGTGGCCTCATTGGTCATATTTCTCCTGCATGTAGAATCAGAAAGCTTGTTGATTTAAATATTTATGCTTGGATACCAAAAGCTAATATTTTAGGACCCTAAAAGAAATGGGTACCAAAAGTTTCATCTGCAAATTATTTTGTAGGTGGAACATCTTTTACATGCTAAAAGCAAATAGATCCTCGACAGCGGTTGTTCACGACATATGACCGGAGATGCTACATTATTTGCAATACTGTCGAAGAAGAAGAAGGAAGGTTATGTTTCCTTCGGTAATAACTTGAAAGGGGATATCATTGGTATCGGTGATGTTGGTAAGTCTCCCTATCCTGAGATTAAGGATGTCTGTCTGGTTACCGAGTTGAAACATAATCTACTCAGCATAAGTCATTTAGCTGATCATGGTTATGGCATCAACTTTGGCAAAGATAAATATACTATAGTTGATAGCTCAACTGGTAGTACTATCTTTGAAGGTATCAGGGAAGACAACATATATTTTTTCTATTTGTTGGAAGAAACTAACATTTCAGGCAGATGCTTAATGGCTAAAAGTGATGAGAGTCATCTGTGGTATATGAGACTCGGTCACACAAATATGGACACAATCTCAAGATTATCCACGAAGAAGCTAGTACGCGATTTATCAGACATAACATTTAAGAATGATTCGGTATGCAGCCAATGTGAAAAGAACAAAGCTACCAGATCCACATTCAAGTCAGTAAACGCAGTATGTACTACTAGACCTCTACAATTGCTATATATGGACTTATTTGGTCCTAGCAGAGTTACTAGCCTCGGAGGTAAGTTATATGCTTTTGTAATTGTAGATGATTACTCTAGATACACGTGGGTATACTTTTTGACACGCAAGAATGATGCATTATCCGAATTTGTCACCTTTTGCAAGAAGGTACAGAATAAAAAAGGTTACATGATCACTCGTATTAGAAGCGATCATGGTGGCGCATTTGAGAATGCAGAGTTTGAGCAATTTTGTGACACACACGGTTTTGTACCCGAGTTCTCCTGCCCTAGGACTCCACAATAAAATAGAGTTGTGGAATGTAAGAACAGAACTCTATCCAAAATGGCCAGAGTAATGTTAAACCAGTTTAGTCTACCCAAATATTTCTGGGCTGAAGCTGTCAATACAGTTTGTTTTGTTCTCAATAGAGTTCTAATTCGACCCAAATCGAAGAATACTCCATTTGAGTTATGGTTTGATAGAATTCCATCAGTTTTATAATTTAGAATATTTTGTTGTAAGTGATTTATTTTTAATACAAAAGACAATTTGGGAAAGTTTGACGAAAAGGCCGATGAAGGTATATTTTTGGGTTATGCGGCCAAGAGCAAAGGATATATAGTCTTCAACAAACGAACTATGATCATCGAAGAATCAATCAACGTCACCTTTGATGAATTGAATCAAATGACTATCGATGACAATGACAAAGATCTAACTGTACCAAGTTCAACACCAGCTGATTCTCAACCAAGCTCAGCACTAGCTGATCCTCCTAGAGAAGATCCAGGAAATAGCTACCTCCAGAGTATGCCGAAAAGATTAAAATTTACGGCTGATCATCCAAAGGATTTGGTAGTTGGTGACATTACCAAAGGTGTAAGTACTCGTACATCCAGTAGAGATATTGTTTCTAGTGTTGCATTCATTTCACAGCTAGAACCCAAAACCATTGATGAAGCATGTAATGATAATTTTTGGATAGATGCTATGCAAGAGGAATTAAACCAATTTGAACGGAATCAAGTTTGGAAACTTGTTCCCAAGCCTATTGATCATCCGGCCATTGGCACCCGTTGGGTATTCTGAAATAAACTTAATGAGAATGGTTTAGTGACTCGTAATAAGGCTCGACTCGTAGCTCAAGGATACAATCAGGAAGAAGGTATCGACTACGATGAGACTTATGTCCCAGTTACGAGATTAGAATCCATTCGCATGTTATGTGCATTTGCATGTTTTCATAATTTTAAATTATTTCAAATGGATGTCAAGAGTACATTTTTAAATAGTTTTATAAAAAAAGAAGTTTTTGTATTACAACCTCCATGTTTCACAGATTTTAAAAACCCTGATCATGTTTTCAAGTTGAAGAAAGCTTTATACGGTTTAAAACAAGTCCCTCGTGCTTGGTATGATCGTCGAAGCTCTTTCCTACTTGACAACGGTTTTTCAAAAGGCAAGGTTGACACTACACTTTTTATTAAGTCTTTTAATGGCAAGCTTCTCTTAATACAAGTCTATGTTGATGATATTATATTTGGATCTATTGATGAATCTCTGTGTCAAGAATTCTCTAAGTGTATACAGTATGAGTTTGAGATGAGCATGATGGGAGAGCTGAAATTCTTTCTCGGACTGCAAATCAAACAAACTGACAATGTGACATTCATAAATCAAGCCAAGTACACAAAAGATTTGCTAAAAAAGTTTGATCTAGACAATGTCAAACCTATTGGCACTCCGATGGCAACTTCAACAAAGCTTGATATTGATGAACAAGGTAAGCCAGTCGACACACATAAGTATCGAGGTATGATCGGTAGTTTACTTTATTTAACTGCTAGTCGTCCAGATATTATGTTTAGTGTTTGCCTGTATGCTCATTTTCAAGCTAATCCAAAGAAATCACATCTGTGCGCAGTTAAGTATATCTTTCGATACCTTAAGGGCACTTCTTCTGTTGGCTTATGGTATCCCAAAACTAAGTCCTTTGACCTTATTGGTTATTCAGATGCAAATTTTGCTGGATATAAAGTTGATAGAAAAAGTACCAGTGGAACATGTCATTTCTTAGGCAAGGCTTTAGTCTCATGGTTTAGTAAAAAGCAAAATTCTGTAGCCCTATCAACAACAGAGGCTGAGTATATCGCCGCAGGATGTTGTTGTGCTCAGATTTTGTGGATGAAACAAACCTTAGAAGATTATGATTTATTTTACACACACATTCCCATTTTCTGTGACAATACGAGCACAATTAATTTGACTAACAATCTAGTATATCATTCTCGTACTAAGCATATCGAGATTCGACATCATTTTCTTAGAGATCATCATCAGAATGGAGATATTGACCTTGTGTACATAGATACTGAGATTTAATTAGCTGACATCTTCACAAAACCTCTAGCAGAATAAATTATTTACGTCGAGAATTAGAAATTTTGGACGTCAATAATGTTAATTGATTTTGTTTTTGATTATATTTCAATACGCAAAAACTGTGTTAGAAACAAGCCAATAAAGAGTCTATCTGTCACCACAACTACGGTTGAAGCGAAGCGGTACTTAAGAGTTCCCCAGTGAACCTCCGCTAGCTGGGACAATACTCCTACAGGTACTCCTACAGGTAATCTGAGATAGTCGTTGTGTAACGATATTTAAACTATAAAATAATATTAATTATGTTAATTGAAGGTTGAAATTACTAATCTTTGAATTAAATCTTTGAAATGAGTCAATGAAAAAGAAAGTGGTCCAAACCAACCCCAGGCGAATTTGGCCAGAATTCGGACCGAATTTGGCCCGAGTTCGGTTAGGGTATCATGTTATATAACCAAAACCCGAGAGCCTTTCTTCTTCATTGCTTCTAAACTCCACCATAACAGCAACAGCAGCCGCGCGAGAGCCCTAAACCCTAGTTCTTCACCACTCCTTTTCTTCCTATCCACGTGGTGAAATCCATCCAAACTTTAGATTTGTGCGGAGATCGTTGTCCTCTACAACATACTTGAATCTCGGGAGGTATAACTCCGTATTTCTCCTCCTTTCATTTTTGTGCATTTTACTTTTATTGCACAATGGAACCTAAGGGATTTAACCCCTTCAAGAGGAAGAAGACGACCAATACTAGTGAGATAGGATCATCTTCGAATCCACCCACGGATTCCCTCTTTTTGCCAGTCCAATCGAGCGATGGCGCGTTCGACGGGATTTATTTTCAAACCTAGATCAAGCCCTTCTGTGGTATGGAGACTTTTCTATGAGATTCATATGCACAGGCGCTCCTATCAAGTGGACTATGTTTCCAGAACACCGCCCTTATTTTGAGGCATTAGGCTTACAATATTTTGTTAAATATTGTTTCCCAGTAGCAACTAATGCCATTAGACTTTTCTACTGTAATATCATATTAAAACGTTTGACGTAAGTACTCGTGTTGGCGGACTTGATATCAATTTCAATGTTGTCCTCTTAGCGAAAATCCTTGGTATTCCTAACGAAAGTGAACCGCTTGTTAATATCATTGAATTTGATTTTCCCGACGGCACGACACTTGCTAGTTTCAAAGCTGAACTCTGTGCACCTGATCAAGTTCGCTCTGGAAAGTTCAAGGCAAACAACTTGAACTTGTTTAATTATGAATTGTATCGTATCATTTACTCCACTCTCCTTCCGAAGTCTACTTCAAAGGATGATGTCACATTACTTGAACTATCTGCTATGTATCACATTCTTAAGGGGATTCCTTTTTCTGTCCCTAAGACCATTATCCAGATGATGGGACGTTGTCGTGCAAGAGATAGAAATCTCTCTTATGCGATGATTCTCCCACGCATCATCCAGCGTTTCGATATTGATCTGTCAACTTGTACTCAAGACCCTGAGCCCAAGTTTCTTAAACTATCTCGTCGTAGTATGACTGCTGCTGCTCCTTCTACTGCTCCTGCTACTGGTCCACCTCCTCCACCTCCTCAGCAGTATGCCATAACCTTTGAGGGCATACACCAGCATCATTCTGACTTGCACGTCTCGATGACGGATATGGTCCACGAACGTGAGTTTCGCGATGTCACTCGTTATCAGGCAATAGCAAATTCTCTCATTGATCTTCGATTTGCTCAGACTGGACATTCTGTCGGTTCTATTCCTAGAGATCCAGCCTTCTCTGGTTACCGCTGTGAGGATGAGGCTGTTCATGCCTACTTTCAGCCCGGTAACGCATATGATTGGTACCGTTCTGATCGTGCTCCTCCTCGAGATTATGTCGGTGAGTTTTATACTGGTGCCCCTCCTCACCCTTCTGGCACTGGTACCTCTGCAGCTGGTCCTTCTAGACATGCCGGTCATGCTGATGATGATGAGGAGGAGGAGGAGGAGATGTGATATGTTAGCTGATTTTTGAGACTTAGATATTATCTACTGTATACTTGGAAATGCTCCGACATTCCAAGTTTCTGTCTTTTTAGCTTTTTATTATCAGACTTGTACTGGATATTTTTTTGATGTCTCTTGCACATCATTTTATCTTTAGTTTATTTTTCACATCAATTTATTTCTAGCATATTTATCTGTTTCTCTGTTTTAATTATAAACTGCCTGAGACAAATACATGCCTGTGATGTCATGATTATTTTCTTTTCTTACTATTTCTACCATTTGTCATGATTATTTTCTTGTGTTTCTTCACTGTTTATTATTTATACAATGATTGCGGGGGAGTTTTTCTCTTTTGCAATTATTTTGCTAAGTGACAACGGGAGAGAAAATAAGGATCTAACATTCTTTTGAGAAAATGCATGATATGAACAATTATACTATTTTTGATTTTATTCCAAGCAAAGATGTTATATCATTCATAGGTTGTCAATTATCAAAATAGGGGAGATTGTTGGCCCATTGGTCATTTGGTCAAACTGATTTTAATAATTGATCAAACTCTGTCTCGATATATAAAGCTAGTCAGGATATCTCGGACTCTTGGACATGATCAAGAATAGCTATCTATCTACTCAGTTCAAGACCGAAGCGATGTTTGCCTGTTCGAGTCTGTATTTCTTTGAGAAATGTATTTTTATTTTATTGAGTCTAGAAATATGTTGTACACCGAGTCGTACTGGAAAATAGGCTATTCCAAAATGATTTCAAAAATGTTTTTAAAATGTCCTTAGTTTTGAAAAATATTCGTATTAACAAAAGCTTCAAAAAGGTTTTCAAAAAGGTTTTCTAAAATCCCCAAAAACTATTTTTAAAGACCTAACCTAACCCTGACAAAACTCGTCCAGAGTTCGGCCAGAGTTCGGTTAGTAGCCGTTTTGATTTTTCAATTCTTTGGAACTTGGTCCTCCTGCAGTTACGGATTTGACCGAGATTTTCTCATAGAGTTCTGCCCGAATTCTGCCCAAATTCTGCCAGAATTCTGTCTTTAGAACTCCTATAAATAGAGAAGGATTTCGATCATTTTAACTCACTCATTCACTTTCAATCTTCTTTCTTCTAAAAAAATCTTTCAGTCTTCCAAAGAGTTTTTCTCGAGCTTAAATTTTTAGATCCCAAGCCAGTTACAATCCTCTAGTCGTTTTGCCAGTGCGGTGTGGTCTAGAAGTTTCCGAGTGATTGTAAGCAGAAGGCTTGATAGAAGAATACCTCTTCACAATTGAAGTTGGACGAGTTCTTTGTATCAAAGCTCGCGTTGTAGAAGTTGCAAGGACTTCGTAAGAAAACTTGCGGTTTTGCCAATAGTGGATTCAACTGGTAGCAAGAGTTCTACCGACTGGACTAGTCCTCAACAGAGGAAAACCAGTATACATCAATGTCTTTGCGTTTGATTTCTTACCTCTGCCTTTACATTATTTAGTTATGATTATTATTCTGTGATCTTGCTGCTAACAATTTTTAATTAGCATTATTCCGCTGCCAACTCTATTCACCCCCCTCTAGAGTATTGTGCTTTACGATTTTGTTCCTACACCTGTACCCAAATCAGCCCCTATAAACCACCACATATCAGTCCATGAAACCACTCCATATCAGTCCCTACATTCACATTTGTGTGTGTGTGGTTGTGAGCCATTGTGTGTGTGTGAGAGTATATAGGTATTTGTGTGTGTGAGTTTATATATGTATTTGTGAGTGCGAGTGATATATGAGTATAGCTAATAACCTATAGGTATTAGCCTATGTCTAAACATATAGGAAGGCCTATGTGAGTGTTGTGTGTGAGCTTGTAGTGTGTGAGTTTGTGTGAGTGTAGGGTAAATGAGATTGGTAAGAGGGTAAGGGCAAGGTAATGGAAAATGGTTAGCATGTGTCATAAGATGGTTTAGATGACCTAGATACTAGAATTTCTTGGTAGATAATATTAGTATAGGATAGTATCTAGCTATCCTAGGAAACCTAGGCTAGTATTCCTAGGTTAGAGGGGTATGTGCAAGGTATTGGTATTTACCTTGGTAGGGCAAGTTTAGGTAATACCTAGAAACTAAGGTATTATAGTTTAGAGTCTAAGTTATGGTTAGAACTTGGTTTTCTTGTTTGGTAATGATCAAATATAGTGCTCATAGACTAGTTTTGACGTCGGTTGACCATTTTGACCAAAAGTCAACAAAAGTCAACCGAGAGTCAAACTTAGCCTTTAAGCGACTAGATTTGACCGAAACCAAACCAGAGTTGACCAGTTGACTAAAAGTCAACAGTTGGTCAACATGTGACTTATTTGACCTAGGGTTGACTCCGTGTTAACCAGAGTTGACCAGAGTTGACTTTTTGACCAAAAGTCAATTGTAAGTCAACCCTTGACCCAAATTAACCTAGTTTGACTTGGATTGATTTCCTGTGACCTTGTTTGACCCTGGCTGTTCTAGTGTGACCCAATTTGGTTCAGTATGACCTAGTATGACCTAGTTTAGCTTAGATATGACTTAGATTTGACCTATATTCATTTAGAATGCATTGAATTGCATCTTATTATCATTTTAGACTCATAGTGACTTGTACTGTTCTATAGGAGACAGACACCACTCATCGGACAGTATATTCTCTTCAGACACTCAGGCTATCAGGCGAGTACATTCTCTGACCGTTTTATACTTGTCTGGATTTATATTCTTGCTCTAGATTACTGTACTTGATGCTGACACGATTGTTATCACGGATTGGTACTATATGGAACTTCTTTTGGGATGTTATCCCCTTGTATTCACTAGATACATATTGTGATGTGCGTTTCACTTCCATATTGTATTTATTGAATACCTATATCCTTGTACACTCATTGTGCCTATTGTACTCTCATTATCACATGAGTTCCGGTGATAGACCATTGTACACTATTGTATAACATTGTACAACTATTGTATAACATTGTACATCTATTGTATAATATTGTACATACATTGTATAACATTGTACATTATTGTCTAAGATAATATAACTGGAGTGGATCCTTGTGTATTGATTGGTAAGGGAGAGTAGAATTGGTTATGTACTCAAATCCTATTGTACAATATTATATAACTATTTTATATGTCTATTGTACACCCACGTATAATAGAGTTACCATTGCATTGTCCTAGACCGTTTACATAACCATATTGTACTCTAAATCACAGTTGGCTTACAGTTCTTACTTATCATATATAGATATTTTCTGTTATTAAATCTCTACTGGTTTTTATATACATTCTTCTTTCAGCGTTTCCTGTACCTTACTATATTGCATGCTTTATATTTCCTAACTTGATATGAACTGCGTGAGATGTTTTATGCTCGCTCCTGTCCTGACTGGACCTGTTGAAAATATTACAGAGGATGAGGATGAGGCCTGCGTAGACACCTACTATGGGACAGCTGTAGATGACATGTGTGACCCAGATTTCCAGCCTGATCTACTAGCTTAGAGACTGAGGCTCTCTAGTCTAGGTTTTACTATTTCTGTCTTTGAGATCTGGATTGTATATATTATTTCATATTCAGTAGTGAGACTTGTATACTGGATGTTTGCTGAGATATTATTTTAGACACTTAGACTCTCTGGTTGTGATGTATATTCTTTCATTCCAGTATTTATCTATCTATCTTTTTACCCTATCTTTCTGCCTTAGATGTGATTGAGACTGTATATTGCTATGTCACCTCCATTCGAAGTGTATATACTGTACAGGTACCTTTATATTGTTAGATGATTGACCTAGGACAGCGTTCTACCGTCGACACTACGGCATAGGCTGGGCGTTGTTACGTTCTCGTACCCTCACAGTGGGTGCGGGTCGTGACACATTTTTAGTGGTGGCCCATGCAGGTCGAGTTTATGTAGTGGTATTCGAACTAGAGTATCGCTACAGCCTACAGTAGGATTAGGATATTTTTGAAGGTACTCAATCACATTAGGAAAAACTTTTATCTAATTCATACCATCTCAGTTCTTGCTGATATCATTTTTCCTTGAATATAACTGTCCTCCCTTGCTTTTCGACTCATTCTCAGCAATTGTTTCTTAAACTGTCTCCAGGATGGTTGAGACGAGATCACATCGCCAGGGCCAGGGGGACGCCGATGTGAGGTCTGCCACCTCTCATATCCAACAGCCGGCCCCTGGTACCGCAGCCCCAGTCATGCCAGCTGGGGTAGTCGTTTCAGCTGCGGTCGGAGGATCCCCTCCACTAGCAACAGGAGGTATGCCTCCACCAGTTCGGGGGTAGGACCCAGTCATCCCAGAGGTGCCTTTCCAGCAGCCGCCGCCTACAGGACACATGGATGAGGCACAGATGTTCGCATACTTCCAGCAGTTCTTGGACTAGCAGTACGCCCGACAAGACAGGGGCATGGAGTTGGCCCTTACGACAGTTGCAGCCCGGCCAGTGGTTCAGCAACCAAAGATACCGGGGATAGAACAGTTCCAGAAGATGAGCCCCAGAGACTTCATGGGGACAGAGGGGATCCTATATGCTGACGAGTGGATCGAGCATATAGAGGAGATCTTTCGCCTGGACCAGATACCGACAGATCTCCAGATAGAGGCAGCAGCTAGCCGGATGCGAGATCTTGCTCGCACCTAGTATCAGTAAGACCCCAGGGTGGGGGTAGCCGAACATACCTGGAAAGAGTTCAAGGGCTTTTTCAAGAAGAAGTTCTTTTCAGATTTAGTGCTCAGAGCCTTGGAGTCACAGTTTGAGAGCTTAGTTCAGGGGAGCCTATCAGTGGAGGAGTACGCTGGGGAGTTCGGTCGCCTCAGCAGATTCGTAGAGGGCTTGAGCGAGGCAACGAAGGCCCAGAGATTCCGGAAGGGTCTGGTCAAGGAAGTCAAGTCCTTGACCAAGGGCAACAGGAATGCCACTTTTGAGGAGATTTTGACGGGAGCCTTATTGGCATAGGATGATCTTGAGCTTAGGCTCAAGAGGAGGCGAGACCTAGTTGGGGGCAGCAGCAGCGGAGGACCGGCCAAGAGGCCGCACGTTCAGCATCAGTTTCAGCAGCAGTATCAGCAGCCGATGGTCCACTTCCAGCAGCAGCAGCAGAGGCCTGTTTAGTATCAGGGACAGAGACAGGTGTTGTATCAGCAGGCACCCAGGCAGCAGCGGAACACTGTGTGCAACTTTTGCAAGAAGCAAGGCCATGGATGGAACGACTGCAAGAATAGGCTCGGCATGTGTTTACTTTGCGGTTCAGCGGAGCATCAGTGTAGAGAGTGTCCCAAGAACCCGACACCATTGGCTCAGATAGCACCAGGAGCTAGAGCTCCGGCAGGGCAGCAGAGGGGACCACCATTGCAGACTCAGCAGCAGAGGTTCGTCCAGCATCAACAGCAGGCCAGGGGAGACCAGCTAGGGCGAGCTTTCGCCATGACAGCCGATGATGCTCAGGTCGTTGGAGATCTAGTTGCAGGTTCCGTTCCTTTGATTCAAATTCTGCAATTACTGCCTTAAAAATTCAGTTCCATCTATTCCTATATGTTTCCTCATTGTTTATAAGTTTGATTTGGTGTTTCAGTCTGATTTAATTTTCTTCTGAGATAAGTCGTATGGGCTAGGTTGCCTCGATTATGAGATTTTAGAATCCTCTAGGGTCATGCTAGCAGGCATAGTGAGGACATATAGTCGGATTATGGACGTATTTCTCGGGTGTGGGAATTTAAGGTTTTCGCTGCCAAGCGCGCGGCAATAAGAAAATTTTAAATACCATAATTCTAAAGGTATGTACCATAGTTGAAGACTCTGTGATTATCGTAGCCTTGCTCACTGGCATGACAGATTCTGAGTATCATGATGATTGGACAGACGCATATGATTATCGATTTGTATGGTTTTCTGTGGTTATTTTGTTTTAAATTTTGAGGATGATTCTTTTAATGTGGATAGACTTATAGTATCTATTTGAGAGTAAATTTAAATTTTATAAATTTATTCACTTAATTCATGCTTTGATTTTGAGATTTTAAATCGTTTTAATTTTAAGCCATGATTTGTGATTTTGTTATTTTGCTATTGTTGGTTTTAATTTCGAGGACAAAATTTCTTTAAGGTGGATAGATTTATCACCCCCAGTTTCCAGAAGCAGGGGTAATTTTGTCTTTTTCCATTTTTAGATTATTTTGAAATTATTTATTTATTGTAATATTTTGGTGTTATTTGAGTCGGGTTCGAATTTCAGCTCAATCCGACTTGAAACGGGGACCCAGGGTAGTTTTGAGTCTAGTGGACCCACAGACTAGTTAGCCATGGCCCACATGTCATTTATTTTAGTTAGTGACTAGGCTAATTATTTTGGTTAGGATTAATGTGGATTAGTATTTTAGGATTGACTAAACTACCACCGACTTAGAAGCCCTTCCATGTATTAACCCATAGAATTAGAGAGGTGGCTTTTAGGCTTTTCCAAATAGGGTTATTTCAGCCATTAGGGCCGGCCATGTAAAGGAGGGATAGGCTTGAGTTCATTTTATTATTTCATTCTTCCATTCTCTCTCTTGTTCTTCCCCAAATTTCTAGAGAGCAACCTCTAGTGATTTTATCTCCAAATCCATCATTTCTTCCACCAAATCTCCTCCATTTCTTCTCTACTCCATGAAAGGAAGGTGCTAGCCAAGTTTGGAAGGATTCGGAGCTCGTTCGTGTCCTATTGGAATCTCTACGTGTCGGAAGGCTTTTCCCTTTGAATCTCTCTCCCGGAAGGTATAACCTCTCCTTTAAGCCATCCCTATATGCATATAGGTTAATTTTTGACCCATAGGAATAACCTCCATGTTTGTGTCTCCATTTGAGTCCATTTCGTGTCCATTTAGACACTTGTAGAGGTGTCCTATGAGTAGGATCGTGTCCTAATGGAGAAAACCCTATTTGGACACTTGTGGAGTCATTTGTGTAGTAATTTTATGTTGTTCTAATATTTATTCTTGATTTTAGGAGCGTTTAGGAATGTGTTTCCCCATGTATCATATGGTATCATATTATCTATATCAATATCTATATATATATGGTGGTATATATATATATATATATATATATATATAATTCTCTTTATCTATATATATGGTGGTATCTATATTATTCTCTTTATCTATATATATATATATATATATATATATATATATATATATATATATATATGATGGCTCATATATATATGTATATATACTATGGTATATTATGGTGGTGTGAATGTGTATTTTGTGTTTAGATGGGGTAGTGGTCGGCCAAGTATTGGAGTGTGAGTGTTGTGCTAGTTTAGAGTGTGTATGTGAGGTGTTTGGGTGTATGCTTGTGAGAATTAGAAAGGAGTTTGAGTATAGGTATTAGAGAGATAGGGAATGTGAAATGGTGAGTGTTAGAGAGGGGGAGAACACCCAAAACCCTACTGCAACAGCAGCAGGACATTGGTACATTGCTGTCCAAATTTTACCCTAGCTGACAGTCCCCAACCTGTCCAATATCTAGCCAAGTTCAGTCCCTTTGACAGACCCTAGTAGCCCTAAAAACCTGATACAAGCAGCCATGTATGCACGCTCCAAACCATAACACGGCAGCCCACATCAACCACATTAAATCAGCCTATATAGTTCCCTCCAATTGACAGCCCCTGTAGGCCTAAAACCCACTTGTTAGTCCTATTTTTCTGTCCTTAGCATGCCCCTAAACAACCCCCCTAAAACCTGTTCTTACCTGTCCCAATCCAGGCCTTAACAGCCTACTTACCAGCCTCTAATGGCAGCCTTAAATCAGTCCACATGACCACACCAATTCAGTCCTATACACAGCTACATACAGTCCCCATTTCACCCCCATAGGCAGCCTTGTTCAGCCCCTAATACACCCTTATATGCAGTCCCAAATCTTGACCTTAACACCATCCAACTTCCTGTCATTAAATCCCTTGTAATCAGTCCAGATTTTAGCCTTGTTGGCTGTCCTTTCAGCCAATACATGGCTATCCAAATACCAACTAAACTAGTCCTACACAAGCCCTACATGGCTGTCCCAAATACCCCATTACAGGACCCATATCAACCTGCAAATTCCAGTCCCTGTAGCCTACAAGATCAGCCTACATTTGGTCCTATACACAGCCATGGAAGCCCCCTGAAATCAGCCATCAAACACTCCACATTTCAGTCCTTAACACCCTATAAATAACCCCATGGTACAGCCACAAACCAGTCCAATGTTTAGCCTATAAACAGGACTCAAATCAGCTCCATACCAGTCCTAAAACACCCCATGACTATTCCTAAACAGTCCTAATTTCAGTTCCATACCAGCCCTTGTATTGCCCTATTTCCAGCCCTCTAACAACAGCTATATGACCACCCTACTAGCTATCCAAAACCTACCCTTGAACCATCCCAAATCAGTCCTTATTAACCCCATGTGTTAGTCCCAATTCAGCCATGATTCAGCCTTGGTATGGCCTTAGAGTTAGTCCCTTGAACCACCCATTTTTATCCCCAAAACACAGGCTTTAACCCGTCCCATATCAGTCTATACCTGTACCTAAATCAGCCCCTATAAACCACCACATATCAGTCCATGAAAGCACTCCATATTAGTCCCTACATTCACATTTATGTGTGTGTGGTTGTGAGCCATTGTGTGTGTGTGTGAGTATATAGGTATTTGTGTGTATGAGTTTATATATGTATTTATGAGTGTGAGTGATATATGAGTATAGCTAATAACCTATAGGTATTAGCCTATGTCTAAACATATAGGAAGGCCTATGTGAGTGTTGTGTGTGAGCTTGTAGTGTGTGAGTTTGTATGAGTGTAGGGTAAATGAGATTGGAAAGAGGGTAAGGGCAAGGTAATGGAAAATGGTTAGCATGTGTCATAAGATGGTTTAGATGACCTAGATACTAGGATTTCTTGGTACGTAATGTTAGTATAGGATAGTATCTAGCAATCCTAGGAAACCTAGGCTAGTATTCCTAGGTTAGAGTGGTATGTGCAAGGTATTGGTATTTACCTTTGTAGGGTAAGTGTAGGTAATACCTAGAAACTAAGGTATTGTAGTTTAGAGTCTAAGTTATGGTTAGAACTTGGTTTCCTTGGTTGGTAATGATCAAATATAGTGCTCATAGACTAGTTTTGACGTCGGTTGACCATTTTGACCAAAAGTCAACAAAAGTCAACCGAGAGTCAAACTTAGCCTTTAAGCGACTAGATTTGACTGAAACCAAACCAGAGTTGGCCAGTTGACTGAAAGTCAACTGTTAGTCAACATGTGACTTGTTTGACCTAGGGTTGACTCCATATTGACCAGAGTTGACCAGAGTTGACTTTTTGACCAAAAGTCAATTGTAAGTCAACCCTTGACCCAAATTGACCTAGTTTGACTTGGATTGATTTCCTGTGACCTTGTTTGACCTTGGTTGTTCTAGTGTGACCCAGTTTGGCTCAGTATGACCTAGTATAACCTAGTTTAGCTTAGATATGACTTAGATTTGATCTAGATTCATTTAGAATGCATTGAATTGCATCTTATTATCATTTTCGACTCATAGTGACTTGTACTGTTCTATAGGAGACAGACACCACTCCTCAGACAGTATATTCTCTTCAGACACTCAGGCTATCAGGCGAGTACATTCTCTGACCGTTTTATACTTGTCTGGATTTACATTCTTGCTCTAGATTACTGTACTTGATGCTGACACGATTGTTATCACGGATTGATACTATATGGATCTTCTTTTGGGATGTTATCCCTTTGTATTCACTAGATATATATTATGATGTGCGTTTCACTTCCATATTGTATTTATTGAATACCTATATCCTTGTACACTCGTTGTGCATATTGTACTCTCATTATCACATGAGTTCCAAGGATAGACCATTATACACTATTGTATAATATTGTACAACTATTGTATAACTTTGTACATCTATTGTATAATATTGTACATCCATTGTATAACATTGTACACTATTGTATAAGATAACATAACTGGAGTGGATCCTTGTGTATTGATTGGGAAGGGGGAGTAGAATTGGTTATGTACTCAAATCCTATTGTACAATATTATATAACTATTGTATATGTCTATTGTACACCCACGTACAATGGAGTTACCATTGCATTATCCTAGACCGTTTACATAACTATATTGTACTCTAAATCACAGTTGGCTTACAGTTCTTACTTATCATATATAGATATTTCCTGTTATCAAATCTCTACAATTTTTTATATACATTCTTCTTTCAGCGTTTCCTGTACCTTACTCTATTGCAAGCTTTATATTTCCAAACTTGATATGAACTGCGTGAGATGTTTTGTGCTCGCTCATGTCCTGACTGGACCTATTGAAAATATTACAGAAGATGAGGATGAGGCCTGCGTAGACACATACTATGGGACAGCTGTAGATGACATGTGTGACCCAGATTTCCAGCCTGATCTACTAGCTTAGAGACTGAGGCTCCCTAGTCTAGGTTTTACTATTTCTGTCTTTGAGATCTGGATTATATATATTATTTCATATTCAGTAGTGAAACTTGTATTCTGGATGTTTGTTGAGATATTATTTTAGACACTTAGACTCTTTGGTTGTGATGTATATTCTTTCATTCCAGTATTTATCTATCTATCTTTTTACCCTATCATTCTGCCTTAGATGTGATTGAGACTGTATATTGCTATGTCACCACCATTCGGAGTGTATATACTATACAAGTACCTTTATATTGTTAGATGATTGACCTAGAACAGCGTTCTACCGCCGACACTGCAGTGTAGGCTGGGCGTTGTTACGTTCTCGTACCCTCACAGTGGGTGCGGGTCGTGACACATACTCCGGCAAGTCTGGTCCGTCAATATGGCATTTACCGATGCCTATGAAGAAGATGAAGACATTTTCGAACTTCTTGAGCTAGAGCCATGGACACAACAACTAGATGCGCAGTGTGAGAAGCGGTTCGAACAACGAGAGCCTCCCACCGAGGATGAGGTTGTGCAGGTCGATCTTGGTGATGAGTCCTCTCCAAAGCCCATCTTCGTCAGCAAGAATCCGATAGATGAAGAACGAGAATCACTACTACAACTCGTCGGAGAATACATGGACGTATTCGTCTAGAGCTACGAAGATATGCCAGGACTGAACCTCGACGTTGCACTTCACAAGCTCAATATCCGTCCGGACGCAAAATCGGTCAAGCAACAACAACGACGGTTCCGTTCTGACGTCATGAATGCCATTGAAGACGAGGTAAACAAACTGATAGCTAGCGGCTTCATCCGTAAGGAACATCATCCTGACTGGGTCGCCAACATAGTACCAGTCCTTAGGAAAAGTGGAAAGATTCGAATCTGCATCAACTTTCATAATCTGAATGAGGCGTGTCCTAAAGATGAGTTCCCTCTCCCTATCACAGACATCATGATCGACAACACCTATGGCTTTGAGCGTATGTCATTCATGGATGGTTTCTCGGGGTACAACCAAATCAAGATGTTCCTTGATGACGAAAAGCATACATCATTCCGAACACCAATTGGCACAAACTGCTACACAGTCATGTCCTTCGATTTAAAGAATGCTGGTGCCACCTATCAAAGAGCTATGAGCATCATCTTTAGAGACCACTTGCACAAAACAGTGGAATGCTACGTCGATGACATCGCCGTCAAAAGCCGCTCTAAGGAAGATCATCTGTATGAACTGAGGACAGTGTTCGACCTGATGCGAGCGCACAATTTGAAAATGAATCCTATAAAATCCTTCTTGGGCATATCCAGCGGGAAGTTCTTGGGTTTCATCATTACCTCCCAGGGTATGCACGTAGACCCTGAGAAGACGAAGGCAATAATGGAGATGGGTCCCCCGAAAAATCTCCATGAACTCCGAGGCCTTCAAGGGAGGCTAGCCTACATCAGGAGGTTTATCTCCAACCTCTCCGGACGATGTCAGCCTTTCACCCACCTCATGAAGAAGGACATTTTATTCGTATGGGATAAAGAATGCCAGCGCACCTTCGACAGCATCAAAGAATATCTGACGAACCCTCCAGTCCTGGTAGCCCCGATTACTGGAAGACTATTCTTACTCTATGTACGAGCGATGGAACATTCTCTCGGTGCTCTGCTAGCACAAAACAACGAGGCAGGCCACGAACAAGCTATATATTTCCTCAGCCGAATGATGATGGGGTCAAAACATCGATACACTGCCGTAGAGAAAGAATGCCTTGCTCTAATTTTCGCCATTCAGAAGACACGACACTACGTCACAGGACAAACCATCTACATCATATTAAGAGTCAACCCCCTCAAGGTCCTCATGACTATGCCAGGTGCACTCAGCTCTTGCCTCGCTACCTGGGCGATATCAATGTCCCCTACCACATGATCTTCGTCCCACAAAAGGCTGTTGAAGGTCAAGCTCTGGCAGACTTTTTAGCAGCTTATCCAGGTTCAGAGTCAATCAAAATAGACTAAGAGATTCCAGACGAGGTCGCTAATTCAAATATGGCCTCCCATGATACCATTTGGCGGATGTTCTTCGACGGCGCTTCTAGAACCGGGCCCAAGGGCAACATCGTCGCTAGAGTCAGAGTAGTGTTTGTTTCTCCCACCGGGCTAGTGATCAATCGAGCTTATTCCCTCACAGTACCCTGTTCAAACAATGTGGCCGAGTACAATGCCTTGGTCATTGGCCTCCGACTTGCAAAAGAGCTGGAGGTAGAGCACCTTGAAGCATACAGCGATTCATAACTAATCTTTAATCAGATTCGGGGTTCATACGAGGTTCACCATGAAGACATGATCCCCTATCATCAAATAGCGATCAACATCATCTCGTCCCTGGAGGGGTTCTTCATAGAGCACATTCCCAGGCTCCAAAACATTGAAGTCGATGCCCTAGCAGGTCTTGTCACTTCCTTAGCAGTTCCGAATCATGCTTATCATCTGGTTGACATCATAGGCCATGAGTTGGTCTGTCCCATGAATAATGTTCAGTGTATCGAAAGTTACTCTGCTCTGAAAGTCGACGAAGCACCAGACTGGAGACAACCGTTCATCGACTTTGTAGTCTACGACATCCTGCTAGAGAATTCGAAGGAAGCTACCTCTATCAGAAGACGTTCCCTCAGATTCTTTTACGATACAGAGACAAGAATGCTGTATCGACGATCATACGATGGATTACTGCTTCGGTGTCTGTCAAATACAGAAGCCAAAGAAGCCGTACGTGAGGCTAACGATGGCATCTGTGGGGCCCATCAGCCTGGCCCAAAACTACAAGATCGCCTTCGCCGAATGGGCTACTACTGGCCCACGATGGTTGCATACGCAATAAACTATGCACGAAAATGCAAAGTCTGTCAAGTCTACGCAGATTTCATCCACCAGACATCCGAGTTTCTACACCCGACGGTGGCATCCTGGCCCTTCGAAGCATGGAGAATGGACATCATCGGTCCGATCACTCCGTCTTCGTCCCGAGGACATCGTCTCATACTCGCAATCACAGATTACTTCTCCAAATGGGCGGAGGCTATTCCACTGGAAGAAGTGAAGACTTCAAACGTGATCAGCTTCCTCAAGCATCATGTCATCTATCGCTTTGGACTGCCCCGAAGGATCATCCATGCTAATGGTCCGCAGTTTGCAAGCTACGCCTTCTATCGATTTTGTGACGAACACCGTATCCAGAATATCGCTTCAACACCATACAACCCGGCGGCGAATGGTCTGGCTGAAGCATTCAACAAAACAATCATCAAGTTCTTAAGAATTTCGTGTCATCAAACAAACGCGACTGGAATGAAAAGCTCGGTGAATGCTTATGGGCGTACCGTACTACAGAACGAACTAACACCGAAAGTACACCATTCTTTCTGGTGTACGAAAACAAGGTAATTCTCTTACTGGAGACTCAAATCCCCTCACTCCGTGTCGCTCTCACCTACATATTGTCAACAGATGATAATCACCATCGCCGACTACAAGAGTTGGAGGCCCTAGATGAGAAGTACCTATTAGCTCAATAACGAATCGAGCTATACCAGGCACGTATCTCCAGAGCCTTCATCAAGAAGGTTAAAATCAGAACATTCTAAGTGGGCGATCTCGTTCTGGCAGTTTGGAGGCCGATAGTTATGACTCACAAAACTGCCGGCAAGTTCCAGCCAAAGTGGGAAGGCCTATTCATCATTGATGTTGTATACTCCAATGGAGCTTACCGCCTCGCAAAAAAAGGAGACTTTCTCATGTTGACCATCAACGGCAAGTTCCTAAAGAAGTATTACGTCTGAAACAACATCCTCCAGGGTGTTGAGTTACGTAACCGCTGGTACCGTTGAACTCACATCCCGCCTTCAAATCTGCCAAAGTAATGAGTTACGTACCCGCTGGTACTGCTGAACTCACATCCCACCTTCAAATCTGCCAAAGTGATGAGTTACATACCCGCTGGTACCGCTGGACTCACATCCCGACTACAAATCTTCCCGAATGACAAATCACGTACCCTCTAGTACCACTGAACTCACATTCTTACCCTAAATCTTCCAGATTGTCGAGTTATGTACCCGCAGGTACCGCTGAACTTACACCCTGGTCACTACAGATAAATCTATATCGCGTCTTTTAGGTAGTAAGTCATGTATGATTATACCTCTGAACTTTCTTCCCAAAAGGAGCTCCCTCCTTATGATCCAATACCCGCGCTTTCAGTGCACGAAAAGGGTAACAGATCCAGAAATTCTCCGAAACAACCACGTCGATGTTGCCTCTGAGTTGTTTCCCTACCATCAAAAACAAATTGCCCCTCACATAGAACCTCCATGTCCTCATTACCTCTGAGTTGTTCTATATTCCCTTCATGGAGCCCACTCCTGCCATGTCTTCATTACCTTTGAGTGGGAAGGCTCCATCGAAGAAACCCTCCTATTTACCACGTCCTTATTACCTCTGAGTAAGTATGTTGGTTCTCTCTTGACCTATTATCCGTACCAAAAAATAAAAAACCAGGGTACGCCAAGGATAATAGGCACACAAATGTCCTCTGTTGACCACAAATGTCCACTGTTGACCCTAAATGCTGTACTAAGTTTCCTATTACATGCCTCTCACTTCTCATCATGCCCCGGGGGCCCAGCTGCCCCATGGCATTCTTTCTTCCGATACTAGAAACGTCCATAGCCACCTTACTGTGGATTTGTTCCAAGTATCCCCATTAACTTGTTATCTGTACCTAAAACCAACATATGCCAAGGGTAACAAGTCCACAAATAGTTCTCCAGTGGGGTAAATACTACAAACACAATAAGCAGTACAAATAAAGGGTAAAATAAAGCATACTCTTTTATTTGAAAGGCAAAAGTACTACATATTCTTGGGACTGCGTCCCAATCAAGAAAGGAAAGCAACAAAAACAAAAAGAAGAAAAAAACCGACTATTGTTCGACGATACATAAAGCCCTGAGACGGTCCCTCAACAAGGCAGTCGACTGCTCAAATCACTGTTTGGCCCGACATTCGGCCTCTTGAGTCAGCAGCGTCGTATCTTCCAATGGCGCGTGAGCCCGCTAGCCCTCCTCAAACTTCTTCAGAGCACGTTCCAGGTTAGCAGATGCTCTGGAAATCCTTTCGGCATTTTGAATAATCAGCTCTTTGTCCGCACGAAAAGCTTCAATCTCAGACTCCAAGAAGGTCAGCTTCTATTGAAGCTCGAGAATCTGCTCCCGTGTATCGATTACTCCCTGGGAGGCGGCCGCCTCCCGAGCCCTGTAAACCTCACTCCGGTGGCTCAGCTGGTCGTATAAGAGAGACAGGTCGCCAAGGTCCTTTATTATAACCAGCTTAGATGTATCTCGCGCGAGCCTTATCTTCTCTAGGGCGGTGGTGAGGAAGCCCCGCTCCTGATCAATTACTGCAGACAGATCAGCTTGTCATAGCACTTGAAACTGGGCCACAAGCTGATCATCCTCCAATAGTTTGGGCTCCAAAAGTGCAGCTATCCCTTCCCCGCCGGAAAGGGTTTTGAGAATATCAATTTGGCCTTGGGCGCATTGTCGGGCGAAGGCAAAAGGGGTCCCCCGCTCCACAGCAGCTTCTACTCCTCTCTTTAAATGGTAGTAGAAACTATCAACCACATCCTGCGACACCTTATCCAGAACTTCAGTAGAGGACAGTGTCAAAGGAAGTATGGCTGGCAGTGTCGAAGAAGACGCAACAGAACTTGTCTCCCCTGCCACAAGGCAAACAAATTCTGAGCAAAAGGACGCTTGAAAAGTGGCCAACTCTTCCTCCGCGGCCTGAACAATCTGGATACTCGATAAAGCTGAGAGGTCAACCCCCAAAGTCATACGAGCAGAGAAAGATGCAGGGACCATTGCTCCCTGTCCAGGCTGTGCCGCCATATGACCTCCCGAACTCGATCTGGTGGGAGGCCCCTCGGGATAAGTTGAAATAGGAGGGGGCACGCTCACTTCTACCAAATCCCCGCTAGCAGAGCCTATCTTAACAATGTTCGTCATCAGCACTGAAGGGGCAGGACCTGTATGTCCAGAGCAACCATCAATCAACATAATCCAAAGGATGTGATGATAGAGCGAATGGGCCTCCTCATTAGTCAAAAATTGGCTTATCTTACCAGGAGAGGGTTGTGGAGGCTGAGGTTCGCTCACAACCGCTATAGTCCCCTTACCAGTAACCCCCAAGCCTAATTCAGATGGCTCTTCTGTCCCAGCCGCCCTAGAAGGAGGTACGACTGGATCGTCGTCTCGAATCACGACCTCAGCAATATGAGATCCCTCAGTCACAATCGAGAGAGCCCCGACAGAAATAATCCTGGCACACATGTTATTGATCAAAGTATTCAGGGCTAGATTAACTTCAGAAACAGTGGCCTGTTCGTAAGATTCCTCTTCTTCTGACGCCTACGAGAGAAAATAAAAATGATTAAGGTCAAAGTTCAGGAGAAAGGAAGAACTGAATAAAGATGGTAGTAATTCGATTTACCTCTGAAGCGGGGTCGGCGTCCTTGCTTCTCTCCTTTATAGTGAACTTGCAACGTCTGGTCATAGCCCGTTTCCGGGAGTTAGGAATATCGCCAACATGGGAGATTTGCCTGCTACGTTTCCGTACAGGATCGGGTGCAACAGGCGGCTGATCCGCCACCATCTCATCTGACATAATAGGTGGCTGATCCGCTGCAATATCTTCTACCGGAAGGGAAGAGTTATCTGCATCATGCTCATCATTCTTTTCGTCCGCAGTAGTGGACTCCGAGTCAGGCACGGGAACTGTGTTCGCTTTCTTCTTCCTCCTCTTGTTAGACCCCTTGGGCTTCTCCTCCAAGCCAGTACCCATGATGAAACTGGTACTCGGGTCGAAATTAACGGGAGGCTTGCTCGCCGTAACATGGTATAAGGCCGCCATATACAAAATCTCCCCTGGCACCTTGCCATCAGGGACTAAAAAGGTGGTTCGGGTATGAACCATGTCGTAATAATGCCATGCCCTGATACCATCCAGGACGCTACCTTCAAAGCCCAGGCAAGAGCTGGGACTGTCAAAGAATAGCTGGCTATACCCGAACTGGCGGGAAAACCTGCTGGGCAAATAGGGCTCCAGGTAGACGTTGTTGCGATTATGATATACCAGGTGTGCTGGGCGGATATTATGCTGCCAAAGGAGCATTTTTTTTATGTAAGAGGAGAGGGGATTCGGTACCATCAACATGTGCACTCCTCACTTCCTCAGCAGTAAAATGAGTTACAAAAATATAAAAAGTCGTATCCGTCCACTCTCGCCAGCGCTCTCCGACAGGCTGGCATGGCGCTGTACTCCAGGGCTGATGGTTGAATCAAAAAATAAAAGCGTCGTTAGCTGTAACACCATCTTCTGCTCCAGGCCTCATCAAAGACCGACAGTGCATTAACAGCCACCCTATTAGATAATGGTATGACAGCTCTACGCGCTCAAAATCCATCGCTGTGTCACGGGCGATGACCTTGGACGAAAAGGCACGAAGGCCATGGTGTATGCTGCACACCATGGCCGGAAGAAGGGCTAATTTGACCCTAAAAACCAGCTTTACGGTGGGAAGAATAAAGTGGCGACTGATCCTCTTAATAGAACCTGCCCCTCCGGAGACTACGCAGTTCCGCAGCCACACCATCAGAAATCCTGCAAGGAGCGCCTTCTTTGACAGTCGCCAAGTACCATGATAAAAATAACTAAAGGAGTCAGTCTTACTCCCAAAGGTGTCGCCTGTGGACCTCGATCTCTTGGCAGCTGACACCAAGTATTGTACCTTCTTATGAGTCTGAGGATCTCGGGAAGAAACCCGGCCTGAGAAGCCGAGTGTAAAAAGGTATGTGACCCAGGTGGTGGTGTGAGGAGTGCTCCCTTCCGAGCTACCGTCTTTCTTGATAGCTGTCTGATGACAAGTACTATGGTGACATAACAATTCCCGATACACGGCAACGAAGCCCAGGAACTGCTGATCCAAATCCTTGAGCTCTTCACTCGTAGGGGTGTACACTTCAAAGACTTCGTCCCCCTAGGACAGCTTAGAGACAACGTACATCTCGTGGAGAGCAAGTCCCAGCTCCCCTCTGGACATGAAGAAGGTACCCGTCCTTCGGTTATACATCTCCAGGAGAGCCATGAACAACGGTTTATTTATGGGTAGATCATGACAGGTGCCCCGAATGGCGTGGTAAAGGCCGATCTCACGCAGAAAAACCCCATACTTCTGTAAAATACACGTGGTCAAGTTAGCCCACGTATGGATAGGGTTTATCCAGTTCACCAACGCCAACCGGCCGACGGGATAAGACCCTTTCCGAGCAAGCTAGTTCATGAAGGTATCAGCTTGGGTGAACGTAAAATTAGGACCCGTTACGTTTATGAAGGTACCCGAAGCAAGTCCCATCATGTACCGACTGACCGGTTCCCTTCCCGGATACGCTGACCCCAAATTTCTATTGTAATGGATGTTTCCCACAAACATCCCCAACTTGCTGGGAGTCAAAGAGTCTACCATCTTTCTGTCTAGCGGTAGCATATTGAACCAGAACAAAGGAAAATGATGCTCTATCGGAGGGATATGGATCTCCACCCCGTCAAGAGTAAAGTCCCAGCTCTCGGATATATCCAGCGCCCGAGTGTTCTTTACAGACAAAGCATCCCCAAAAAGGAACGCAGGCTTCAGGTATTCCCCCTCCAATAGTCCCGAGTTTATCATGGCACAGAGGAAGTGAAAGGACTGCTTCTTGATAGCATTCAGCCTCTCCAAAGGCTCTTTTGGGAGCCGGTTCGTCATATACTCGACTATATGATCGTACCTATAGCCTATAGCAGACTGGGCGCACCCCACCAGAAGTTCACTAGCAGCATTCACTGGCAGATTCACTGAAGAAGAAAATAAAGAAACGAATCAAAAGATGACTAAAACGAAACTACTGAGTGCTTTGGCTTACATGAGCTTATACGGCTTTATTTAAAGACGAGCTTATGCGGCTCTATTGAAAGACAAGCTTATGTGGCTCTACTTAAATACGAGCTTACGCGGCTCTATTTAAAGACGAGCTTATGCGGCACCGATTAGCGTAAGCCTATGCGGCTCTGTTCAGCGTGGGCTTATGCGGTTCAACTTAGTTGTCACGACCCGCACCCTAGAGTAAGGGTACGAGACGTGGGTACGTCCAGCCTATGCCGCAGTGTCGGCGGTAGAACGCTGTCCTAGGTCACAACATCTAACAATATATCTCTAAACAGTTTATACTCCCCGAATGGGGGTGACATAGCAATAAAACTCAATCACAACTAAGGAAGAGATAGCACGAAATGAAATAGAACTCAAGAAAATAAATATATGAAATAGCAGTAGTCTAAAATAATTCCAGCAATATCCAACAGTACAAGGTCTCAGATGAAAGAATATATACAACTCTGAACTCCAAATAAAGTCTAACTAAAACATGTCTCTAGACTGCATAAAGTAAGATAAGCCTAACTAGTCTAGTCTAGGCAATCGGGGTAATCTCCTCAGCTAGAGCTGGGTCCTCCTGAGGGTCCAGCTCGCAGGTGTCATCTAAGGCTGCCCCGTAGTAAGTGTCCAGGCAAGCCTCCTCCTCGTCCTCTGTAATATTTTCAACAGGTCCAGTCAGGACAGGAGCGAGTACAGTACATCTCAACAGATCATAGCAGGTTAGAAGATATAATCATACAGAAAAGTAAGATACAAGTACTAAAAAAAGTGCAGTATGTAAACAGAGAGAGAAAGCTGTAAGAGAAATATCTACTATAAATAGAGAACTATCATGTGACTAGTGAGTCAGAGTACAATATAGACATGTAAATGGCATAGAAGATTCTGATGCTACACTATGGAAGAGATTCTGATACTACACTACTTGAATATTATTCACATGTCCATTTCTACTCCCCTGTACCCCCAATCAATACACAAGGATCCAGCCAGGTTATGTTATATGATGCTATGAAACAGCCCCCGAAGGGTAGTAGACCCCGAAGGTGATAGACCCCGAAGGTGATACATAGTAGTCCCATAAATGGGATAAGGATTCTAGGAAGACTCTACGATCATAAGAGTATATGTCGTAAGTGATCAAAGAACCAATGAAGCATAGTGATACGCCATGTAAGTGAAACACACAGAACATGTAGTACCCGATGCTCCATAAGGATAACATCTCAAGAAAGGATCCATATAGTACCAATCCGTGTGACCATCGTAATAGTACAAGTAAAGTAATCTACTGCAGGAAATAATTCTAAACAGGATATGAAATGATCAGAGAATGTACTCGCCTATATCTGAGTGTCCAATATGAAAAGTACCGTCCGAGGAGTGGTGTCTGGCTCCTAATCAGAACAGCACAAGTTACAACAAGTCCAGAATAGTAAAATGGAGTCCTACTATGCATTCTACATGATTCTAGGTCAATCTAGGCCAAAGTCAACTCTTGGTCAACTCTGGTCAACCCTAGAAGTCAAACTAGGTCAACCAAGTCTAATCAAGTCTAAACTCAACTAACTAGGTCTAACAAGTCTGTACTAACCTATCTTAGCCCAATCAAGCCTAGTTAGCACTCCTACACATACACAAAGTTAACCCCATGATCTATGCCTCCTACCTAATACAACACATGCCTATGATAGCCATACATCAATAGATCATCACAATCTACATACCAACAACCTTCATAACTTATATATTAATTAACACTTTACATTACACTATATATGGATACATACATTATCATATATGTCTACATACTAGACATATAGTCTACACATGTAAGGACTAGGCATAAGGAGAGAATGAGAGAGAGTATATGTGTGTGAATGTGAGTGCTTATGTGTGTGTGTAACCTGGACAGTGAGGTGAGTGTGTGAGATATGTGTGTGTATGGGTGAGGGTAATATATATCATGTGTGTGTGTGTGTTATGTAAAACAATGTGCAGGAAAATCAAAACCAGTATACAGTAAAGGAAAGAGCACAGAACAGTGTGTGTCAAGAGAAGTGTGTGTGTGTGCTGTGGTGAGAGTGTACAGGAATGTAGTGTGAAAGGGGGTGTGCATAGTGTGTGTGCAGGAAATGAGAGGGAAAGCTGTGTGAATCACAAAACAGTGAACTGACAAGTTGTACAAGAATTACACAAGACAGTGAAAGAAAAACAAAAACAGTGTGTGTATGCATGAGTGGGTGAGGGAGGAACAGAAAATACAATGTGTGTGAGGGCTGTGGTGTGTGTGTGTGTAATGTTCAGTCCAAAACTGGACAGTGGGGAAACAATAGGAAAGGAAATCAAACCATTAATAACAGTCTCTGTTTAGAATTAAGAAACCAACCCATATTATAATTCCTGTTAATCTTAGCTAAAAAGAGGAAGGAAATTGATTCAGTAACTCTCAGGTTACAACTGAACTCTGAATTGAGTTCAATACATCAAACACATCTTAGGAATCAATTTTCAGTCTTGTAAAACAGTCCAGACCTATCACTCCCATTTCGAGTTCAAAACATAATCAAAATCCTCCCAATTAAGCATACAAGTAGATAACTTATAGGAGAACCATATTAGGGATCTAAACATGTGATTTACTGTATTTAAACTAGCTAAAATGATTGCCAAAGTTCGAATTTAGAACTGGAAATAAACTGAAAATAAACATGTATCAGTAAATTTAAGGTAATGAGAAATTGATGTTGAAACCAAACTAAAATACGAATCTAATGGTTGGTAATGAAACTATAGGGTGTACACCTATCATTGTGATTGTCTCGTGTCCATCCTAGCCAGACACGGCGTATCCACAACAATAAAACCAAAACAGCATACTGGTACTGCACAGCAGTGTACTGCCTCGTGCGTGTGTGCACGCGTGTCGTGCACACGATACAGCACGTATTAGGCGACGTGCTCGTGTCCCGATCTATCATAGGTCTAGGTATCTATGTCTATGTATCTGCACAGTGTCCTCGTGTCGCCGTGTCGGACTTACACTCGTGTATTAGTGGCCATACACACGACAGTGCACACACAGTGAAATCCCCGTGCGTCGAGGATTCCTCACTCAATACGCCACGTGGGCCTACGAAACTTGACACGTGGCGTGTCAGTCACTGCACCTAGTGGCGTGTCAAGTTTTGTGTCAAACAAATGTGTGTCGTGTCTAGAAAAGAGCCCGATAGGCAGGGTATTACTGTGGCTGTGCGCGCGCACGCTCGAGAGCGTATGCACGCGTGTCCAATCGACTCGACACAGACTCAATTCAAGCTCAGAGCAATGGAAATGAGTAAGTGACACAGAAAAGCAAATTTATATTCAAAAACAATTCAAAAATATCACAAAAAGTCCCACTGTGGCATTCCATCAAACACAAAGAAATAGGCATTGATACGTGTCCAGTTTGGACACGAAACGACACAAAAACTTAGGGTTTCCTATTCCTACTTTTAGGTTAGGTCTAGGGCTCCCTAATGATACAAAAATTTCAGGATTCTATGGTGGAAATAGGAAGTTACCTCAAAGTGTCAAAACCCTTAAAAACTCTAAAGAGAGATGCTCCTCTTGATGGTGAAACTCCTCCAAATTGATTTGAATCTGAGAATAAATTGTCACAACAGCAAGAATATTGATATTAGGATCTAATGCAACTAGTTTGAGGGAAAAAGGACCTAAAATAGATTTATTATGAATTTCTAAAGATGGGAGCTCACCTCTTTCTTCTTGAAATGGATTTCCTAAGGAAAGGAGGCTAGCCCTAGAAATTAGGAGGGGTTTTATAGTGGGGGAATCCCAAGACACCTAGGTGGCCGGCCAAGTTAGGTTAAGGTAGGGTTAGTTTGGGCTTGGGCCAAGTTACATGGGCTATGGTTTATTTAATTAATAAAGGCTCTAAGTCATAAGTCATGGCTTATGGCTTTCTAATTTCTATAGCTAAATAGGTTCTAATGACTTAACCATAGATTAGGCTAGGTTAGACTAGAGTCACAAATCCTAACCAAGGCCAACTAACTAGGGTTAGCTCCTAGGTTGGTCTACATGAGTCAATACTAGTCAAAAATCAAACTAGTCCAAACAATTCCAAAATAATTCATAAAAATTCCCATAAATTTTAATTAATTCTAATAAATTTAAATTACCCCAAAAATGATAAATTTACCCTCAAACTAGAAATGTGGTAGTGACAAATCTACCCTCCTTAAAAAAATTTTGTCCTCGAAATTGAAAGGCGAAATACAACTGATGAGAAGGATAGAAACATACCTCACGGTCCAAAAAGATAAGGGTACCGCTCGCGCATCTCATCCTCCCGCTCCCAGGTAGACTTTCCTGGAGAATGATGCCTCCATGCGACGCGTACAAAGGGTATCACCTGGTTCCTCAGAACCTTCTTCCGTCGATCCAGAATCTCCACGGGCTACTCTGGATAGCTGAGAGAAGGCCCAACCTCTATCTCTGAATGATCGAGCACATGGCTAGGGTCAGCCAAGTACCGTCTCAACTTTGATACATGAAATATGTTGTGGACCCCCACAAGTACAGGCGGCAAGTCTAGCATGTAAGCCACGTCACCGACTCTCCCGCTGATAACGAAAGGGCCGATGAGGCGCGGGCTAAGCTTTCCGCCTCCACCAAAATGTATCGTACCACGAGTCAGAGATATCCTCAAGAAAACCTGGTCTCCGACCTAATCACAAGCAAGGTCTCAATTAAAATAAATAACAAACATGATCAAAATCACAAACAACAACATAAATGTAATCCTACTCTACTCTGTACCTCAAACTCCAAGGGCCTCCGGTGGCTATCGACCCAGTACCGATGTCTGTCCTGCGCCACGCGAAGTCTGTCCCTGATGAGCTTCACCTTCGCGGCCGCATCAACAACCATCTCTGGTCCCAGTAAAGCTCGCTCACCAACATCATCCCAGGATAAGGGTGTACGGCACCTACGCCCGTACAGAGCCTCGAAATGTGACATCTCAATGCTGGCCTGGAAACTATTATTGTAGGCAAACTCCACCAAATGAAGATGATCCTCCCAGGAACCTCCAAAGTCCAAGACGCACGTCCGCAGCATATCCTCATGGGTCTGAATAGTCTGCTCTGACTGTCCGTCCGTCTAGGGGTGGTATGCAGTACTAAACTTGAGCTGAGTGCCCAAGCTAGTCTGCAGACTCCTCCAAAAATGGGAAGTAAAACGGCTATCCCGATCTGAGACGATACTGACCGAAACTTTATGGATCCTGACTATCTGTCGCATATACATCTCCGCCAACCTCTCTATAGACGTACCCACCTTGAATGGCAAGAAGTGAGCCAATTTGGTCAACCTGTCAACGATGACCCAAATCGCGTCTTTTCCTCCTGGAATACGCGGCAATCCTGAAACGAAGTCCATCGTGATATGCTCCCATTTCCACTCGAGAATGGGCAGCGGCTGCAACAATCCACCGGGCCTCTGTCTCTTTGCCTTGACCTGCTGGCAGACCAAACACCTAGCCATGAAGCGAGCCACCTCCTGCTTCATTCCTGACCACCAAACATGCTTCCGCAGATCTCGGTACATCTTGTTGGCACCTGGGTGTATAGAGTACTGAGATCTGTGGGCCTCCTGCATAACCTGCTCTCTGAGCTCCCCGCTAGGCACACATAATCTGGAACCGTGCCTCAAGACACCATCCTCTGCAAGTGAAAACTCAGCATCCCCCACTCCAATATTGATCTGCTCTCTGATACACTACAGGGCCACATCCTCGAAATGGGTCGCCTTGATCCTCTCTACCAAGTCTGACTGAATCTGCATCCCCCATAGCTGCATCTGCACTCCGGGCACGATCACCTCAATCCCAAGGCTCTCCAAGTCGGCAAGCAAATGCCGATCCATGGTCAAACACATGGCTGTCGGATACCTACTCAAGGCATCGACAACCACATTGGCCTTCCCTGGATGATACTGCCGTGCAATGTCGAAGTCCTTCATCAACTCCAACCATCTGTGCTGTCTCATGTTCAACTCCTTCTGAGTGAACACATACTTTAAACTCTTGTGATCTGTGAAGATCTCCACCCTCACACCATACAGATAATGCTTCCACAGCTTCAGAGCAAATATTACTGCTGCCAGCTCCAGGTCGTGGGTAGGGTAGTTCTTCTCATGGGGACGCAATTGCCTAGAAGCATAGGTATTCACCTTCCCGTGCTGCTGCAACAAACAACCCAATCCCTTTCCTGAAGCATCACTATAAATAGTGAATCCACCTGATCCTGAAGGCAACGTCAGAATCGGAGCTGTCGTCAGTTGCTTCTTCAACTCATCAAAAGCTGCCTGACACTCCTCTGACCAAACATACTCAGCATCCTTCCGGGTCAACCGTGTCAACGGCTCTGCAACCCGGGAGAAATCCTGTACGAATCTCCGATAATACCCTGCCAGCCCCAGAAAACTTCTGATCTCTGCAACTGAAGTCGGCGCAGCCCATGCCTCAACTGCTACAATCTTCTTGGGGTCAACTGAGATACCATCTCTAGTCACCACATGCACCAAGAAGTCCAACCGATCCAAGAAGAACTCACACTTGGAGAGCTTTCCATAAAGCTGCTCCCTCCTGAGAGTCTCCAACACGATCCTCAAATGCTCCTCGTGCTCCTCCTCAGTCATAGAATATACCAAAATATCATCTATGAACACTACCACAAACTGATCCAGGTACTGATGGAACACCTTTTTCATAAGGTTCATAAACACTGCTGGTGCATTGGTTAGCCCAAACGACATAACCAAAAACTCGAACTATCCATACCGCATCCTGAAAGCAGTCTTGGGAATATCCTCCCTCTTCACCTTCACCTGGTGATATCCTGACCTCAGATCAATCTTGGAAAATACCCGAGCTCCGCTCAACTGGTCAAATAGATCGTCGATCCGCGGCAGTGGGTATTTGTTCTTGATCGTGAGGTTGTTGAGTGTCACGCCCCGCTCCCGTAGGAGTGATCGTCCTCGCTAAGGCGTGATGCCGCACGAGCCTAGATTATGCTCGTGCAAGGCAATTCCATAACGGTCGATTTCATCGGCGGCGACGGGGTCGTCGCACAGAAGTCCCAAGCAGAAATATTGAAACATACAGCGGAATTTAAGAACAAGTAATACATGAACACAAGTTATTCAAAAGAAGCTCTTTATTGATATTGAATACAAGATTACATTTGTGGGCGCAAGGCCAAATTACAATGTCTCTCGTGCTCACTTTTCTCTCATTTACAAGTCACTCTGCTCTCTCTCATCTCTCGATACAATACTTGAATCCAGCGGAAGCTTCGGAAGGCGATGTCCATACATTATGTCCTGTATAAGTCTTCAGATCACACAGCTGTACGCTTTGACTCGCCAAGGAACTCCGTGCCTCGATGCATCCAAGCGAGCTCCGCACCACGAGCTTCTACCTGTGCCTGTACATGAAACACTGTGTGGGTGTCAGTACCACTGTACTGGTGGAGTGAGCTTCTCGCCCACCCATACAAAACCTACACGTTCATTTACTTTGTGCAGCTTAAATCCCTTTTCGATTGTCTTTCTACTCTTGCCTTAGGTTCAGTTTTAGGACCGGCACCTTGGTGCAACTTGTGTGTCAAAACCATCCCGTGCTTGCAATGTCAACGTTACTCATACTTTGCCTCTAGACCACTTCTCGTGCCATAACGTTAACCTATCAGGTCGTGCTTGCCTTTCGGCCAGAATCAGAGACGCAACTACGCGGTAGTACCCAATTTCTTTACGACCGTGCTATAACTCCTTCGTGTCGTACCTCGCAACTCAGTACGACTCAACCATATCGCCGCCTCGCGGCCCCTTTGTTACTTTGATCGCCAACTGACCCAATCAAGACTTGTGGGTTTAGTGTCACACGACTGACTTTGCCTTGCGGCGGTTTCCCGACTTACACTCAAACAACTCAACCAACTTATGCAACTATATGCCGACAACTCAAGACTCAATGCCACATCTCGTGTCGAAGCACGTCGCCTATGTTGTAGCCATTCTTTAAGTCCAATACTTGTATTCTAGCTTGTATACACCTTCGACAACTCAACTCAATCCAAAGGCATACCCGCGGATCTGCCGCTATGCCGACTCATCTATATGATTTGGTCACTGACTCCCAGAGCCATAGTGGACTCCTTTTTGCTGAGTATAGGATGGACCTTCTTTGGGTAGCTAGCCCTATTCTGCGTCCACCGAATACTTTGCCCCAGGCGCAGCTTGGCTCCCAGAGCCTTTATGTTTCCTTAGGCCGCAATCGGTCCCGTAGCGCCACAGGTTGCCGATTCGGGGAAACTCTACCTTGTCGACAAGTTGTCCATGACCATGCAAGACCGACTCAAACTGACGTCTCACATAGTCATTCACTTCTGGTGTTACTATCTCTTTTTTAGTGCCATTCCTCTCTTTTAGTGCCATTTCTCACATCTGAGATCTTGCCTCGACGACCCGTAGTTGCGAGCATTTCTTTCTTTCTTCCTTTCTTTTAACTCAAGACAACAACTTATTTAGACACTTTCCAAAACTCAACTAATCAATCGTGGCCCGTGCCTTTAAAAACTCTAGGATCGTGCAATCGTACCTCAACTCGACTTCCGCTCTACGCGGCGCTATCGCCCAAGTCATACTTTATATGACGGACCGTGGGATCGTGGGACTATTTAAGTTGACAACCGCAGAAAGAGCGGGACAGTACTAGAAATGACTTAGGTCGATCGGCATAACTTTGCCTAACTTAATCGAGCCTATAACTTGACTTAAGGGACGAGCAAAGGCTATGCCAAGCCTTGCGTTATGGAAACGTGTATGCTTTGTCGAGCATTTACGTGGGCAACGCCTATGACTTAGGCCAACTCATGTGTCGGGACAATTCGACGGGACCGTGCATGCTTTAACAAGCATTCACGCAGGCGACGCCTATGACTTAGGCTATTTCATAACTTTGTGTCGAAGACCAACTTCCCTTCTCCCAAGCCACGGGACGAAAGACCGAGTGTCATTTTCAAAGCACGCCGTGCACCAACTCTAAGCCGACCGTGGGACGTTTTCCATGTTCTAACTCATTTTGACCCATCGGGATTATTCCCTTAGCTATGTGGATTCATCTCTTTTATTATTAAGCCTACATGTGCAAGTTGAAAACACGATTTATTATGTGAAGGCATAGATGAGGCAAGTTCACCGAAACTACCCCACCTGAGCGATGTCTCCGAGCAAGCCATTGCAAGGCTAAGTCCGAACGCCATCGGCGTTTCGATTCCTCCGATTGACTTTGCGGGACGGGGTACTACATTGAGTGCCCTATAGTCAATACACATGCGTACTGACCCATTCTTCTTCGGTACAAACAACACTGGTGCACCCCATGGCGACGAACTCGAGCGGATGAAGCCCATGTCCTGTAGCTCATCCACCTGCTTCTTCAGCTCCACCAGCTCCCTGTTGTTCACCCGATAGACATGCTGAGAGATGGGTTCCGCCCCTGGAACCAAGTCTATCGAGAACTTTATATCCCTGTCTGGAGGTAGTCCCGACAACTCCTCTGGGAAAACATCCATATAATCTTCTATTAAGGGGTGTGAAATCGTCTGCTCCTCGACCGAGACTCCACAGAAGACTCCGTTGCTCTGCTCTGCCTGACATCTGGAGTACTCGAACTCTGGCTCCTCCGACGCTCTGAACAGAACTCTACCCCCTCTGCAATCAATACTGGCATGGTGCCTGCTCAACCAATCCATGCCTAGTACTATATCGTAGTTCGGTAATGGCATTACGAGCAGGCTCACCTCCAAATTACGGCCTCCCAAAACTACTCTCCGACCCTTACAAACATCACTCACGAGGATAATACCACCCCCGATCGTGATCTTGTAAGTCCTAGGCAACGATTCAGCTATAATACCGTGTCTAATCACAAAAGATACTGATATGAAGCTATGCGAAGCACCGGAATCGAATAAGGCAAATGCTAGACTGGAGTCAAGAAGAATCGAACCTGCAATCAGCTCTCCAGTCACCTCTGTCTCTCCAGCTGCCATGGCGAAAGCTTACCCCTGCTGGCCTCCCCTGGCCTGCTGCTGGTGCCGGACAAACCTCTGCTGCTGCGTCGGCAGGACTGGTCCCCTCTGCTGGCCCACTGGAGCTCTGGATCCTCCGGCTCCTCCCGGAGCTACCCGTCCCATGCGTCACTCCCTCATCTGGTGGTCTGCTGAACCACACACCATGCACAGGCCCAGCCTCTTCCGGCACTCATTAAAGACGTGCCCAGGCTTCTTGCAGTAGGCACAAGTGACTCCATGTCTCTGACCCTGCTGGTGCTGTCTCGGCTGCTGCTGCTGAACTGGCCTCTGCTAGATCGACTGCGGCTGAAACTGCCTCAGCTGCTGATGCTGAAAGTGGGGCCTCTTGGCCTGGCCCCTGCTGCTGCTGCCTCCAACTGGGTCCCTCTCCCTCTTGAGCCTAAGCTCAAGATCATCCTCAGCCAACAGGGCCCCCGTCAAGATCTCCTCAAATGTAGCATCTCTGCTGCCCTTGGTCAGGGACTTGACCTCCTTGACCAGACCCTTCCGGAACCTCTGGGCCTTCGCCATCTCGTTCAAGCCCTCCACGAACCTGCCGAGATGACCAAACTCTCAAGCATACTCCTCTACTGAGAGGCTCCCCTGGACCAAGCTCTCAAACTGCGACTCTAAGGCTCTGACTGCTGAATCTAGAAAGAACTTCTTCTTGAAGAAGCCCCTGAACTGCTCCCAAGTCTGCCCCGGTACCCCCACCCTGGGGTCTGACTGATACCAGGTGCGAGCAACATCTCGCATTCGGCTAGCTACGGCCTCGATCTGAAGGTCTGCTGGAATCCTGGCCAAGCGGAAGCTCTCCTCTATATGCTCGATCCACTCATCGGCATATAGGATCCCCTCCGGCCCTAGAAAGTCTCTGGGGTTCATCTTCTGAAACTGCTCGATCCCCGGTGTCCTCGGCTGCTGCACCACTGGTCGAGCTGCGGCTGTTGTGAAGGCCAACTCCATGCCTCTGTCCTGCCGAGCCTGCTGTCGGTCCATGAACTGCTGGAAATATGCGAACATCTGAGCTGCGTCCACATATCCTGGAGACGGTGGCGGCTGGAAGGGATCCTCTGGAATGACCGGGTCCTGCCTCCCAGTCGGTAGATGCATACCCCCTGCTGCGGCTGCCGAGGTCTCAACACGAGCTGAGGTGGCAGGAGCTGCAGTCCCCTGGCCTTGCCGTGCTGACTGAGAGGTAGCAGTCCCCTCTATAGCATCCTCACGAATGGCATGCTGCGATCTAGTCTCTACCATCCTGAAGATAGACAAACAAGAGTATCAATTTCTGAGAAAAAAGTGAAATAACAAAGGCGGATAATTATAATTCAAAGGATCAGCTGACAAAGGATTTAAATGGCAATAAAAGAAATTTTCCTAAAGTGATTGAGTATCTTAAAATTAATGTCCTATATCCTATAGCAGGCTGCAGTGATACTCTAGTTCGAGTACCACTGCACTTCTAGTCTAGACCTGCATGGGCCACCACTAAAAACGTGTCACGACCCGCACCCTAGAGTAAGGGCACAAGACGTGGGTACGTCCACCCTACGCCGCAGTGTCGGCGGTAGAACGCTGTCCTAGGTCACAACATCTAACAATATATCTCTAAACAGTTTATACTCCCCGAATGGGGGTGACATAGCAATAAAACTCAATCACAACTAAGGAAGAGATAGCACGAAATAAAATAGAACTCAAGAAAATAAATAGATGAAATAGCAGTAGTCTAAGATAATCCCAACAATATCCAACAGTACAAGGACTCAGATGAAAGAATATATACAACTCTGAACTCCAAATAAAGTCTAACTAAAACATGTCTCTAGACTGCATAAAGTAAGATAAGCCTAACTAGTCTAGTCTAGGCAATCGGGGTGATCTCCTCAGCTAGAGCTGGGTCCTCCTGAGGGTCCAGCTCGCAGGTGTCATCTAAGGCTACCCCGTAGTAAGTGTCCAGGCAAGCCTCCTCCTCATCCTCTGTAATATTTTCAACAGGTCCAGTCAGGACAGGAGCGAGTACAGTACATCTCAATAGATCATAGCAGGTTAGAAGATATAATCATGTAGTAAAGTAAGATACAAGTACTGAAAGAAGTGCAGTATGTAAACAGAGAGAGAAATCTATAAGAGAAATATCTACTATAAATAGAGAACTATCATGTGACTAGTGAGTCAGAGTACAATATAGACATGTAAATGGTATAGGAGATTCTGATGCTACACTATGGAAGAGATTCTGATACTACACTATTTGGATATTATTTACGTGTCCATTTCTACTCCCCATACCCCCAATCAATACACAAGGATCCAGCCAGGTTATGTTATATGATGCTATGTAACAGCCCCCGAAGGGTAGTAGACCCCGAAGGTGATAGACTCCGAAGGTGATAGACCCCGAAGGTGATACATAGTAGTCCCATAAATGGGATAAGGATTCTAGGAAGACTCTACGATCATAAGAGCATATGTCGTAAGTGATCAAAGAACCAATAAAGCATAGTAATACGCCATGTAAGTAAAACGCACAGAACATGTAGTACCCGATGCTCCCTAAGGATAACATCTCAAGAAAGGATCCATATAGTACCAATCCGTGTGACCATCGTGACAGTACAAGTAAAGTAATCTACTGCAGGAAATAATTCTAAACAGGATATAAAATGATCAGAGAATGTACTCGCCTGTATCTGAGTGTCCAATAGGAAAAGTACCGTCCGAGGAGTGGTGTCTGGCTCCTAATCAGAACAACACAAGTCACAACAAGTCCAGAATAGTAAAATGGAGTCCTACTATGCATTCTACATGATTCTAGGTCAATCTAGGCCAAAGTCAACTCTTGGTCAACTCTGGTCAACCCTAGAATTCAAACTAGGTCAACCAAGTCTAATCAAGTCTAAACTCAACTAACTAGGTCTAACAAGTCTGTACTAACCTATCTTAGCCCAATCAAGCCTAGTTAGCACTCCTACACATACACAAAGTTAACCCCATGATCTATGCCTCCTACCTAATACAACACATGCCTATGATAGCCATACATCAATAGATCATCACAATCTACATACCCACAACCTTCATAACTTATATATTAATCCACACTTTATATTACACTATATATAGATACATACATTATCATATATGTCTACATACTAGACATATAGTCTACACATGTAAGGACTAGGCATAAGGAGAGAATGAGAGAGAGTATATGTGTGTGAATGTGAGTGCTTGTGTGTGTGTGTAACCTGGACAGTGAGGTGAGTGTGTGAGATATGTGTGTGTATGGGTGCGGATAATATATATCATGTGTGTGTGTGTTATGTAAAACAATATGCAGAAAAATCAAAACCAGTGTACAGTAAAGGGAAGATAATGGAACAGTGTGTGTCAAGAGAAGTGTGTGTGTGCTGTGGTGAGAGTGTACAGGAATGTAGTGTGAAAGTAGGGTGTGCATAGTGTGTGTTCAAGAAATGAGAGGGAAAGCTGTGTAAATCACAAAACAGTGAACTAACAAGTTGTACAGGAATTACACAAGACAGTGAAAGGAAAACAAAAACAGTGTGTGTATACATGAGTGGGTGAGGGGGGAACAGAAAATAAAATGTGTGTGAGGGCTGTGGTGTGTGTGTGTGTAATGTTCAGTCCAAAACTGGACAGTGGGAAAGCAATAGGAAAGGAAATCAAACCATTAATAACAGTCTCTGTTTTGAATTAAGAAACCAACCCATATTATAATTCCTATTAATCTCAGCTAAAAAGAGGAAGGAAATAGATTCAGTAACTCTCAGGTTACAACTGAACTCTGAATTGAGTTCAATACATCAAACACATCTCAGGAATCAATTTTCAGTCTTGTAAAACTGTCCAGACCTATCACTCCCATTTCGAGTTCAAAACATAACCAAAATCCTCCCAATTAAGCATACAAGTAGATAACTTATAGGATAACCATATTAGGGATCTAAACATGTGATTTACAGTATTTAAACTAGCTAAAATGATTGCCAAAGTTTGAATTTTGAACTGGAAATAAACTGAAAATAAACATGTATCAGTAAATTTAAGGTAATAAGAAATTGATGTTGAAACCAAGGTAATTAAACTATAGGGTGTACACGTGTCATTATGATTGTCTCATGTCCACCATAGCCGGACACGGCGTGTCCACAATAATAAAACCAAAACAGCACACTGGTACTGCACAGCAGTGCACTGCCTCGTACGTGTGTGCACGCGTGTCGTGCACACGACACAGCACGTGTTAGGCCACGTGCTCGTGTCCCCTCCTAGCATAGGTCTAGGTGTCCATGTCTATGTGTCTGCACAGTGTCCTCGTGTTGCCATGTCTGACTTACACTCGCGTATCAGTGGCCATACACACGACAGTACACACACAGTGAAATCCCCGTGCGTCGAGGATTCCTCAATCAATACGCCACGTGGGCCCACGAAACTTGACACATGGCGTGTCAGTCACTGCCCCTAGTGGCATGTCAAGTTTCGTGTCAAACAAATGTGTGTCGTGTCCAGAAAAGAGCCCGATAGGCAGGGCATTATTGTGGCTGTGCGCACGTGCGCGCGAGAGCATGTTTACGCGTGTCCAATCGACTCGACACAGACTCGATTCAAGCTCAGAGCAATGGAAATGAGTAAGCGACACAGAAAAGCAAATTCACATTCAAAAACAATTCAAAAATATCATAAAAAGTCCCACTGTGGCATTCCATCAAACACAAAGAAATATGCATTGATACGTGTCCAGTTTGGACATGAAACGACACAAAAACTTAGGGTTTCCTATTCCTACTGTTAGGTTAGGTCTAGGGTGTCACGACCCGCACCCACGGTGTGGGCACGAGAACGTAACTATGCCCAGCCTACGCCGCAGTGTCGGTAGTAGAACGTTGTCCTAGGTCAATCATCTAACAATATAAAAGTACCTGTACAGTATATAAACTCCGAATGGAGGTGACATAGCAATATACAGTCTCAATCACATCTAAAGCAGAATGAAAGATAGGAAGATAGATAGATAAATACTAGAATGAAGGAAAAAACCCACATAAATACAACCAGAGAGTCTAAGTGTCTACTGACATAACAAATCAGAACATCCAGCTCAATATAAGACTCTAACACTGAAATGAAAGAATATATACAATCTAGATCTCAAACGACAGAAAATAGAAAACCTAGACTAGGGAGCCTCAGTCTCTAAACTAGTGGATCAGACTGGAAATCTGGGTCACACATGGCATCCACAGCTGCCCCATAATAGGTGTCTATGCAGGCCTCCTCCTCATCCTCTGTAATATTTTCAACAGGTCCAGTCAGGACGGGAGCGAGCACAAAACATCTCACGCAGTTCATAACAAGTTAGGAAATATAAAGCATGCAATAGAGTAAAGTACATGAAACGCTGAAAGAAGAAGATATATGAAAAAAGTAGAGGTTTGATAACAGGAAATATCTAAATATGATAAGTAAGACTGTAAGGAACATGTGATTTTAGAGCACAATATGGTTATGTAAACGGGTTAGGTTATACAATAAAGTGGGACTCCTTTGTACGTGGGTGTACAATGGACATATACAATTTCTTATACAATACGATTGATCACATAACCATTTCTACTCCCCCTCCCCAATCAATAGACAAGGATCCAATTCAGTTACGTTACCTTATACAATGACTTGTACAATGACTTGTACAATGGCTTGTACAATAGCTTGTACAATGGCTCAATGTGATACTGAGAGTACAATATGCACAATGAGTGTACAATGATAAGGGTATTCAATAAATACAACATGTAAGTGAAACGCACATCATAATATGTACTTAGTGAATACAAGGAGATAACATCTCAGAAGAAGATCCATATAGTACCAATCCGTGATAAAGATCGTGTCAGCATCAAGTACAGTAATCTAGAGCAAGAATGTAAATCCATACAAGTATGAAACAGTCAGAGAATGTACTCGCCTGATAGCCTGAGTGTCTGAAGAGAATATACTGTCCGAGGAGTGGTGTCTGTCTCCTATAGAACAGTACAAGTCACTATGAGTCCAAAAATGATAACAAGATGCATTACAATGCATTCTAAATGAATCTAGGTCAAATCTAAGTCACACCGAGCTAAACTAGGTCATACTGAGTCACACTAGGATAATCAAGGTCAAACAAGGTCACAGGAAATCAATCCAAGTCAATCTAGGTCAATCTGGGTCGAGGGTTGACTTACAGTTGACTTTTGGTTAAAAAGTCAACTCTGGTCAACTCTGGTCAACACGGAGTCAACCCTAGGTCAAATAAGTCGCATGTTGACCAACTGTTGACTTTCAGTCAACTGGTCAACTCTGGTTTGGTTTTGGTCAAATCTGGTCGCTTAAAGGCTAAGTTTGACTCTCGGTTGACTTTTGTTGACTTTGGTCAACACGGTCAACCGACGTCAAAACTAGTCTAAGAGCACTATATTTGATCACTACCAACCAAGGGAACCAAGTTCTAACTCTATCTTAGACTCTAAACTTAAATACCCTATTTCTATGCATTACCTGATTACCTTACCAAGGTAAATACCAATACCTTGTCCAATACCACTCTAACCTAGGAATACTAGCCTGTGCTTCCTAGAATAGCTAGATACCATCCTATACTAATATTACCTACCAAGAAATCCTAGTATCTAGGTCATCTAAATCATATTAGACCACATGTTGGTTATCTACCCTTTATCTTGCCTTTACCCTTGTACCATTCTCACAATTACCCGACTCTCAACCACACACAATACTCATGATACCATACTCATATATCCCTCACACTCATAAATACAATATGTAAACTCACACACACATATACCTATATATATATAGGCTTACACTTATATCTCCCATACAAATACCCATAGCTCCTAAACACATATCCATATATCTCATCCACACTCACACACTAACTCAATCTAAGGCCACAAGCACACAGAAACATATATAACTCTCCTACAAACACACACACACAAGCTCAAGGAAGGCTGATTTGGTGATGGTTTCATGGGGGTTAACAAGGTATACATGGGCTGCCATGGCTTAGTTTAGGACTGATTTGTTAGGACAGGTTTAAGGGTGCAAGGGGACTGATTCTGGGATTGAAAGGGGCTTAACAAGGTGCTGTCCATTTGGTCATGCCAAGGGAACTGGATTGGGGTGCTATGTGGGCATGTGAGGACAGCTCTCATAGGTTACATATGGACTGTCTTATAGTGGTGTTAAGGGCTAAATGTGTGGGACAGGTAATAGGCTAACAAGGGTGGTTTGGTGGGGCAATCAATGGACAGGTACATGTAGCTGTTTTGTGGGGGTTAGCATGGGATTTTAAGGGCTGTTTTGTACAGGTTTATGGGGGGTTTAGTTAAGACCAAGGGGACCAGAATTATAGTGTTCCTGTGATAGCCAATAAGGGGAAAAAGAGGACTGCACCTGGGCTGTGTACATGACTTGTTTTCGGTCTGTTAGGTGCCAGGTTTGGCTAAAACAAGGCTGCCTAGATGGCTGCGTTTTGGGGCTCAATGGGGTGGTATTAGCTACCAACAATGGGCTGCAACTGTCAGGTACTTGGGGCCTTGTTAAGGACTGTTAGGGATTGGTTTTGGATGGCTATGGGGACCGAAATAATGACAGGTAAAGGCAAGTTTTAAGCCTAGTTTTGGGGACAGTTAAGTGATGGTGAATGGTTGAACATGGACAACCATGTAGGGACTGCTAAAGGGTTGCAAATGGGGACTGCTCTTACCAGATTTTGGAAGACAGGTAAGGAACTGCCAATTAGGTTGGTAAGGAATGAATTGGGACTGTAATGTAGTGTTAGGGTTGGGGCTATAGGGACTGCTGCTGTGTCCATTTAATGGACTTAGTTTAGGACAATCTAGAGAGCTAAAAAAATGGGGCAGTCCTAACTGATATGGGGGTTGGCTTTGGACTGATTTTTGGTGCTTGGAAGGGGCTATCATAGCCTGAAATTGGTACTGTCCTGCTGCTGCTACATTCCAGCAGTGGCACCCCCCTCCTATTCCTCCTTCTCCTACACTTCCTCATTCCCTCTAGCTCTATACAACACATACACACACTTAAATCATCCTCTCCAACTCTCTATACACAAACACACACACATATAATCAAACACCTGCTATGTACAACCTCACACAACCCAAACTCCACCCTTGGCCGACCACATAACCCACCACCAACACAATAACACACACACATATACCATAATATATATTCACATATATATAAACCATATCATATATATACATATATATATATATTTTTTTTTTTCATATATATACATATATATATATATATATATATATATATATATATATATATATATAGGGATTAATATATATATCACCATATATATACATATATTGATATAGGTGATATGATACACTATGATACATAGGAAAACTCAATCTAAACACATAGTAAAATCTGGAATAAATATTATAACAATACAAAATCAATATATAATTTATTCCCCATGTATCCAAATAGGGGTTTTCCCACATGGATACAACCTACACATAGGACACCTCTACAAGTGTCCAAATGGACACAAAATTGATTCGAATGGACACAAAACCATGGGGGTCATTCCTATGGGTTCAAAATAGACCTATATGCATGAGGAAATGAAAAGGAGAAGGGATTTATACCTCCCGGTAGATCGGATCGAAGAAAAACCTTCCCGGAGCGACACCGACACGTAGATATTCCAAATGGACACAAACGAGCTCCGAATCCTTCCAAACTTGAGGAGATCCTTCCTTGGATAGAATGGAGAAGGAAGGATGAAGGTTTGGTGAAGAAATGGAAGGATTTGGGGATGATTTGATTAGGGTTTGCTCTCAAATCAATTTGGGGAAGAACAAGAGAGAGAGAGTGGAAAAAGAAAATAATGAAATGATGGAGGAGCCTATCCCTATGTCATGGCCGGCCACTATGGGCTGCTATGGGAACTTTTGAAATGCCTAAAATACCCCCCTCTAGCCTATTCTATTAGTATTAGGAAAAGGGTTTAAGTCGGGGGCTAGTTTGGTCATTCTAACACACTAATCAATTAAATCCTAATCCAAATAAATTAGCCTAGTCACTAACTAAAATAAATGACATGTGGGCCATGGCTAACTAGTGTGTGGGTCCACTAAGGTCAACACTACCCCGGGTCCCCGTTTCAAGTCGGATTGAGATGAAATTCGAACCCGACTCAAATAACCCCAAAATATTACAATAAATAAATAAATAATTTTAAAATAATAAAAATGAAAAAAAGACAAAAATATCCCTATTTCTGGAAACTGGGGGTGACATAGGGATCCCTAATGATGCAAAAATTTCAGGATTCTATGGTGGAAATAGGAAGTTACCTCAAAGTGTCAAAACCCTTAAAAACTCTAAAGAGAGATGCTCCTCTTGATGGTGAAACTCCTCCAAATTGATTTGAATCTGAGAATAAATTGTCACAACAGCAAGAATATTGATATTAGGATCTAATGCAACTAGTTTGAGGGAAAAAGGACCTAAAATGGATTTATTATGAATTTCTAAAGATGGGAGCTCACCTCTTTCTTCTTGAAATGGATTTCCTAAGGAAAGGAGGCTAGCCCTAGAAATTAGGAGGGGTTTTATAGTGGGGGAATCCCAAGACACCTAGGTGGCCGGCCAAGTTAGGTTAGGGTAGGGTTAGTTTGGGCTTGGGCCAAGTTACATGGGCTATGGTTTATTTAATTAATAAAGACTCTAAGTCATAAGTCATGGCTTATGGCTTTCTAATTTCTATAGCTATATAGGTTCTAATGACTTAACCATAGATTAGGCTAGGTTAGACTAGAGTCACAAATCCTAACCAAGGCCAACTAACTAGGGTTAGCTCCTAGGTTGGTCTACATGAGTCAATACTAGTCAAAAATCAAACTAGTCCAAACAATTCCAAAATAATTCATAAAAAATTCCCATAAATTTTAATTAATTCTAATAAATTTAAATTACCCCAAAAATGACAAATTTACCCTCAAACTAGAAATGTGGTAGTGCCATTAGTGGAGCATTATGCGGCTCATTTCAGAGGAGCTTATGCGGCTCGATGCAGCATAGCCTCATGCGGCCTAGTTCAGACGAACTTATGCGGTCCTGTTTGACGGGGCTTCATGCAGCTCGATTCAGAGGGACTTATGTAGCTCTGTTCGAAGGGTCATCATGCGATCCAGTTTATGAAGCGTCTAGGCAGCCACTAGACAACTCCCATACGGCTCGAACATGGGGTATGCCCTCATGCGGCTCGGACATGGGACGCACGTATGGTTCATACAAATTAAACCGTTCGACGAAAACTAGGAACGCATTAAAGGCTTGTGCATAAAGCATGCAACAGAGCCGTCTTTATCTCAAAGTTCACGATCCGCCCAAACCCCTACCAGCAATGGGGGGATGAACGTCGGGGTGGACTTTAGGTGCCGGGGCTGACGAAGAAGCCATTCCCTTCCCTTTTACAGCGGTTGTAGAAGACTTGGGGGCCATGGCTGACTGATGATCAGAGAAGGAAGACAAAGGCAGAAATCTAGGATAAGAAGAGTAGACAGGAGAAAGTAAAGAATTCTCTCCGTCCTAACACGTGCCTATTTATAGGCAGAAGGAGGGGGGCTCATAAACCGACAGATGCTTCGATCCGCGTGCAGCATAAAAGAACGAACCGACTCTTCGGACATCGAGGCAATATAATATTTAAAAGTTACCCTTGGGATCCTGCCCCAAAAGGTGGCTTTAAACCGGAAAACAAATTAAGGAAAATCAATGCAAAAGATTTGCACACGTGGCGGAAAGACGTACGCGGCCAGACAGGCCATGCGGCCGGACCGCCCATGCGACTAGACAACCCATGCGGCTAGAAAGTCCATACGGTTAGGAAATACATGGGGCTAGGAAGTCATGCGGCTAGGAAGCCCATGCGGTCAGGAAGCCTATACGGTCAGAAAAACTTATATGAATATAGCCATGCTTCTTATTCAAAGTATTTCAATTTTACAAATTGAAAACTTTGAAGGGGGTCTTGTTGAAGCATGGAAAAGAACAGAGAAAAGCCCATACGGCTCCAACAAAAGGATCCATATGCGGCTCAGAAACCCGTTAATGACTTATGCGGTTTAAAAGCCTTTAGAGCCTTATGTGGCTCGGGCAGCCCTATGCGGCTCAAAAAAAGTACCACATGGCCCTAAACAGTTCTTATCTACAGCTGGCTATAAAGTGACTGCTCCCATTAAATGATCTGACATAAAGTAATAGCTCTGACATCAAAAGCTGAAATGATGAACTCTGACATGACGGCGTATTCCTCAGGAAATGAAGGAAATCTCCTATGCAGCTGGCATGATCCACCAACTCCAAAAGCTTCCTATGCGGCTGCCACCCCCCCACGCGTCTGATGCTATCATGCGGCTCGGAACGTGGAGACCATCGTTATGCGGCTGAAAGAATCCACCCCATGCGGCCGCTGTTCTCATACGGCTCGGACCGTAGGGATCATCTCCATGCGGGTCAAATACTGAGAGGCCATGTCCATACAGCCTTGACACGTGGCTAGTCTTATGCGGCTCCAACGGAAACCACCCCTATGCGGCGCAGATTTTGGAGGCTATACCTATGTGGCTTTCACCTTCATGCGGTTCAAAACCTAAGAAACTACCCTCATACAGCTGTGGCTCGGGTTATGACACGTGGCAGAAGATCAGTTTCCCCGTAATGATGGTTAGACACGTGGCATTAAATCAATCAAGATTTATCAACAAATCCCAACAACCAGATTTAGTGCAATCATCATAATTATCCGAATCAAAGCAGATTTATTGCAATCACACACATTAAACACGTGACAGGAGATCCGAGCTTCTAAAGATTCATGACAATCAGCATTAATTGACCATACAGATTTGGCGCAATCAAGAATCAATGGCCCAGATATAATGCAATCATAATTAATGGCCCAGATGATTGGCCGCCGACTTTTCAAGGGACAATCATTACAAACCCTAATGATCATACCCCAATCCTATAAATAGCAAGGTGCCATTCCCTTGCAAAAGATCCCGATCGAAAACCGAAAAAAATAGCAAGGTGTCATTCCCTTGCAAAAGAGATCCTCTCCACCCGGCTGGACACACAGAGAGGCAAAGGCGCGTACAGAAGAGTCTTCCCATCTTGAGAGCATTTCTTTATCAGAGCCAAGGCTACGTCTGATCATCCAAGGAGTAAGACAGAGCGGCCGTCGCTTTTTCGAGCCTGTACCGTCACCCCCAGAATCAAAACTAAACAATTGTACTTAGATTACTGTACCTAGGTTTTCATCCCTAGGCTTTCTTTGTACGAACGAGTTTGTATTGTGAAGTAAAAGTCCTGTCCTCCCATATAATTGTTCTTTTCTTTTATAATCAATGGCAAACAAACTATAATCAAGCTGCTCAAGAAGTTCGTGTCTTCCAACAAACGCAACTGGAATGAAAAGCTTGGTGAATGCTTATGGGCGTATCGTACTACAGTCCGGACGGCCACCGGGAACACACCATTCTTTCTCGTGTATGTGAGCGAGGCAGTTCTCCTACTGGAGACTCAAATCCTCTCGCTCCGCGTCGCCCTCACCTATCGATTGACGATGGATAATAATTACCGTCGCCAGCTACAAGAGTTGGAGGCCTTAGATGAGAAACGCCTGTTAGCTCAACAACGAATCGAGCTGTATCAAGCACGCATCTCGGGAGCCTTCAACAAGAAGGTTAAACTCAGAACATTCCAAGTGGGCGATCTCATTTTGGCAATTCGAAGACCGATGGTTATGACTCACAAAACTGTCGGCAAATTCGAGCCAAAGTGGGAAGGCTCATTTGTCATCGAGGCTGTATTCTCCAATGGTGCTTACCGTCTCGCAAAATAAAATGGAGACTTGCTCATCTTGCCTGTCAACGGCAAGTTCCTGAAGAAGTATTATGTCTAAATGACATCCTCCAAATCAATCGGACTGTTAAGTTATGTGCCCCCAGGTACCGCTAAACTTGTACTCTGGTCATCTCAAATGAATCTATATCGCATCTACTGGGTAGTAAGTCATGTATGATCATACCTCTAAACTTTCTTCCTAAAAAAACATCTTTTTCATGATCTATTACCCGCACTTTCAGTACATAAAAAGGGTAACATATCCACAAATTTCTCGAAATAACCACGTCGATGTCACCTCTGAGTTATTTCACTTCCATCAAAAATAAACCACCCCTCACGTAGAACTTCCACGTCCATATTACCTCTGATTTGTTCTATGTACCCTTCATGGTGTCTACTCCTGCCACGTCCTCAATACCTTTGAGTAGGAAGACTCCATTGAAGAAACCCTCATATTTACCACGTCCTCATTACCTCTGAGTAAGTATGTTGGTTTTCTCTCGACTTATTATCCGTACCCAAAACCAGGGTACGCCAAGGATAATAGGCCCACAAATGTCCACAGTTGACCACAAATGTTCATAGTTGACCACAAATGTCCGTAGTTTACTACAAATGTTGTACTAGGTTCCCTAGTACATGAGCCTCTTTTCTCATTATCACATGCCTTTGGATCCCAGCTGTTCCATGGCATTCTTTCTCCCAATACCAAGAACTTCTATGTCTCACCACGGAATCGTTCTAGGTATCTCTATTAAACTTATTATCCATACCTAAAACCAAGGTATGCCAACGGTAATAGGTCTATAAAAAGTCCTCCAGTGGGGGCAAACATTATAATACCAAAAATACGGTACAAGCACAATAGATGATGGATGGTATAAACATAGTCATTTATTGAAAAACAAAAGTACTACATGTTCGTGGACCGCATCCCTATTAAAATGAAGGAAAATAACAAATAAAGAAAGGAAAAAAGGCCGACTATGGTTCGACGACGCATAATTCTCTCAGACGGTCCTTCAGTACGGCCGTCGACCGCTCAAATCGCCGCTTGGCCCGGCGCTCGGCCTCCTGAGTCAACCGCTTCGTATTCTTCAGATACGCGTGAGCCTGCCAGCCATCTTCAAGCCTCTTTAGAGCACACTCCAAGCCAGTAGAGGTACGGGTGACATTGTCGACCTCCTGAACAATTAGCTCTTGATCCGCACGGGCGGCCTCGAGTTCAGATTCCAAGAAAGTAAATTTCCTCTGAAGCTCGAGGATCTGCTCTCTCGTATCAATTATCCCACGGGCGGCGGCCGCTTCCCGAGCAATGCAATCCTCTCCCCTGCGTCTCAACTGATCGTACTGCAGAGAGAGGTCACGGAGGTCCTTCATTATAATCGGCTTGGACGCTTCTCGTGCAGCCCTTACCTTCTCTATGGCAGTGACGAGGAAGGCTCGCTCCTGATCTATTGTTGAAGACAGATCAACTTGCCGCAATACTTGAAACTGGGCCACAAGCTGATCTGTCTCTAGCAATTTGGGCTCCAGGTGCTCAACTATCCCTGCCCTACCGAGGAGGGTTCTAAGGAGTTCAATTTGGCCACGGGCGCATTGATGGGCCAAGGCAAAAGAAGTCCCCCTCTCCACGGCAGCATCAACCCCTCGCCTCAGGTGGCGGTAGAAACTGTCAACCACATCCTTTGACGATTAATCCAGGACTTTTGAAGAAGACATAGAAAGAGTAGCTGGCAGTGTCGAAGAAGATGCTTCGAAACTTGATGCCTCTGCCACAAGGGAAACAAGTTTCGAATAAAAAGATGCTTGAATAGAAGCCAATTGCTCCTCCGCAGCCCGAAGGATCTGGAGACTCGACAGGGCGGAGAGGTCGATCTCTGGAGCCACATGAACAGAGGAGGGTGTAGGGACCAGTTCTCCCCACTCTGACCGTTCCGCCGCTTGCTCTCCTGAACTGGATCCAGCAGGAGACCCCTCAATGTAAGCTGGAGGGGGAGGAGGCACACTCTCTTCCACCAGATCCCTTCTGGCGAACCCTCTCCCGATAATGTCCATCGTTGGCAGTGAAGGAGCAGGACCTGTATGTCCGGAGCAACCATCAATCAGCTCAACCCGAAGGATGAGATGATAGAGCAAATAAACCTCCTCACTAGTCAAGACTTGGCTTATCTTACCAGAAAAGAGCAAATAAACCTCTTCACCACCGACATCCGAATCGAATACAGCTAGTTTCGCTGCGACAGCTACCCCGGAAGGAGATACAACTGGATCAGCGTCATCCGACTAAAATTTAGCAGTCTCGGGGATGGGTTCAGTAGAGACCACGTCGCCCTGGGTTTGGACGTCAACAATTGGAGGAACCTCAGCCGTCGCTGGGAGAATCCCGGCAACAATAATCCCGACACTCATATATCTAACTAGAGTAGTTAGAGCCGACTCGACTTCAGAGGCAGCAGCCGGCTCTGAAAATTCCCTTCTCCTGACGCCTACAGAGAAAAGAAAAATAATTAGGTCATAGTTCAGAAAAAAAATGAGAGCTAAAGAAGAAGATGGTTGTAATTCAATTTACCTCCGAAACGGTGTCAACATCCTCGCGTCTCTCCCTAATGAGCAGCCCGCGAGGTTTAACCGTAGCCCGTTTCAAGGAGTAAGTTATGACGCCAACAGCGGGCTCACGCTTGCTTCGCTTGCCAGAAGGACCAGGCACGACAGGCGGCTGATCCGCCATCACCTCATCTACAGGAGGAAGAGAGTTATCGGGGTCATGCTCGTCATCCTCTTCGTTCGCGTTGGCAGACTCCGAGTCCGACGCAGCAACCGTGTTCTTCCTCTTCTTCCTCGCCTTAGACCCTTTGGGCTTCTCCTCCAAGCCAGTACCAACAATGAAGCTGGTACTCTGGTCAAAACCAACAGGAGGCTTGTTCGCTATGACATGGTATAGAGCCGCCAAATACAAGATCTTCCCCGATATTCTAGCACCAGAAACTGAGAAGCTGGTACGGGTGTGAACCGTGTTATAATAGTGCCAGGCCCTGATGCCATCAAGGATGCTACCTTCAAAACCTAGGCAAGAGCTGGGACTGTCCAAGAATAGCTGACTATACCTAAACTGTCGGAAGAACCTACTAGGCAATTAAGGCTCCAAGTAGATAGCGTTGTGGTTGCGGTATACCAGGTGGAAAGGACGAATATTGTGCAACCAAAGGAGCATCTTGTCGGATAAGAAATGGGGAGGCCCAATACCATTAAGATGTACGGCCCTCACTTCCTCAGCAGTAAATTGAGGAACAGACACAAAAAGTGTACCTGTCCAATCTCGCCAGAGCCATCCGACAGGCACGCATAGTCTCGCAATCCCAAGGCATACGACGATACTGGAAGATAAAAGCATCGTCAGCAGTTATGCCATCTTCGGGGCCAGACCTCATCGAATACCGGCAATGCATCAACAGCCACCCCATCAGATAATGATAGGGCAGCTCAATGCGTTCAAAGTCCTTCGTCGTGTCATGGGCGATGATCTTAGACGAGAAAGTGCGAAGGCCACGATGTATGTTGTACACCATGGTCGAAAGAAGAGCTAGTCTGACCCCGAAGACCAGCTTCACAACAGAAAGGATAAAGTGCGACTGATCCTCTCAATAGAACCAGCCCCTCCTGAAACTACGCAATTTCGTAGCAACACCATCCAAAATTCGGCCAGAAGAGCCTTCTCGGACAACTGCTGAGTGTCTTGATAAAAATAAACAAAAGAGTCAGATTGACTCCCGAACCTGTCACCGGTGGTTCCTATCCTCTTTGCTGTTGACACTTGGTCCTGTACCTCCTTCTGAATTCGAGGGCTTTGGGGAGAAACCGGGCCTGAGGTACCGAGCTTAAAAAGGTAAGTGAGCCAGGCCTTTGTGTGAGGAAGTTTCCCTTCCGAGCTGTCGTTCTTTTTCTTCAACATCTGCTGGTACGTGCTCTGATGACACGACAATTCTCGATAGATGGCAACATAGCCCAGTAACCTCTCCTCCAACTCCTCGAACTCTTCATTCGTAGGAGTGTACACTTCAAAGAATTCATTTTCCTAAAGCAGCTTGGAGACGTCATACATCTCGTGGAGAGCAAGCCCCATCTACCTTACGGGTGTAAAGAAGGTCCCCGTACGGCAGTTGTACATCTCCAGCAGAGCCACGAACAATTTCTTGTTTATGGGCAAGTCGTAGCTGGTGCCCCGAATAGCATGGTAGAGTCCAATCTCGTGCAGGAGAGTCTCGTATTTTTGTGCGATCCACTAGACAGGTTGTTCTACGAAGGGATGGGGTTTACCCAACTCGGTAGCGACAACCGACCAACAGGATAGGACCCCTTCCGAGCAAGCTGGTTCAGGAAAGTGTCAGCTTGAGAGAACTTGAAGTTGGGACCCTGCACATTCAAGAAATTGCCCGGGGCCAACCCCATCACGTAGCGCTGACCGGTACCTTTTCTGCATACACTGACCCCAAGTTGTTGTTATAGTGGATGTTGCCCACGAACATCCCAGATCGACTCGGAGTCGAGGAATCCTCTATCTTTCTGTCCATCGGCAGTATGTTAAACCACGACAGTGGGAAGTAACGCTCCATCAGAGGAATATGGATCGCCATCCCGTTAGAAGTAAAACTCCAACTCTCAGATATATCCAGAACTTGGGTGTTCTTTACAGTTAAGGCATCCCCGAAGAGGAACACAGGCTTCAAGTGTTTGCCCTCCAGCAGCCCTGAGTTCATCATCCCCGAGATAAAGAAGAAGGACTGGTTTTTAATGCCTCTCAGCCTTTCCACAGGTTTGTCTTTTGGAAGCTGGTTCACTACATACTAGACTATGTGGTCGAACCTATAACCCACAACAGATTGGGTGCTACCACCAAAGGTTTTTTCGCAGGATTGACTGACAAATTCACTGAAAAAGGACAAAAGAAACAAGTTAGAAGATGGTCAGGGAGAACTGCTTAGTGTTTTCGAGCTTATGCGGCTCTGATCAGGTGGGTCCTTATGCGGCTCAATTTAATGGAGTTTATATGGCTCTATTTTTTGGAAGGGGGCCTCATGCGGCCCAGTTCAAATGAGCTTATGCGGCTCTATTTAGCGGGTGCTCATGCGGCCCAGTTCAAGTGGGCTTATACGGCTCTGTTTAACGGGGCCTCATGTGGCCGAGTTCAGATGAGCTTATGCGGCTCTGTTTAGCGGGATCTCATGCGGTCCAGTTCAAGTGAGCTTATGCGGCTCTGCTTAGCGAGTGCTCATGCGGCCCAGTTTAAGAGTGCTTATACGGCTCTGATTTGGTGGGGTCTCATACGGCACAATTCGAGGGAGCTTATGCGGCCCTGTTCAAAGGAAGCTTTTGCGGCACAGTTCGAGAGAGCTTATGCGGCACAGTTCAAAGGAAGATTATACGGCCCTATTCAAAGGGAGCTTATGCGGCCTAGGTTGTAAAGTACTTATACGGCCATAAGACGACTCTCATGCAGCTCGGACATAAGGCATACCCCCATGCTGCTCGGACATGAGATGTACATGCGGCACATACAGCACAGTATGCACATTCATCAAAATGAACTTGAACAGTTCAAAGAAGACGAAGAAGGCCCGCACATAAATCATGTGGTGTAGCCATGATGGTTAGGGTTTTGAGTTCATACAGTTTCTCCCAACATTCTTACCATCAATAGCGGGGTGAACGTCGGAGTGGACTAGGGTCTCCGTAGTCGACAAGGAAGCCGCTCCCTTATCCTTCGCCGCAGCACTGGAGGAAGTCTTGGGAGCCAGGAAGGATCGAAGGAGAAGAAGATGGCAACTAGGGCGAGAAAGGCTTGAACAAGATAAGAGAGTAAAGAGTCTCTCTCTAAAAATTACTCATATTTATAGGCGGACAGGGGGCACGTAGACCGATAGACGCTTCGAATCATGTGCTGCCTAGAAGATGAAACCGACTCTCGAGATTCTATCCCCCGCATGCAAAAGATTACTTGTAATCATCAAGACAATTCTAAATATTTAAAGCTGACTCTTGGGATCCTATCCCAAATGATGGCTTTAAATCAAAAAAAATCAAAGGGAATTAAATGAGACGCCTACGTGGCACAGGACCAGTATGCGACCGAAACAGTCTATGCGGCCAGAGCAGTCCATGCGGCCAGACCAGTCCATGCGGCCAGAACATCTTATGCGGCCAGAGGAGTCTATGCGGTAAGAAGAGCTTATACGGACATAGCCATGCTTCTTATTCAAAGTATTTCAATTTTACAAATTAAAAACTTTGAACTGGGTCTTGTAGAAGTATAAAAAAGAACAGAAAAGTCCATGCAGCTCAGAACATGGAGAGTCTCATGCGGTTCAAGAACCTCTTAGAGCTTCATGCGGCTCAAAAATTCTTTAGAGCTTCATGCGGCTCAAAAGTCCCTTAGAGCTTCATGCGGCTCGAAAGTCCCCGATAGCGCCATGTAGCTCGGGAAAAGCTACATCGCCCTGTACGGTTCAAAAATAGGCCTCTACAGCTGGCCATAACTACTCTGTGTAGTTGGCTCATTAAATGCTCTGACGCAATGCAACAACTCTGACACAATGGATTGTCAGCTCTGACATAAAGGTAAAATGATGACTCTGACATAATGTCGTGCTCCTAGAGAGACGAAAAAAATCTTTATAGCTGGCAGGATCCACCAATTCCAAAGTTCTTTATGCGGATCGCTTCAAGGACTTCCATGCGGCTCTTACATGAGGACACCCTCATGCGGCTCAGTTGTGGGGGCCACCCTTACACGGTTCAGATGGGGGGCCACCCTTATGCGGCTCTGTTGTGGTGGCCACCCTCATGCGGCTCAGTTGTGAGGCCACCCTCATGCGGCTCAGTTGTGAGGCCACCCTTATGTGGTTCAGTTGGGGGCCACCCTTTATGTGGCTCGGTTGTGGGTGCTACCCTTATGCGGTTCAGTATGAGGCCACCCTCATGCGGCTCAGTTGTGAGGTCATCCTCATGCAGCCCAGTTGTGAGGCCATACTCATGCGGCTCTGCCAAGATGCCCCATATGCGGCTCACAGCATAATGGCAGTTGGAACACATGGCAGAAGATTGACTAAGACTTATCCATGCAGATTTATTGCAACCAACAAATCATAACAATACAGATTTATTGCAACCAACACAACAGTCCAGATTAATTTCCAACAAACAGATCATGGTTAACCTTAACCAATCCCCAACCGCCCATATTTTAAGGCACAGTTATTACACATCCCACTCATCACAAAGTCCTATAAATAGTAGGGGATTATTCCTTTGCACAGACGGAGAGAAAAGCACACAGAGGAGGAGATATATGCAGAGGAAGAGAGCACTTCTTCGTTGGAGCCAAGGTCGCGTTCGATTGTCCAAGGAGTAAGGCAGAGTTGATATCACTTTCTCGAGCTTCTACCGTCACCCCACAGAATCAAAAACTAAACAATTGTACTTAGATTGCTTTTCCTAGGTTTTGTTCCTAGGCACTCTTTGTACAAACGAGTTTGTATTGTGAATTAAAGTTTAGTCCTCCCATAAAACTGTTATGTTCTTTGATAATCAATGGCAAACAACGACATTTGGGGGTTGTCGGCGGAAAGGTCAGGTTTTTTTCCTTTATTCTCTGTTGGGATAGTGGTGGAGGGTGTGGGCTGGTGATATTGGTTGTCCTAGATTTGTGTTGGCGAAGGTTGTCGGTGATGTCGGAGAAAGTGGTCGTGATCGGGTTTTTTTAGACGTGATGGTGGTGTGGGCGGCAGATTTTAGGGAACGGCGGTGATGATGATGTGTTTTTCTGTGGTCAGGACGGTGTTTGGGTGTTGCCGGGGTCGGGTTTTTTGTGGGGTTGGCGGCTGGATGCTCGGCCAGGGGCCGTTTGGTCGGTGAGGATACGGTTTCTCGGGAAGGAGGTTATGGCTTGGTGGAGGTCGGAGAGGCGGAGAGATGACAGCGTGGTGCTGCCGAAGTTTGGCAAGGGTGCTTGTTAGGAGTCGAGACGGAGGCGGCTGACGCGAGTGGGGACGGAGTTTAGACTAGGGATTAGATGGTAACGGGGGTGTCTGATACGAAGGTGGTGAATTTGTATATGTAACACCGAACTATAGTGGAGGGAAGAGGCACGGGCACGGACACGATGCACATTTGTGGATGGTAAAAATTTATGGATGAGTACCTCTCCTTATATACGAGGTGGGAATTCCCAGTTGGATAAGGATGTATAAAAATTTAAATCCTTAATAGATAATTTGCTACTAATTTCAATAAATTTAAAACCAATCAAATCCAAATCCAAGTCCAATTTAAATCTAATTAAATTCCATCTTTTAGTTTAAAATCAAACAAGAAAAATCAAATTTCAAATGTAGATATTAATTTAACTATTTAAATCAATCCATAAAATCAAATCAAGATTTAAATTGCCACAATAATTTCATAATATATTTTCCAAAAATACTAATAATAATAATTTCGAAAATAATAAATATTTTTAAATATATTTTTGAATAATAAAATATTAATATTAAAAAAAATCAAAAATGAAAATATATATATGAATTCAAATTCATGTACCTCATATGCAAGAAATATTTGCATAAAAATAGTTTTCTAAATTACCACTATTAAATAAGATAGCCTTTTTATAAATAAATAAACGTAATAAGTTTTGGCCATCTCGATACGATACTTTTCATAATTTTTAGTAAAATACAAATACAAATAATTATTATATATATTATTTTGAAACTATCTTCCAAAAAATCTATAACCAAAAATTGTTTTTCAAAAAATATGTACCTCGCACGTATTCGTACTCGGCGAACAAACCTGAAAAACCCAAATTCGTACTCAACGAGCAATTACAAAAGAAAAACAAAATTTCGTTCATGACGTACAATGCAACTACGCGACGTACAAATACAGAATAAAAAAATCAGTACCAAATTTAAATAAAAAATTAGTAGAAATTTAGGAGTTTTACAAGATGAATTCTCAAAGGTTCCTCTGACCCTGTTATAGCCTCCAGTTCATCAGTTATGTGCTTCTTTGATTCTTCATATAGACAAGCCTCGGAAGAGTAATAAGACTCAACCCCTTTAAAGGGATCGATGTCGGCGAATTCCATCTTCAAAAAGTCGTACTTACTGACATACTTGAAGAACTGGTAGAGTGTGTATGGCACGATAGTCATGTATCCACCGATGCCCCAAGAGGATATTGTAGGACGTATCTGCGTCTATGACGTAGTAGGTAACCTCCATCCTCAGGTCACCGATATGAATTTCAATCGAATCATTCCTAAGGGATAGCTCCTACCCGAGTTGAAACTGCTAATGGCAGTGTTGGTCGCCGTTAGCCGGTGCATAGGGAAGTCGAGGACTTAAAGCAAGCTTTTCGGGATGATACTTATCGACAAGCCAGGATCGATGTACATCCGATCCACCTTGATATTGCCTATGTATCCAGTGTAGTACAAGGGGCGATCATACAAGTTGGTCTTGATTAACATGTCCTGTGGGGTGAATATGATGTTGGGCATCGCGTCTGTATAATTGCTGCCCTAGAGATCTACTGATAAGTTTTTTCATATAGGTCTGACCTGGGCTAAGTAGGCGTCGACATTCTAGAGGGCTTCGCTCAATGTGACACAAAGATCCTTGGAGAGCCTTAGGAGCTCGTATGACGACAACTTTGTTGGTGTATTATCCAGTTATCCTAATATGTCAAAGTTGTAAGGTCTCTCCAGTCCCTGAGGTGCATCCTTACGGAGCAGCCTGGCGAAGTGGGTTTCCTTCGGCTTGGACCTATCCATCGACGGAGGCTGAGATGGCCCCGGAACATCAATGGCAGGCATCGTTGCCGGCTGAGGGTCTTCGACTGAACTGCCCAGAATGGGCTGGACTTGTGCCCCATACTGGGTAATAACGGCCGCCGCCTCCTCAGCTTCGGCTGAAATTGTATGGCAGGATGTGGACTTCCTGCCCTTTTTCTTGTTGGCTGGAGATAACACCACCTGGGTAACTTCGGGCACTAAGTCTGGGTGTACGCACATGACCTCTCCTCGTGACGTGGTGAGAGGTACCAAGCCAGTCGTCTGGTCTCGGATGGGAGGAAGATTAGTAACCTCCATCTCGCCCGAGGGATAGGTATTACCCCGTCTTGAGTACTTGTTGGGGAGAAGTCACCGAACTAAATTGATACCATGTTTGTCACCACGGTAACCTTTTCAAAATATAGCGACAAAGCTTTGGAGTCGATAAGACTCTGGATGTACCGCTTTAATTGAAAGCAGTCATGAGTGGAATGATGAACATAGCGATAGAAGTGGCAATATTTTAGGTCCCCCATCTCTGCCGCTCGAGGCTCGCGCCTTCGTGGAGGGAGTTGAATCTTGTCCCCTTGTAAGAGCATGTCGAAGATAGGCTTAACATGACTATCTTTGAATGAGTAATTTACCTTGAGCTACTGAGCTTCTGCCTGCTTCTGTTCAGGCTTCTTGGTCATACCAGCGACCATGGCCTGTTTGCCTTTATTATCCCGGTTATTGGAGGTGCCGCCACTGTTGTTATTATTGGGGGTGGTACCAGGACATTTGCCTTTGTCCTCTCCATCCGGGATGTGTAATCCCAGCTGGCAAGCCTTCATTAACTTTGCCTTCGTATTTGTGGCACTTATGATGAAGGTCATCCAATCCCTAAACTGATCTTCGCCCATCCAGAGGCTGATTGCAGGGAGCAACTTCTTCTGGCAGATTTTAATCAAGGAGCTTTCGAGATTACCTTAGGGCAATCTCGTTACGATTTGGCAGAACTGCTCGATATAGTTCCTTGTTAGCTCCCTCTCTCCCTGAGCGACGTCCATGAGAGACGACTTTGTAACATCGTGCCCCGCTTCGTAGAATCTCTCTAGGAACATGTGCTTGAATCCGTCAAAAGAATGGATGTAGTTGTCCAAAAGGTTACGGTACCAGTCGAACGCGATCCCCTCCAATGCTTCGATGAATAATCGTGTGATGATGGCATCGCTATGTAGCAAGTGGTCGGTTGTGACCTCGAAATAAGTCATGAACCACGATCTGAGGTCTTTCCATCATATGAATCAATATGAAACAGTTTGTACCGTGGCAGAAAAGGAACATCTCTCCATGCAACGGGATACAGCTGCCATATTCTGAGATCCCAGGCGGAGTCTCGGGCATTGAACATTGCTCGAAGCTCCTGGACTTTCCTTCTTGCCTTCCTGTCTTCATCTGCAGCTAATGGAATGGATGCTCCTAAACGATTGTCACACAAAAGAGGAGCGGTCATGTTGGAGTCCGTATTGACTACGAGTCCCAAGCTTGTTTGTCCAGGCATCCTTGCCGTTGAGTCGACAAGGCAGCTTTGATTTTGTCTACTCACTTGACCAGGGTCAGAATCATGGCTTTAAGTACTTCTAGACATTGTCGATCAGTAGGCCCTTCATGACTATCGTCGGCCATAAAGACTGTCCGTACGTGGGTGGACGCAGAACAGACCGTATAAGAGGTACTCTCCGTGTCGTACCCTCATACCGAGAAATCGTCGAAGAATGTCAGAATATCCTCCTCCTCGGATTCAGAAGGGGTGCCACCCCCTGCGTAGGAAGCTACAATATCTTGGCGAATGCGGTCATCCTCGGGGACGTCCAAGTCCGTTGTATAATTCCAGTGGATCGCTACCCCCTGCGTATGTTCTTGGAATACCAGGTTGTCGAATATATTGAGAGGACTGCTACCCCCAGCTTCATCTACCCCTTGGGAGGTCGAGGGTGCACCCCCAGGTGTTGGAAGCTTCTTTCTGGATCGAGTGCCTAGGTAGACACCCCCTGTGGCTGTTGGTGGCAATTCTCTAGATGAGAGTTTTCTTGCAGTGCTGGCTGAGATTGCCGGGCTGGAAGAGCCTGTCTTCTTTCCTTCATTGCCGGGAAGAACCTTCCGAGTTGAATTACAGGAGGTGAAAGGAATTCCTCGTCTCCTGAAATTTGTACATATTCCTCAAGTGATTATCAGACAAGTGCTGGCTGGTGCAGTCGTTGGAAAATGGACTGTCGATGTTCAGGTGTTGCCGACTTGCCACAGCAGCAGTTGATGATGACCTGGGTGCAATGACATCCCAAAAAGGGCTCATCATATGCCAAGGTTACTTCTTTCTCCTTGCATTTGTGAGTAATCACCTCTCGCAAGTCGATAGCAGACTGATCTACCTTTGCATCCAATTTGTGGACTCGGGTATCCCGAGCACACGGGTGCGTAGGTATCATGTTTGCTCCCTGATCTGAGGCTAGTAAAAGCACTTACTCTCAATTATTAGAGGGAGACTGGACGCGGGTAGTTTTGTACAACTTTCTATTAGGAGCCCTGGGGACTGGACGCGGGTGGTTCTGTACAACTTTCCATCAGGAGCCCGTATAATAGTTAACGGTGCCTGCTGACGGTCAGTAGCTTAGATAGTTGACTGGTCTTGTCGGGCCCGTACTGCCCTAGACTTCTTTGGCTTAGCATCCGAAGGTGCATAGTAAGAAGAGTCCAGATTGGCATATTCAACATTCTCAATGGACCACATAGGGTCAGGCCCGTATGAGAGACGATCGAATATAGAGCTTCTGAGAGGGCCGCATGAGACACCATGTCTGCGGCCAGGATTGGCTGCCGCATGGGCCATCTCCCTACGACCAAAGTAGGCTGCCGTATTGGTCATCTGTCTGCGTCTAGAGTTGGCTGTCGCATATGCAGACTTTCCATCTCTCTTATGCGGCCTCTTCCTCGTCCGCATGGATTTCTCTTGTGCCCCCAAAAGCTCAGCATCGTAGAGTTTTCCTTTGCTGGATTTGGGGACAGTGGGGTTCTTTGCGGTCAGAAGCAAGGCCACAGGAGAGCTTTGATAACCGTCTTGGGCCGGAGAAGGAGCTTCTTTGAAAACCTGGTCGGGGGAAACAGTTTTACGCTTCGATGTCTTGCAGGTTCTTTTTGGGTTGGCTCACTTCTGCGACGGGCTGGCGTCCCCTTCAGAGAGCATTTCTTCGAATGCTCGTTGGTCAAAATAAACCATGAGCATTTGCTGCATAGAGCCGAGCTTGGACGCATCGAATTACATCACCAACTTCTTATCAGAGGAGAAGGAAGTCCCCAGCAGAGTCGCCATCGTGTTTGCTATTAAATATCAAGAACAAAAATTACAGAGGAATTGAACTTGATTGCAAACTAGTTTGTACAAAAAAGCCTAAAAATAAATCCTAGGAAATAATCTAAGTATAATTGTTTAGTTTTTTATTCTGGGGTGACGGTGGAGGCTCGGAAAAGTATAGCAACTCTGCCTTACTCCTTGGACTATCAAACACAATCTTTGCTCTCGAAAAAATTTGCCATCCTTTGATTCCCAACCTTTTGCAGGTTGTGGCATCCTGCTATTTATAATGATTCTTGCAATAGCAGATTTTAGGCCGCATAAAGGGCCATATGGCCATGTGTCTATAACAGCACACTAAGACTCGATCTTGGGCTGCCAGCTGGTGGGGGTTGTTGAGATTTTGTTGTAGCGCATCTGGGTGGTTGAGACTTGGTCAAATTGCCATGTGTTCCTTCCAAAAAGTAGAGTCCGACTTATTTTGGCCTCATAGTGGCTTTAGGGGCATTACTTCTGCGGCTCGGCTCCGTTTGGCCATATGACATCTTTGAGAACCTTGCTTATGTGGCTGGGCTCTCTTGGCCGCATGGGATCTATGGGAACCTTTCCTCTGCGGCTCGAGTCCCCTTAGCCGTATAGGGCTTTCGAAAACCTCGCTTCTGTGGCTTGAGTTGCCATAGCCGCATGTGGTCTCCAGGGGCATTGCTTTTGCGGCTTAGTTTCATTTGGCCGCATGGAGTCTTCATGAGCACTACTTCTGCGGCTTAGTTTTGCTTAACCGTATGGAGTCTCCATGAGCACTCCTTCTGCGGCTTAGTTTTTCTTGGCCGTATAGAGTCTTCATGAGCACTGCTTGTGCGACTTAGTTTTGCTTGGCCGCATGGAGTCTTCATGAACACTGCTTCAGCGACTTAGTTTTGCTTGGCCGCATGGAATGATGATCCGCATGCTTCGATGCATGACTGCTCGTGGAGACTGACTGGCCGTATGCCTCTTCCCATGATTGATCATGGATGTTGACCAGGTCGTAGGGTTGTTTCTGCCTTGGGCGCATAGTGTTGGGAGCAAACTATGTGCCCACACTTGGGCGCATGTTTGTACTGCATGAAAAAAAATATTGTAGGCGCATAGCCCCTTTGGCCATGTGGGCGCATGACTGTTTCTGACTTGGGTGCATAACTGTTTTTAGACTTAGACATATAGCTGTTTATGACTTGGGTGCATAATGCTAAAATTTTCATGCTTCTACAATGTGACTGAAATTAGTCTCATCCCCATTGACACGCCTAGGCTTCCCATTGCTGACGTGCATGGACTTTGTCCTGATGATGCGTCGAAGCTCCTTCTACTGACGTGCATAGACTTAAGTCTTGATGATGCACCAAAGTTATTCTCGCTGACGCGCATGGACTTAAGTCCTGATGATGCGCCGAAGATTTTCTCGCTAATACGCATGGACTTAGGTCCTGATGATGTGCCGAAGCTCCTTTTATTGGTGCGCATGGACTTAGGTCCTGATGATGCACCGAAGCTTCCCTTTAAATGTGTATGGTCCTCGGTCCTGTGTGTGCGCCTCGATGATATTTTATCTGTGCGCCCGAGTTTCGACTCAGATGATGCGCCAGATTGTTGATGCACCTCAGATGCTTTGCTTGAGTTTCTAAGTCTTTTACTAACTTTTCTTTGATCCTGTTGCAGTATCCAAGCTGAAGGCAGAGGCTATCGTGAAGGAGGAGATACTGCCTCCTTTCATCAAATAAGAGCTAGTGACTATTAAGGAGGAGGTGATACCAAAGGTAAAACTAAAGGAAGAACCGGTGACCATCAGGGAAGAGATTACTCCCAAGATTAAAGTTGCCGTTAAGGAGGAGCCATTGTCAGAGGGTAGTAGCACCGGGCATTCTGACCCCCCTGTCCCTACAAAAGACCTCAACCAGATTGATCCTTCATATGCAAAGTGGCTGAGGGAGTGGTACATGCCATAACGAAACTATGATCCCTGACTGTAAGGATTCATTGGTTGTCTTGCAATCGCCATTTCCGAAAATATAAACAAAGTCAATGTCCCAAATTTTAGTATATTTGTCGGTCTTTTGAGATCCGAAGATATAGTTTGCGTTTTGCTTCTTTTTGATGTCGATGTAATCCTTTACTTCCTACTTAAATGAAGAAATGAAGAACCTTTTGCTTTGTTCAATCTTGTGATGAATATTGTGATTTTTGGTGGACCTATTATATTTTATGTAGCTTGGTTAGGTACAGATAATAGGTTGCCCATGGAGGAAATCGACATATTCACTCAGAGGTAATATGGACGTGGTAAATATGGTGTAATAGTAGGGCTTTCTTACTCAGAGGTGATATGGACGTGGTAGGAGTGAATTCTGTAGGGATGTATAGAATAACTCCGAGGTGATGTGGACGTAGATGTTCTATGATTAACGCGAAGATCGTTTTATGGGATATTTACTCAGAGGTAATGTGGATATGGTAAACATAGTAATGAGCATGATCCTATATAGTATAGAATTCTGCTTTATGGGGTGTAGAGAAGCAACTCATAGGTGATATGGACATGGTTGTTCTCCTACTGGGGATGCAACGGAACAACTGGGTTCTAGAAGCAGTTGATTGTCAAAGAAGGGGAGTCAAAATTGGTTATCATGTTCATAAATTCCCATGCTGGGGAGAGCGAAGTATATTTTGAAGGATGTCAGAAGTAGTACTTCTTTAGGAACTTGTCGTTAGTGGGCATCATGAATAAGTCTCCATTAGGTCGAGCGAGATGGTAAGCACCGTTTGAGTATACCGTCCCTATGATGAAGGGTCCTTTCCATTTGGGTTCAAACTTTTTCAGTGTCCTGTGAGTCATCACCATTGGTCTCCTGACTGTCAGAAATTGGTCGCTTACATGGAAAGTCCTCTGTTTGACTCTTCTTTTGAAAGCCTGTGAAATGTGGGCTTGATAAAGTTCGATACACTGTTGAGCCAAGAGTAATTTTTCATCCAACGCTTCCAACTCTTGCAGACGGCGACATTGATTGTCTTCTTCTGCCAGCTGGTTCGTGATCGCCACTCAGAGTATGGGTATTTGGATCTCTAGAGGAAGTACTGCTTTGCTTCCACAGACTAATGAGAATGGTGTGTTATCCGTCGGGGTCCGTATCGTCGTACGATAGGCCGAAAGGTATTCAACGTGCTTCTCGTCCCACTCGTGCTTGTTGGATGACATGACCTTTTTGAGTAGCTTGATGATGGTTTTATTAAAAGTTTTAGCCAATCCTTTTGCTGCCGGATTATAGGCGGTTGATGCCACATTCTGAATACGGTTCTTATCGCAGAATCTACTGAACGCATGGCTGATGAATTGTGGACTATTGTCGTAGATGATCCTCCGGGGCACCCAAAACGATAGATGACGTGATGCTTGATGAAGCTGATCACCTTTGAACTTTTTACCTCTGTCAATGGTACTGCTTCTGTCCATCTCGAGAAATAGTCAGTGATTGCTAGGATAAAGCGGTGTCCCTGGATGAGGAAGGGATGATTGGTCCCACTATGTCTATGCACCAGGCATCAAATTGCTAAGAGGCGACCGTAGGATGTAGAGGCTCTGACGGTCTGTGGGTGAAGTCGGCGTATAGCTGGCAAGCATGACATTTTTTTGCATACTCGACAGCGTCGGTCATCATGGTAGGCCAGTAATAGCCCATATGTCGAAGTCGATCCTGTAGCTTAGGACCTGGTTGATGGGCTCTGTATGTTCCGTCATGAGCTTCTCGAAGAGCTTCGGCTGCTTCTTCGTTTGATAGACATCGGAGGAGAAGTCCATCGTAGGAGCATCAGTACAGCATTTTAATGGCCGTATCGTAATAGAACCAGAGCGAGCGCCTTCTGACAGAGACAGCTTATTTTAGGTCCTCTGGAAGGATTCTGTAGATGGCAAAGTCGATGAACGGAAACCTCCAGTCTTTGACGTTGATGCTGGTGTCTGTATCCATGATATAAGTTGTCCGTATACACAGATTATTTCTGGGGCATGCCAAATACCTGCCCACCACTGTAATAAAGTATTACGTGCCGACCGGTGCTGCTAATGAGGCAGCGAGGCCGGCCAGAGCGTCATCTTCTATGTTTTGTAGCTGAGGCACATGTTCTATGAAGAATTCACCGAAGGTTGAGTTGATGTCCAAAGCTGCTTTGTGATAAGAGATCAGGTCTTCATGGCGGACCTAGTATTGTCCTCAAACTTGATTAACGACAAGGTTCGAGTCGTCGTAAGACTCGAGGTATTCTACCCACAGCTGTTTTGCTAACGGGAGTCCCATGATGAGGGCATTATACTCTGCAACATTGTTGGAGCACGGCTCTGAAAGGGAATAGGCACGCTGGATGACCAACTTATCGGAAGAGATCAGGACTGCCCATACTCCTACGATGATCTGGCCTTTGGGGCCTATACTTGAATCATCGTCGAAGAACATCTGCCAGATGGGATTTTCTTCGATAATATTTGATTCTCGCACTTCATCTAGAATGTCTCCATAGAGTCTAGATGATTCCGGAATTGGATGCGCGGCTAGGAAAGTGCTCGGCCCTTGATAGCTTTTTGCGGGACGAATACCATGTCATATGGTGTCAATAGTATTGCCCAAGTAGCCAATCAGGAGTTTAGCACTCCCAGCTTTGTCATAAGGATTCTGAGCGGATTGATTAAGAAGATGACGTAAATTGTCTGTCCCGAGGCATAATGGTGAGTCTTTTGGATAGCAAAAACCAGAGCTAGATACTCCTTTTCGACGGGGTTGTACCGGTGTTTGGCCCCGATCAATGCCCTACTGAGGTAGTAGATGGCTTGCTTGTGGCCCGCATCATTATTCTGGGCCAACAAAGTGCCAAAGAAATGGTCCATTGTGCAGACATAGAGTAGAAATAGTTTGCCTGCGACGGGTGCCACCAAGACTGGGGGCTTTCCAGATAAGCTTTAATGTCGTCAAAAGCTTTCTGATATTCTTCCATCCAGGTATAGGAGATTCCCTTCTCCATGAGCTTGGTGAAGGGCTGGCACTTCTTGGAAAGGTTCGCGATAAACCTTCGAATGTAAGCGAGACATCGTTGTAGGCCTCGAGGTTCTCTAAGGTTCGTTGGAGGGTCCATGTCAAGGATGGATTTAGTCTTCACAGTGTCGACATGGATGTCTTTTGCAGTGATGATGAAGCCCAAGAACTTTCAACTGAAAACCCTAAGAAAGGATTTGGCAGGGTTCATCTTGAGCTGATGTGCCCGCATGAGATCGAAGAATGTCTTCAGATCTTATAGGTGATCGCCTCGAAGACGGCTTTTGACGGCGACATCGTAAACATAGCATTCGAGTATTTTGTAGAGGTGCTGGCGAAAGATGGTGCTCATAGCTATTTGGTATGTGGCACCTGCATTCTTCACGCCAAAGGGCGTTACTATGTAGCAGTAAACCCCCTTCGGAGTCCTGAACTACGTGTGCTTTTTGTCGTCTAGGAGCACCTTGATTTGTTTGTAGCCCGAGTACTCGTCCATGAAGGATCTGCGCTCGAAGCCACATGCATTGTCGAACAATACGTCGGTGATCGGGAGTGGAAACTCATCCTTCGAACAAGCCGAGTTGAGGTCTCGGAAGTCAATACAGACCCGGATCTTCCCGTTCTTCTTGGTGATAGGGATAATGTTCGCTACCCACTCCGGATGTTGCTCTTTGCAAATAAACTCGCTGCCCATGAGTTTATCTACTTCTTTGTTAATAGCGTCCATATTTTTGGGACGCAAGCGTGGCTATTGCTACTTAACGGGCTTAGCATCAGGTAAGATATTAAGCTTATGCATTATGACTTATGGGTCGAGCCCCGGCATGTCTTCGTAACTCCAGGCGAAGACGTCGATGTATTCTTTGACTAGTTGGACCAAAGATTCTGGGTCCTTTCCCGCCAAGCTCTTGCTGATGAAAATATGTTTGCATAAAGATCCATCCCCGAGGTCGATATGCTCGACTTTGCCTTCGGTAGGGGGTTCTCGTAATTCAAAACAAGATTCCCATTGTGCGTCTAGGCATTGAGCCCAAGGTTCTTCTTCGAAGAACTCTATTGTTTGATTGTCGTCTTCATCTTCTAAAGGATATGCAGATGTCATGTTGGCTGACTGTACCTTCCTGAAGATTGGGCCGATGATGGTGTCGGAGTCCCAAGTTGAAGCCTCAGACGAGTGAGAGTGTGCGACGTCTTCTGCTTCTGAACTTTCTGGGGTTGTTGGAGGCGTGATGTAGCCCACCCCCCCTTCCCCCCCCCCCCGGCGTTGAGTACGGTAACAATAGTCTTGTGGCTTCCCTTTCGGAATACGGAGTCATAAGGGAAGGCATCGGCCATTGCCATAATTTAGATCATGGCCGCTTTTCAGGTTGTAGCCCATCTTTTGGATGAGATACTTGGCTCGATCATTGTACCGATAAATTTGCATTATACCGGTGTCAGATTCTGGCTCCGTCCATGGAAGGTCTTGGTGACGCTCGACTTTGTCGAAGATGATAGGTTTCTCATCCTGGTTCCAAGACGGGACTATATAACAGACTCCTTGGTACAGGACTACTCGATTTACATGATTAATAGTCGTTATTTGTGTTTGCAATGACTGTAGAGCATTATCTAGAGTATACATGGCATTCCAATGTGGATTTGGTGGCCTATGCAGGTCAGAGCATATCGTATCGGTTACGTAACTGTACTGATACTAGCCTACGAATTTGACTAAACCCTTAGGAATCTCAATCCACACTGCTTTGAAAATTCTCTTAGAAATTTCTCTAACGTCCTTGAAACTTCGTATTCGCTCTCGATTATTCTTCATTTCCTTTCCGTACCATTGACTCTCATCCCTTCCTATTTCGGGGTGACGAATGATCGTGTTGTCTATAATTTATCAGAAATTCTTAAGTTATAGTGTACATTAGTTTGATTATTGAATTTTGGTTGTTTGATAGATAGGAGGGGATTAGATATGCCATATGCCATAGATATATTTGTAGAAATTTTAGCTACTAGTTGAAAGGTTATAAAGTGTTAGCGATATGTGTTTTGAGGGAGTAGGGTGACCAAAGGTGGGTAGAAGTCCTCGAGGATTTGTAGTTTCGAAATGACTAAGGGAATAATTGATAACTAGTGAGACCCGTCTTCTATCATCATTGATGGACTTTTTCCTTAAATTTCGAGGACGAAATTATTTTAAGGTGGGTAGGATGTAAACCCCCATTATGATTTTTTTGAAAATAAATTTTTATTAATTACTTAACCCAAGATAGTGATTTTAGGGTTTGTAGATATTTTTAACTAATATATTATTTATATCTAGAGATCTACTTATATAATGGACTTAGCTTTGTAAAGAAAGGATAGGTCCCTATTTGCAAATTCAATTTTGGGAAGGGGCTTAGTGAAAATCCAACTTTTGAAACCAAACGGCTGGGAAACATATTCGATTTCCCCCAGGATTCAAGTCGTGAGTTATCATCTAAACTTAATTTCAATCATATCAACTTTGTGTATATATATATGTAGGATCATCAGTTCGCCCTTTCCCCCAAACCCTAATCTATCCCTGTTTTCTGCTCGTAAAGTTAGCCCTCAAGAGATCCAAAGCAGAGCCTTCAACTCCTTACTAACAGGTACCCCTGCTATCAACCCTTAAATCCTTGTTTCTATTTTAATCTGGGATCTAGTTCAACTATAATATAGGTATTTGTATTAATGCATAGGAGGAATGTATGGGAAAGAACCATGGTTTACGTATCAGACAGGTCTGGGATCTGAGCAACAAGAACCAGCACATTTTAAATATTAGGGACAATGTAACACCATAAGAAAGATTAAACCTATGGTGTCATCCCTATAGCATGTGTTAGAGGAGAGTAATAGAGAGAAGGAGAGAGTCCTAGACAAAAGAAACTGTTGTCGACCCAAACAGAAATGTGAATTAGTATGGGAAGCATAATTAAGAGGGGTCACAATAAGAACACAAAGTCGAGGGAAGTAGGTTGTCAAGACAGAGTTGTCTATAGGTATTAGAGTGTAAGCAAAGAGGTTCACTGCTAAATCCATATCAATGAGGACTAACTCTATGGATACCTTACAACAGTTGCACCTATTTTGGGTTACACTTAGTATCAGTGGCACAGGTCAGGGAGCATTTCAATTGATAGGTCGATTAGGTTTGGGTATTAGTATTACACAGATACATAAGTACAAATTTGTAACCATATTGTACTGACCCTTAGGCCATTCCTTGCATCTCTCCCACTATTCGAAGGTTATTTACCACTTCACAAACAATGTACCCCCATGACCCATTGGCACAAAATACGACCATCTGACACAATAGGCAAATTGAAGACTAGAATATCCATTTGCCTCTTATACAATGCTTCATCTCTTGCACTTTGTTGTGTCCTTATAGGCCAGGCTATAACTGATATAAGATTACCTATAGGTAATCCTTTCCCCAAAGTCTGTAGTAGAGACCATACCATTAGCAGGTAGGTAAGACATGAAGGGGACCATAGGTCCCTGTCTTTGATTAGATATTCCTGGGAAATATCAGACCATAGAATTAGGAGGAGCAGTGGGGTATAGGTATAACACATAGCCAGGGGTGTTCATATACCATGTAGTATCAGAAAACTGGGCCAGGATAACTAAAAGGGGTTCGAATATAAAACTGTATTCTTAGAATATTCATATACTATGGTGTAGGGATACAAATATGATATGACACTATACAAAGTTACAAACACATCGATATGGATACTCCAGTTGTTTTAGAGTTTGTCCTAGTATATATTGTAGTGAATTTAAGCGACACTGATATGACACAGTATGATATGATATCAAGTTTATACTGCGGATGATTCATAGTACACATGAACAAATATTTGCTCGTTATTATAGGATATTTGATATTCCCTTTGTCGAATGGTACAGGTTGATACAAAAATGTGCTTTATTTGTATTGCCAAATTATAGACATGACAACCTGTCACGACCCGCACCCACTGTGAGGGTACGAGAACGTAACAACGCCCAGACTATGCCGCAGTGTCGGCGGTAGAATGCTGTCCTTGGTCACAACATCTAACAATATAATTCTAAGCAGTTTATACTCCCCGAATGGGGGTGACATAGCAGAAGTAAACTCAATCACAACTAAGGAAGAAGAAAGCACGATATGATATAGAACTCAAGAAAAATACAGATGATCAGACAGTCTAAGATAACATATCAGCAGATATCCAGAGTACAAGATCTCAGCTATTAAATATGAAAGAATATACAACCCAGATCTCAAAGACAGAAATAAAGTCTATCTACTAGTCGCAAGACAACATAAGTAAGATAAGGCCTAACTAAGCTAGTCTAGGCAGTAGGGTAAAGTCGTCAGCTAGAGATGTCCCGTAGAAGGTATCCACACAGGCCTCCTCCTCGTCCTCTGTAATATTTTCAACAGGTCCAGTCAGGACAGGAGCGAGCACAATATATCTCAACAGTTCATAGCAGGTTAGAAAATATAATTATGCAGTAAAGTAAGATACAGGTACTGAAAAAATGCAGTATGTAAACAGAGAGAGAGAACTGTAATAGAAATATCTACTATAAGTAAAGAACTAACAGTGGCTAGTGATTCAGAGTATAATATAGACATGTAAATGGCATAGGATGATTCTGATGCTACACTATGGAATGATTCTGATGAGATACTACTTGGATATTATTCACATGTCTACTTCTACTCTCCCGTACCCTACACTATAAATGTAGACATGTAAATGCATAGGATGGTTCTGATGCTACACTATAGAATGATTCTGATGAGATACTACTTGGGTATTATTCACATGTCTACTTCTACTCCCCCGTACCCCAAGCAATACATAAGGATCCAACCAGATTATGTTTTGATTCCATGTAACGGCCCCCGAAGGGTGGTACATAGTAGTCCCATAAATAAGGATTCTAGGAAACCCAATAAATGGGATAAGGATTCAATGAAGACTCTGTGATCATGAAAGTACATGTCACTAGTGATCGATGAACCAATGAAGCATAGTAATACGCCATGTAAGTAAAACACACAGAACATGTAGTACCCGATGCTCCCTGAAGGGATAACATCTCAAGAAGGGATCCATATAGTACTAATCCATGTGACCAACGTGACAGTATCAAGTAAAGTAATTTAATGTAGGAAAATAATTCTAAGCAGGATATGAAATGATCAGAGAATGTACTCGCCTGTTATCTGAATGTCCAAGATGAAAGTACTATTCGAGGAGTGGTGTCTGTCTCATATTAGAACAACACAAGTCACAACAAGTCCAGAATGATAATAAGATGCACTACAATGCATTCTACATGAATCTAGGTCAATCTAGGCCAAAGTCAACTCTTAGTCAACTCTGGTCAACCCTAGAAGTCAAAATAGGTCAACTAAGTCAAACCTAAGTCAAACTAGTCTACACTAGTCTAACTAGTCTATTCTAGGTCTAACAAGACCACACAAGTCTAACTAGACTCTAAACTGACACACAGATACACCCATAGGCTATGAGACTAGGCCATAGGCTATTAGGCAATATCATGCCTAAAACCAACTTATAATCACATATCACATGTCAATCTATAAGCCTAAATATAATACACCCATTAATATATTATACAATCTAATGTAGAATTATACCTAACATATAGGCTACCTATATATATTTATTTGGGAAAGCCAACATTTGTGTGTGCATAGAGTGCCACATATATATGCTAATATTTGTGTGTATCATGAGTGAAGTGAGGTGTCAAGAGAGTTGTGTGTGTATGTTAGTGAGACATGAGGGTGGGTGCCATGTGAGGATGTGTGTGAGTGTGTGAGAGAGTGGCAGGTCACATGAATGTGGTAAGAGGGAGTGAAATACAAGAGAGTGGGAAAAATCAGTGAATGTGTTAACTGTGTAGCAATAAACAGTGAAGTATATACATATGTACATATGTAGAAATTTACACTTGTGCTCATATGTGTGTGTGTTAGGCTAGACATGTGTGTGTTACCTGTGCACATGAGGTTCCTGAAAACAGTGGCTATGGCAATGGGGTATGTGAACATAGAGTGTGTGATATGAGAGAATGAAGGGGGACTGTCATGAGGACAGTGTGGTGTACAAGACAGTTAGCTAATTAAATCAACATTCATTTCAGAATTTAGTTAAAATAGGAAAGAACCAACTCAACACCCATTCGAAAGGAAAGGAAATCAGTTCATTCCCAGGTCATCCAGTGAAAGGAAAGGAAGGAAACCAATTCAACAATTCCAGTTCAAAACAGAAACCTAAAACCCAGTTTTCAGTCCAACTTTCCAAACCCAATTATCAAACTACAAGGCCTAAATGAATTCACTAAACAATATACAATGTGTGGGGATCAAATCCTGAAATCAGTGTATACCAAACTGGAAATCAGTGGCAATGAGATCAGTTCATGTATTCAAAGATTCATCTCAGGTAATGGAAAGAACTAATCTCAGCTTACAGTCAATTCGAAAACCAAACCAATGTCTAAATTCTCATTCTCAACCCAAAAACCAACTTCAAATTGAAATACTTCAATAATATATACTAACAATCATGTAGGAGGAATTTAATCAGTAAAACCATGAATAAACTGGGATTAAAAATGTTTGGGGAAAAACTGAACAATAGTGTATCAGAACTTGTGTCAGTGTACATGCTATTATCCCATTCGAATCCACAATTCTACATTAAAACCTAAATTAACATGTAAACCTAATATAACAGAGATTATACATTATAATTATGATCTAATGAACAATTAAAACATAATTTAAATTATTAAAACTGATTTGAACAGAGAGCACAAACAATACACTGAACCAATCCTCGTGCACGTGGTTCTAGTGCTCGTGCACACGACACGACACGACACATATCTCGTGGTCGTGTCCCAGTGTCGAGGGGGATTAGGGCTAGGTCGAGGACATCCTGATTCGTGTCCACGACATGCATGCGTGCGATACAACACGCGTATCAGTACAGGAAATTGGCTGTAGCCGATATAGTGTAAACCCAATGTACGGCTTCGTACGTGTCCGATACGACACGAGAGGCCCTAGGACTTGACACACATGGTTTCAGTCAGTGCCCCATGGTGTGTGTTGAGTTTCACGTGTCCTAGTTGCGTGTCGTGTCCGGTACAGCCCCCGAACAGCAAGACAGCGTGCACAGTGTAGTTCCCACGTGTTCGTGTCCAATTTCAGACACGACACGACACGAAAACGATCCCAGTCCACCAAAAATGTGTAAGCGACATCAAAACAATAATTCCTATTTAAACACAATTCAAAAATCAATACGAAATGCCCATTGGGGCATTTCATCAAACACTTTGACACTGACACTGATACATGTCCATTTAGGACACAAAATGGACACGAAACCTAGGTCTAGGCATACCTACAGTTAGGGTAGACTTAGAGCTCTCCAAATATGCAAAGAAACTAGAATTTTAATGGTGTTTATATTGATTTACCTATTGGCGTCAAAATGCAAGAAAAACTTCCAATAGAGGGGTTCCTCCTTTCTAGCAAACTTCTTCCAATTGCCCCAAAGCTGAGGTTGAACACCACAAACAGCAAGAACAGAAAAATTAGAACCTATTGCAATTGGTTTGGGGAAAAGGAGTTAAATAGGAATTTCTATGAATTTATGAAGATGGAGACTCACCTCTTTCCGAAACTTGTGAAATTCTAAGGAGGCTAGCCCTAATGGAGGAGATTATATATAGGGGGGATTCCCTAGGCTAAGTGGCCAGCCACTAAGGATTTGGGTTAGGGTTTGGCTCATGCCTAATAGGTTGGGCTAGTCATACAATGGTTCAAAATCACAAGTCATGACTTGTGTCTAAATGCCTTCTATTCTAACTTGGGTTTAAATGACTAAACCATAGGTTAACTCTAGTCTAACTAGGGTTACATGACCTAACCAAGTCCATACCCAACTAGGGTTAGCTTCTAGATTAGCCTACCAAGTCAAAGCTAGTCAAAGTCAACCTAGTCAACCTTCATTCAAACAATTCCAAAATAATTCCTAAAAATTCCCATAAATTCAAATAAATTCTAATAAATTCAAATAACCCCAAAAATGACAAAAATACCCTCAACTAGAAATGATAAACAAAATACCCTAATTACAAGGCTAGGCTCTAGGTCAACCAGTCTACAAGGTTACACTATCAAAACACCAAAATCATAAGTCACGATTTAAAATAGTTTTAAATGATTAAAAATCACCAAAAATTATATCATAATTTAAATATCAATATTAAAAGACTAAAATTGCAAAATTTCAAAATTACCCTCTTCTGAAAATCTGGGTGTTACAATCCTACCCACCTTATAAAAATTTCGTCCTCGAAATTAAAATGATCGCACCCCTTCTAGGTTAAGCCCCCAGCAATCATAGTCTCAGAAACCTATTTTAAATCATACAGTTGGAAAGTGTAACCTATGGGTTCATGGCATGTAATATCTGTCTGGGGTCTCATCTAGTTACACCAACCATGCTACAGTACTAGGCAATCACAAGGTATCGAAACATACAAGCAAGGGATGCATCAATATTCTCAAAAAGGGATACTAAGGTTAGGTCAAAACTCACCTCCAGCTAGGTCTGAGAACTAGAACTCCCTCCTGAAAGCAGGGCCCTGGTTGGGGCAGGTATATCAGGACAGTGTTGCATCCAGTGTGCAGCTGACCCACAGAATAGGCACGATCCTAGTCTCTTTCTACAGAAGTTCCACTTGTGCCCAGACTTCTTACAATAGGTACAGATAGGCTCTAGCTCAGCTGACCTCTGCTGGACAGGAGACTGGGCTGGGTATGATGATATAGGCTGGATATATGGGTACTCCTCAAACACTGGGTAGGACTGGGTATTGCTCCTCGCCCTCTTGGAGCTAGGCTCTCCTCCTGGAAGCACAGAGTCCCGCAGACGTAGTAACCTCTGGTATTTCTCCCTCATGGCCTCATCATGAACTCTCTGTGACTCCAACAGCCTTTCTTGGAAATATCCAAACACCTGGGCTGCTTCAAGTAACAAACCTCCGGGTGGTACAGTATGGAGTACCAGGGGTAGGAAAAGGCTCTCGGTCTCAGGCAAATCTGCAGCTCTCTCCTGAACGACAGGAGATGAAGGAAGACTCTCTGGCGAGGCTACCACCATCTCCTCAATGGCAGGAGGTGCCACCATCCCCTGATCAGATAGAGGGATCACTACCTCCTGAACAGTAGGAGGTAGAAGCACACTCTCAGTAGTTGCAGCTGCTCTCAGGCGACGGGCTCGGGTCATGGGTGCCATACTGGAAAGGATAAAATAAAACAACAATCATCAAGGCTGTACGGCAGTCTACCATCCAATCTGAAAACTGGTAATTACAAAAATAAAAATAAATATAAAGGGATACTATAAAAAAATCAAAATCAAAAGTTTAAGGAACGAAAAATAACAACATTGAAATCCAATCACGATATATATGTAGAGAGTGTGTTAGAGAGGAAAAAGCTAGCATTATGTAAGGGTTATGTGGTTTGTGTGTGTATGGTGTATATGGACATGTTCATATGGTTAGATAGTAGGCCTCTGTGTGTGAAATATACATGAAAGTGTATAGGGGGATTTGGGTTTTAAAACAATATTTATCAAGTTACACTACTCATGGCATATTGGTTAAGCAGTCTACAAGGCACAAGCTATTTACTCATAACATGCATGGCTAACCATATATATAAGTATATCTATACGTATAGATTTTAATTATACATCTACATACATTATAACATGTTTACAGAACTATATATATATCTATATAGCTATATGAACATAACATAGAGATGAAGGGTTAGGTTATACGGCAGTTGTGAACATTAGTGTAGAGTGTCAAGTGTACATGGGTTAAAACATGAAATGAAGGGTTCAATCATTCAGTTTAGCTCAACATTACAATTTAAAACTGCAAACTGAACTAAACACTTAGAATCCAGGGTTAAGGTTTAATATGTACACAGTCTCAGATTTGATAAGTTCAAGCACAAAACTCAACCAATTTTCTTTAAGAAATGAAACCCTGTATATAGCATACATGTGTAGTGATGTAAACAAAACTAATAACATGAAATTTATATTTAATTTACGAAATTAATCTGGGAAACGGAGAACTAGTCACTGATACTGTCCTATATTAGAATTATTAGGATTTGAGAAATTAACATCAATATATTAATATGCATTTAAATAGGTGGGAAATTCAAGTGTAGCATGCATACGTGTCAGGCAAGCATCTGTGTCCACTATATATATATTCTAAGGTAATACAATAAATAATGGCAAGAGAAAAAAAAATAATGATAAAATCTGTTCTGCTTATCTGTTTAAAAGAAGGAACCATTTTAAAACCAGAGTTATAATATCAAATCCAAGTTAAGGTCTAGCAAAAATCACCTATTCATTGTATTAGGAAGAATTTTATAGCAAGAAGTTACACTAGATTTATAATAACAGCTAAGCCACTCCTACTCATACTCCTACTCCTAAGTTATTTGATGATGGGGTACAATTTATAACAACAGAATGGTACGATAGAGATGATATGTTAAAAACCTTCTCCAGATACAATCTGATAATCATATGCATCTGTCCAAAATCATGTTACTCAAGGTCCTCGCCATGCCAGTAAGCAAGGCTGCGATAAACGATAGATTCCATAACTAGGGTATGCACCTCTACAATCATGTCGTTTGAAAATCTCGCTATGCCGACTAGTATAGCTGCGAGAAATTTTAAATCTCATAACCAAGTTACGTACATCCAAAATTAGGTCTCTATGTTTCCACAATGCCAGCTAATATGGCTGCGATAAAATACAAGTTCCATAATCAAGTAGACGTTTTATCATGCTTGTATTCCCGTCAGCATATGTTATCAGAAAAATATCGTAACTCAGGACTTAAAATTCATCTCGATAGGAAAATCAAAATCAACAACGATCCAAGAAAATCAAATTCAGTAACCAAGAAGTGAGAGCAACAAAACAAGGGAAATGATTCAAATTGAAGTTTAAATAAGATTCTCAATGGTCGTCCCAGGAATCTCTCAAGAAATCTTAACTATGATTGAGTATCTTCAAAAATATATTCTAATCCTACTGCTGGCTGTAGTGATACTGTAGTTCGAATACCACTACATAAACTCGACCTGCATGGGCCACCACTAAAAACATATCACGATCCGCACACACTGTGAGGGTACGAGAACGTAACAACGCCTAGCCTACGCCGCAGTGTCGGCGGTAGAACGCTGTCCTAGGTCATAACATCTAACAATATAATTCTAAGCAGTTTATACTCTCCAAATGGGGGTGACATAGCAGAAGTAAACTCAATCACAACTAAGGAAGAAAAAAGCACGATATGATATAGAACTCAAGAAAAATACAGATGATCAGACAGTCTAAGATAACATCTCAGCAGATATCCAGAGTACAAGATCTCAGCTACTGAATATGAAAGAATATACAACCCAGATCTCAAAGACAGAAATAAAGTCTATCTACTAGTCTCAAGACAACATAAGTTAGATAAGGACTAACTAAGTTAGTCTAGGCAGTAGGGTAAAGTCGTCAGCTAGAGCTGCCCCGTAGAAGGTATCCACACAGGCCTCCTTCTCGTCCTCTGTAATATTTTCAACAGGTCCAGTCAGGACAGGAGCGAGCACAATACATCTCAACAGTTCATAGCAGGTTAGAAAATATAATCATGCAGTAAAGTAAGATACAGGTACTGAAGAAATGCAGTATATAAACATAGAGAGAGAACTGTAATAGAAATATCTACTATAAGTAAAGAACTAACAGTGGCTAGTGAGTCAGAGTATAATATAGACATGTAAATGGCATAGGATGATTCTGATGCTACACTATGGAATGATTCTTATGAGATACTACTTCGATATTATTCACATGTCTACTTCTACTCCCCCATAACCCCAATCAATACACAAGGATCCAACCAGGTTATGTTATGATTCCATGTAACGGCCTCTGAAGGGTGGTACATAGTAGTCCCATAAAATAGGGATTCTAGGAAACCTAATAAATGGGATAATGATTCAAGGAAGACTCTGTGATCATGAATGTACATGTCACAAGTGATCGATGAACCAATAAAGCATAGTAATATGCCTTGTAAGTGAAACGCACAGAACATGTAGTACCCGATGCTCCCTGAAGGGATAACATCTCAAGAAGGGATCCATATAGTACTAATCCGTGTGACCAACGTGACAGTATCAAGTAAAGTAATTTAATGCAGGAAAATAATTCTAAGCAGGATATAAAATGATCAGAGAATGTACTCGCCTGCTATTTGAATGTCCAAGATGAAAGTACTGTTCGAAAAGTGGTATATGGCTCCTATTAGAACAGCACAAGTCACAACAAGTCCAGAATGGTAATAAGATGCACTACAATGCATTCTACATGAATCTAGGTCAATCTAGGCCAAAGTCACCTCTTGGTCAACTCTGGTCAACCCTAGAAGTCAAACTAGGTCAACTAAGTCAAACCTAAGTCAAACTAGTCTATACTAGTCTAACTAGTCTATTCTAGGTCTAACAAGACCACACAAGTCTAACTAGACTCTAAACTGACGTACAGATACACCCATAGGCTAAGAGAGTAGGCCATAGGCTATTAGGCAATATCAGCCTAAAACCAACCTATAATCACATATCACATGTCAATCTATAAGCCTAAATATAATACACACATTAATATATTATACAATCTAATGTAGAATTATACCTAACATATAGGCTACCTATATATATTCATTTAGGAAAGCCAACATGTGTGTGTGCATAGAGTGCCACATACAAATGCTAATGTGTGTGTGTTCATGAGTGAAGTGAGGTGTCAAGAGAGTTGTGTGTGTGTGAGACATGAAGGTGGGTACCATGTGAGGATGTGTGTGAGTGTGTGAGAGAGCGGCAGGTCATATGAATGTGGTAAGAGGGAGTGAAATACAAGAGAGTGGGAAAAATTAGTGAATGTGTTAACTGTGTAGCAATGAACAGTGAAGTATATATGCATATGTACATATATAGAAATTTACACTTGTGCTCATATGTGTGTATGTTAGGCTAGACATGTGTGTGTTACCTGTGCACATGAGGTTCCTGAAAACAGTGGCTATGGCAATGGGGTATGTGAACATAGAGTATGTGATATGAGAGAGTGAAGGGGGACTATCATGAGGACAGTGTGGTGTACAAGACAGTTAGCGAATGAAATCAACATTCATTTCAAAATTTAGTTACAATAGAAAAGAACTAACTCAACACCCATTCGAAAGGAAATGAAATCAGTTCATTCCCAGGTCATGCAGTAAAGGTAAAGGAAGGAAACCAATTCAATAATTCCAGTTCAAAACAGAAACCTAAAACCCAGTTTTCAGTCCAACTTTCCAAACCCAATTATCAAACCACAAGGCCTAAACGAATTTACTAAATAATATACAATTTGTGGGGATCAAATCCTGAAATCAGTGCATACCAAACTGGAAATCAGTGGCAATAAAATCAGTTCATGTATTTAGAGATTCATCTCAGGTAATGGAAAGAACCAATCTCAGCTTACAATCAATTCAAAAACCAAACCAATATCTAAATTCTCATTCTCAACCCAAAAACCAACTTCAAATTGAAATACTTCAATAATATATACTAACAATCATGTAGGAGGAATTTAATCAGTGAAACCATAAATAAACTGGGATTAAAAATGTTTGGGGAAAAACTGAACAACAGTGTATCAGAACTTGTGTCAGTGTACATGCTATTAACCCATTCAAATCCATAATTCCACATTAAAACCTAAATTAACATGTAAACCTAATATAACAGAGATTATACATTATAATTAGGATCTAATGAACAATTAAAACACAATTTAAATCATTAAAATTGATTTGAATAGAGAGCACAAACAGTACACTGAACCAATCCTCGTGCACGTGGTTCTAGTGCTCGTGCACACGACACGACACGACACAGATCTCATGGTCCTGTCTTAGTGTCGAGGGGAACTAGGGCTAGGTCGAGGACACCCTAATTCGTGTCTATGACACGCGTGCGTGCGATACGACACGCATATCAGTGCTAGAAATCGGCTTTAGCCGATATAGTGTAAACCCAATGCACGGCTTTGTGCGTATCCGACACGATACGAGAGGCCCTAGGACTTGACACACGTGGTGTCAGTCAGTGCCACATGGTGTGTGTCGAGTTTCACGTGTCCTAGTTGCGTGTCGTGTCCGGTGCAGCCCCCGAACAGCAGGACAGCGTGCACAGTATGGTTCCTGCATGTCCGTGTCCAATTTCTGACACGACACGACACGAAAATGATCCCAGTCCACCAAAAACGTGTAAGCGACATCAAAACAATAATTCCTATTTAAACATAATTCAAAAATTAATACGAAATAACCATTGGGGTATTTCATCAAACACTTTAACACTAACACTGATACGTGTCCATTTAGGACACAAAATGGACACGAAACGTAGGTCTAGGCATACCTACAATTAGGGTAGACTTAGGGCTCTCCAAATATGCAAAGAAACTAGAATTTTAATGGTGTTTATATTGATTTACCTATTGGTGTCAAAATGCAAGAAAAACTTCCAATATAGGGGTTCCTTCTTGCTTGCAAACTTCTTCCAATTGTCCCAAAGCTGAGGTTGAACACCACAAACAGCAAGAATAGAAAAATTAGAACCTATTGCAATTGGTTTGGGGGGAAAAGGAGTTAAATAGGAATTTCTATGAATTTATGAAGATGGAGACTCACCTCTTTCCAAAACTTGTGAAATTCTAAGGAGGCTAGCCCTAATGGAGGAGATTATTTATAGGGCGGATTCCCTAGGCTAAGTGGCCAGCCACTAAGGATTTGGGTTAGGGTTTGGCTCATGCCTAATGGGTTGGGCTAGTTATACAATGGTTCAAAATCACAAGTCATGACTTGTGTCTAAATGCCTTCTATTCTAACTTGGGTTTAAATGACTAAACCATAGGTTAACTCTAGTCTAACTAGGGTTACATGACCTAACCAATTCCATACCCAACTAGGGTTAGCTTCTAGGTTAGCCTACCAAGTCAAAGCTAGTCAAAGTCAACCTAGTCAACCTTCATTCAAACAATTCCAAAATAATTCCTAAAAATTCCTATAAATTCTAATAAATTCAAATAACCCCAAAAATGACAAAAACACCCTTAACTAGAAATGATAAACAAAATACCCTAATTACAAGGCTATGCTCTAGGTCAACCATTCTCTAAGGTTAAACTATCAAAACACCAAAATCATAAGTCATGATTTAAAATAGTTTTAAATGATTAAAAATCAACAAAAATTATATCATGATTTAAATATCATTATTAAAAGACTAAAATTACAAAATTATAAAATTACCCTCTTCTGGAAAACTGCGTGTTACACAACCATTATTCTGTCAAGAAATTTGGAATAAATTAAGGACTGTTCCTACCTACGTACATGGCAACCCACACTTGCACACAATTTCCTCTGAAAGTAGCGCCGCCATCATGGTGTCGGTAGGGTTGGGTATTAATGGGGTCCCTGTTTAGACTGATATTGACATGAGCTATAAACATGTGATATGATGGTATATTGTTTGGGCATGTTGGAACTAAGTGCCAATTGACACGTTAGGTATCCATGGATACCTAGATGTATTGATCAAACGAGAGACCCAAATTAGGAAAATTGATATCAGTTGATATAAATCCAAGTAGGTGTCATGGTTAGGGTATTAAGAAAACTCGGGCAAATGAGAGTTCAGTACAGAAGTTTGAATAAAAATAGGGGATAATGATTGTCCTGGGTGTACCACATAGGCAAAAAGAAGCCAGTAATTTTGATGATTACTGGCCAATAGGGTTCAGGTAGATAATGAGAATCCCTTTTTTTGACTTGTAGTGACATGAGTGGACAGATTAAATCGATACTCGAACCCAGGTGTCTACATGTAGTCAGGTGTAACGCCCTAGTCAAAAAATACTTAGGACCAAGTACGCAATATGCCAACTGCACATATATGAAGACTACGCTAATAAATGGAATCATCATATACTTATATAAGCTGTATATATATAATAAAGTCACATGCCAGAGTATAAGTATCTAATCTCATCACAGCCCAGCACAGAATAAATAAGAGTCCAATCGATAATAAGTGCATCAAAGAGATAGCTGGGTGGTCATACCCACTCCAAATAGCTATAAAAAATAGTCACAATGATCGAAGTCCAACCTCCGTAAAATAGAAAGAAAAGAGATATAAAAATGTCCACTAAAATGTCTCAAGGAAATCAATAAGCTAGAAGTCAGCGGAAGATTCCCCGTCATCAATGTAGGATGGATCCAGAGCCGCTCCGTACTCCTACGGAAAGTCGTCTAATCCTGGAGAGATAACCAGGTCCTCAGCGGGACGTATCAAGATACAAGAAAACACCATGCCATATAAACTGTGATAATATAATAGAGAAGAAAAGATTCATGCAATCGGGTGCCTACCAGTTCTATAGTAATAAAGCAGTTAAGAACAAACCTTCAACACATGGGCACTCTGGCTGCAGGAAATCCAGGTAGGGTCCTACTAGGATACCATGGACCTCAAAGCATAACATTCATCGAATGTCAAAGGCCAACATGATCAGGAATAGGAAAGTGCATACGTGGCCCATACGTTAAGGAACTGTTCTCCCTATCCAATACCAAGTAGGGTCACATCTATGACTCATAAGACCTATAATAACTGCCAAGTCTACTAGCATGCAATTCTATTGGCAGTTACTCCTATCCGTCGTACGTCTCATACGTATCGGTGGCTAGCCGACTACGCGAGCACGCATCCTACATGTGACTCATAATACGTTGTAGAGCAAGTGTCAAGGCCGTATGAGATATACCAATATCTCATCAACAATGGGTGGTCACTAGATTAAGTTAATACAAGAGAAATAATAAAAGCAAGACAATGACCGATAGAGTCGCTTGCACCTAAGTGTGACTTGGACGCACAATTTTATAATAACAACAAATAAAAAATACTAAAAATAACAACTAAAAATACGAATATGTAAATCACAGACTAAGGTGGCAAGGTATCTTGCCTGGTAGTAAGAAGGTGGCAAGTCCAAGAATCACAATGTCAGCAAAAGAAATGTCACAATCTCTAAACAACTCTGGAAGCTGAAACAAACATCAAGAACGTACTCGAAATAAGTGATATACCTAGGAAACACTTGTCCAAAAGTTCAATTCTGGATCAGGGACAAAATCATAATTTTGGGTCAAAACGATGTCCGTCGTTGGACCCATTTTCAACCAAAACGCGTGCTAGTGTCTGTGGTCTCTAAAGTCATAAAACTATATGTCTACGAATCCGGTTTGAGGAGATGAATTGAATGGTATATCCAATTTTCAATTTTGATGAGTTGTGCACAAAATCGCCCGTTAGGTCGGGTTGCGGGCCCGCCAAAAAGGTGTTTGGATAAACCTTTTTAGAACCGGACCAAACTTGGCATATAAAATCAGAAAAATAATACGGTCTTGTTGGCGTAAGTTTCGTGTCGATCCGACGAATGTGTATGAAGTTATGGATAAGTTTGTAAAAGGTCGATATGGGGGTATCTCGACGGATACGTACTGAGTTCGTCGCACATGTGCAACGAAATCGGGTTTCGTCAGTTCCTTTACGTTAACAACATCCATATGCGCCTTTCGATGCAATAGTGTGCAAACATGCCGCCCGATTTGTCGGGGCGCACGTCATATTGGACAAATTTCTAAAGTTTTTAAAGCACTTTTTAACACAAGTACATCATCAAGTATCTTCCTGTACAATAAACGAAATATGATTCTATGAAGTGTGTTGTAATATCGATTTTGTTGTCCTAGACTATTTTTAATTAGTTTAACAAAAACCCTAATGTACAGATTTAGAATCGACTTCAAAGTTGAGACTTTACACAGCCTCATGCTCTATTTTTCGAGCAGCAAGTGCTCGACTTTGAATCGATCTCGAGGTAAATCTCGAGTGCGATATTGAAATCCTTCTAATGGGATTCGAAGAGGGTTATATGGTCTTTATATAAGACTCTGTAGATTCAAAAACGGATAAGTATGGTATGATATACGAGGCTCGATAGGTGTTACCTCACTGTCGGCCTTAACAGAGAGGTCCTCTGTTCGTCGTGGCCTCGGCGAGTGCTGACGGCGGTCCACTGTGCGCAGGCGACCAGGAGTGCACGTCAGGACGTCAGGGTCGATCGAGAGTTACTGCAGGACGTTATGGGGCAATTTCGAGGAGGCTTCGTTAGGGTTTTCTCGATACAGTTGACGAGTCCGAGTTTTTATACTCAAAATTTAAATCTGATTTAATCTCGTATTTGAATGACTATTCGACTAGTTAACGGGTTCTCAAACGAGGAGAATCAAGATTAGGATAGCATGGAAGAAGATTGGAAGAGATTTGGTTAAAGTTTTGAAAGATTTGAAACTCAATCTTTGGCTTCGGCCAAATGCGCGCTGTCACTCCCCAATCCTGGAATACGTATTTTAATACGTAAACCGATAAATTATATTTACCTTGAATTTATACGATATTTATTATGCAGTATTTCTTCATGCATTTTCCAAAAATATTCGACAAAATATTATTTCTAAATTTATTTTCTGCATTTGGGCCTACAGTTTTGGCTCATTTGGGTAACCTATTCTTGGTTCACCAATGGTTCATCATGAACCCTTTGGTTCATCATGAACCCATGGGTCCAAGATCTTTATATATATATAACTCATCTCATTCTCTCTCCTCTTATTTACTTCCTCTCATTTATTTCCTCCACCAACCAAGGCAAGTACCAACTTGCTCAAGAGATGGATCCATAATTTTGTCAATGATTTCTTATAAAACTATTTGGCAAAACATGTTCTTCTCCTCAATCTATACTAGTTTAGAACTTGGAAATTTCTATTTTGAAGCTTTGATTTTTGTAGATCTAAGTTTTAATTATTTTCGGATTTTGCATGGTTTGATCTACTTTAGTGGGATTTTATGGGTTTTTGATGCTTCCATGTGGAAGAACATTCAGTTTCACCCAAGTTGGAACTTTGGAAATCTGGATTTGGAGTTCGGATGGCCAAGTTATGATGTTTTGAAGCTTTGAGGTTCAACTATGGTGTTCTTGCTGTTTGGAGAAGACAGTGAGCAGTGTGCCGAGCTGCTTAGCTTACATACACTGAACGCAGCCTTGAGTACGCTTCCTATTGGAAGCGTGTCTCTCCTTGAGTCTGCTTGACTTTTCACGCAGCTCTCTCCTTGAGTCTGCGTAACTTTTCACGCAGCTCTCTCCTTGAGTCTACGTGACTTTTCACGCAGCTCTCTCCTTGAGTCTGCATGACTTTTCACGCAGCTCTCCCCTTGAGCCTGCATGACTTTTCACGCACGCTGCCTTGAGTGAGCCTGCGTGACTTTTCATGCACGCTGTCTTGAGTGTGCCTGCGTGACTTTTCACGCATGCTGCCTTGAGTGAGCCTGCGTGACTTTTCACGCACGCTGCCTTGAGTGAGCCTGCGTGACTTTTTATGCATGCTGCCTTGAGTGAGCCTGCGTGACTTTTCACGTACGCTGCCTTGAGTGAGCCTGCGTGACTTTTCACGTACGCTGCCTTGAGTGAACCTGCGTGACTTTTTCACGTACGCAGCTCCCCTTGAGCATGCGTGCTTTTGTGCGTTCGCTTTTGATATTTTATTAGATATTATATGCCCGTTTTATATCCTTACGCCTTTTATCCCGAGCATGATATGAGCACTAATGTGACCCCGAAGAACAAAGTGTTCCTACCCGATACCTGTACCTGAATGTCCCAGTTCTTGTTCATGCTCGACAAAAGTATGACTTTAGGGGGATAATCATGCAGGCCACAGCATGTGAGTCCAAGATTTTACCTAGGGTTAAATTAGGCAACTAAACATACTAGATGCATGGGGGAGGGCAAAATCCCAAGATCGTGTTACACCAGCCGCCTTAAAGATATTGTCTCGACGTGCCGGTTGGTCTCCACGGATACTGTGTCATCTGCAACGAGTGGATGACTGTATCCGATTAATTCCTACTATATATTATATATTTTAGCAAGGTGGCCTTACGAGGGACCTGTGCTCAATCATACCTGTCTACGCGAACCCCTGGGTTGGCTAGCCTTGCTGGAAGGATACGATCTGAGGATTTTCTAATAACATGACGCGAGGATAACCTCGTCCCACTAGAAACTCGTAGACTTGATTGGCCGTGAAAACGACTTGCTTGTATCCTATTACCTTCCGTGAATAACTGAGGGAAGCGGACTGTCATGGTACGTGATCCAACCCATGTTCTTGTTTGATTGTTGGGTTGGTTATCGTACTATGACCGGCTGTGGACCGAAGTTATGAACGGAAGACTTATTATGGTTGTGAAGTGCTACTTCTGTGAATGACTAAGGAACATGGTCTATCGTGGTACATGATCCAACCCATGTTCTTGTTTGATTGTTGGGTTGGTTATTGTGCTGCGATAGGCTATCGACCGAAGTCACGATCAGGAGATTTTATTGTTTATACCGTTTAACTTATGTGAAAGTTATAGAGTACGACACGTTCCGACTCCATGCGGCACCTTTTGTCCTTGTTTGGTTGTAAGGGTGCCATATAGGTTCGAAGATATTGCGCTACTCTATAATAGTAGCATAAGTATTACTATTATCAATCATTCTATTAGCTGGGTTTTAATCTTAACTCTTGTGCCCCTTTGGCGGTACTTGCTATTCGGGACTGACCCCGCTGGTTTTGTTTGGCCAGATCTCGTAGCAGAGCCGGAGGACACGATCTTCCTTCCTGACATCCATAGTGCATACTAGGAGCATGGCGGTCCAGGGACTCGAGTGGGTTTCTTCTCCACCACTCCTGCTTATACTTTTGTGGCGTTTAGCCACCGGCACCTGTTAGCCGGATTACTCGATATTTTGTGTCAGTACATAATTGTAATTAAACAGACTGCAGCTGTATATAATTTTGTACTTCTGACTCTCTGAGATAGCTAAATTATAAAGCTAGTCTCTCATGACCATTTTGATGAAGCGTCGCGGACGCCTTACTGCTTTATCTTTAATGTTCATTTAATTGCTGATGTGACTTGATTGATTGAGACATAGAACTCTGTGGGACCATAGGAGACTTGATTGTAGCATGTACCCCTAGTCTCTCGACAGCCACGATCGCCGTATGACGTTACGTACCTCATATGGAGTAGCTGGCCTAGTCCGTCTCCGTATTTCGGTACTGGGGCGTGACAAGGTTTTAGTGGTGGCCTATGCAGGTCTCTTTTTCAGACTTGTGGGGTATTGCAAATTATTAGGAGTCTCAATCAAAACTTGTTCCCCTTGAAATTCTGATTCAAATACTCTATCCTTGTCTTGACCTCTAACCTGACTTGCATCCTCGAAATCTTCCTCGTTCAGACTTGATAATCTATTATCTTTCTCTATAGGGGTGCTTCATTCTCAGTAGCGGGTGATGCCCATGAGGAAGAGCAGCAAGAGCATGGCTCGACTGGGCGCCAGCAGGGGAGAGAACCTTCCCCAGGGCAGACACGAGCAGAAATAGAACCAGAGGCAGTGCAGCCGCCGGTTATTGAAACTCCTGCAGTACCAGCAGCGACGGCAGTACCAGATGCCGTAGCACTCCTGGAGATCATCCGGGGGTTTCTTGTCACTAACCAACAGCAACAGACTCGACAACAGGAGCAGAACGTGTTACTGAACCAAGGGATTTAGTTAGCTCTTGAGAGGAGTGTCGGGGCTGACTCGGAAGCATCAGGAAGGTTTCGTCGCTTGAACCCGAGGTATTTTGATGGCACGGAGGATGCCATCACTGCGGATGCCTGGATTCAAGACATCGAAGCCATTCTTGTGGCAGCCAAGGTTCCAGATGATGAGAAGGTTGATCAGGTCAAACTGGTACTTCAGGATCTTGCCCGCGACTGGTGGGCATCAGAAGAAGTTGGTACAAGACGCCCTGTTCGTTGGACCACCTTCAGTGACAGATTCAAGGCCAAGTATTTTGGCGTAGTAGCTCGATATGAGCTCCAGCAGAAGTTTATCAGTCTCAAGCAAGCAGACAAGACCGTAGATGGGTATGCAGCAGAGTTCTGCAGATTGTGCCATTTCGTACCGGCAATGGTGGCAACGGAGCCAGAGAAAGCTATGAGGTTCCAGCAGGGACTTCATTTAGAACTATTACAGCTTGTGGAAGGACACGACTACCAGACGTTTGACGCTGTTTTGACGGCCGCTCGGAGGCACGAGCTTACCCAGCAGAGGTTGGCATCGAGGACAGAAGGTCAGAAGAGATCTCATTTCCAGGTTGGAGGAGAAGCAATACAGCGAACATCGGCACCAGCACCCGGTGTACGTATTCATGATATAGGAGCGCCGCGGAGGATGGCCGTGTCAACTAATACAGCGCCAGTTCGGCATCAACAGCCGAGGAACCAACAACAGCGTCAGGAAGCACCCCAGGGCTATACATTCTGTGGGAAGGCAGGGCACACGAGGGAAGTGTGCCGGTCAGCGAATGGCTTATGCTTGAGGTGTGGTATTTCAGACCACCGTATCTCCACTTGTCCTGTGATACAGAGGCCAGGAGGGCCAGCTCAGCAGTTTCCAGCATTGCCAGCTCCGGTGGCAACCCCGAGTGGAGGGCCAGTATTAGCAGTAAGGCCCCTAGCCCAGCGTCTACCAACGCAGGCTCAGATGTTCCGCCAGGCACAGAAAGCCGAAGGCCCTCAGAGGCAGCAACAACATGGTCGAGGAAGGACGCAATAAGGAGCTCAGCGGGGCCAGGGACAGGCTCTCACATTATCCTTGGGAGAGGCTCTAGCGTCTAGTGACGTGGTGGCAGGTAAAATTCTCGTCACCTTATTTTCCGCTGTAGCATTATTTGATTCAGGCGCTACTCATTCATTCATCTCTGCACAATATGCTACACGGATTGGATTAGAGTTTGAGGAATTGCCGGAGAAGATAGATATACTCACCGGCAATGGGCTCGTAGAAGTTAGTAGAGTGTGCTTTTCATATCCGGTGGAGGTGTGTGGGCATTTACTGTCCGCATTATTGATTAAATTCCCTATGGGGAATTTTGATGTCGTTCTTGGCATGGACTGGTTGAGAGACAGTCATGCGACAATTGATTGTAGAGAAGGTAGGGTCATATTCAGCGTTCCTGGGATGGAGCAGTTCATCTTTACTCGAACCTTGAAGAATCAGGCCGGAGGCGTTATCTCAGCAGCAGTGTCAGAGCCAGGACAGATTCCGAGAGTGGTCGAATATTTTCTCGACATCTTCCCTGATGAGCTCCCAGGGATACCCCCAGTCAGAGAGGTAGAATTTAGCATTGAGTTAAACCCTGGAATGAGGCCTATTGTGGACAGAGTTTACAGAATGTCGCCGTCAGAACAGGATAAGTTGTATCAACATGAAGAAGAGTTGAAGTCTAAGGGATTCATCCGAGACAGTAAATCACCCTGGGTCGCGCCAGTGATTCTAGTTCCCAAGAAGGATGGGTCGACGAGGATGTGCATCGACTACCGTAAGCTGAATGCAGCAACAGTGAAGAATAAGTACCAACTACCAAGGATTGATGACCTGTTTGACCAGTTGAGCAAGGCCAGCGTCTTTTCCAAGATCGATCTTCGGTCAGGATACCTTCAAGTGAGAGTCCGGGAGCAAGACATACCGAAGACAGCATTCAGATCTAGATATGGGCATTATGAGTTTTTAGTAATGCCCTTTGGACTAACCAACGCCCCCGCGGTATTCATGGATTTAATGAACCGCATCTTTCTGCCGTATTTGGATAAATTTGTGGTGGTGTTCATAGATGACATTCTTGTCTATTCCAGCAGTGAAGAGGAGTATGAGAAACATCTTAGGACTGTCTTACAGACATTGAGGGAGCATCAACTTTATGCGAAGCTCGACAAGTGTGAATTCTGGTTAGATCACATTTCGTTCCTGGGGCATGTAATTTCTGGGGCAGGAGTGTCAGTGGATCCAAAGAAGATTGAGGCCGTAGAGCATTGGCCAGTCCCGAGAACGATTGCAGAAGTGTGAAGTTTCTTAGGATTAGCTAGTTACTACAGAAGGTTCGTGGCAGACTTTGCCAAGATCTCTGTGCCCTTAACGCGTTTGACGCACAAGGACGTAGAGTTTGTTTGGTCAGCTAGCCGTCGGGCATCATTTGAAGAATTGATGAAGAGATTGATCTCAACCCCGATCTTGACGCTTCCAGTAGGAGCGGGAGGTTTTACAGTATACAGTGACATATTTGGGAAGGGTCTTGGATGTGTATTGATGCAGCACGGAAATGTGATAGCATATGCGTCTCGACAGCTTCGAGACCATGAGAAGAATTACCCGACTCACGATTTGGAGTTAGCAGCTGTGGTGTTTTTACTCAAGTTGTGGAGGCATTATTTATACGAAGATCGGATAGAGATTTATACTGATCATAAGAGTTTGAAATACGTATTCACGCAGCAAGATTTGAACATGAGGCAGAGAAGATGGTTAGAACTACTGAAGGATTTTGACTTAGATCTTCAGTATCATCCAGGCAAGGCGAATATAGTTGCAGATGCACTGAGTAGGAGAGACAGTGCCTTTATCTTGACCTCGCAGAAGCATATTTTAGAAGACCTTCAGAGTATGGGAATCGAAGTAGTTTTGCCAAGGGATATAGGAAGAATGACCAGTATACAGATTCAGTCAACCTTAGTAGAGAGGATAAGGGCAGCACAAGCAGGAGATCCACAGATTCAGATGTTGCGGTCGGAGTGTGAATCAGGCCGTAGGAAGGAGTTAGTGATTCATGAAGATGGTACGCTCAGGTTTGGAAATAGACTCTATGTACCTAGTGGAGACCTTCGGCAAGAAGTTATGTTCGAAGCTCATAGTTCTATTTACTCCATTCATCCTGGAGGGACGAAGATGTATCGAGATATCAGGCAGTTCTTTTGGTGGAATGACATGAAAAGAGAGATAGCGAGATTTGTATCCAAGTGTCTGGTATGTCAGCAGGTGAAAGCCGAGCAGCAGAGACCAGCAGGGTTGCTACAGCCGCTTCCTATCCCAGAATGGAAATAGGAGCACATCACGATGGATTTTGTGACCGGTTTACCTAGATCCCCGACTGGTAAGAATGCAGTCTGGGTAATAGTAGATCGACTCACGAAGGTCGCTCATTTCCTTTCCTTCCAAGTTGGACAGACTACTGAGCAGTTAGCAGAAATGTACATGAAGCAGATTGTAAGGCAGCACGGTGTTCCAGTTAGTATATTATCAGATCAGGATACGCGGTTTACTTCCCATTTTTGGCGGAGCTTACACCAAAGTTTAGGAACCAAGTTAAGATTCAGTACTGCTTATCATCCACAAACTGACGGGCAATCAGAAAGAACCATTCATACGCTAGAAGATACGCTACGGGCGTGTACCTTAGATTTTGGCGGATCTTGGGAGGATCACCTTCATCTAGTGGAGTTCTCCTATAACAACAGCTATCAGGCTAGCATTCAGATGGCCCCGTTCGAAGCATTGTACGGAAGGAAGTGCAGGTCCCCTTTAGCATGGGACGACGTCGGAGAACGGAAGTTGTTGGGACCAGAGATGATCACGCAGACTGTGGAGAGAGTTAAGTTGGTCAGAGAGCGCCTTCGAGTTGCACAGGACCGACATCGTCATTGGGCAGATCAGCATCGTAGGCCTCTAGAGTTCAGAGTTGGCGACAAAGTATTTCTGCAGATTTTGCCTACTCGGGGTATCATCAGATTTGGAACCCGAGGAAAGCTTAGTCCAAGATACGTTGGTCTTTTTAAGATTCTCGCTCGGGTAGGCGATGTGGCTTATCGACTTGCCCTTCCGCCTTCATTAACTGGTATACATGATGTGTTTTATGTGTCCCAATTACGTGGGTATATCCCGAATCTGAGTCATATCCTCGACCATTCTGAGTTAGTCGTTGGTACCGACCTAACTTACGAGGAACAATCCGTGTCTATTTTGGACCGGCGAGAGAAGGTACTCAAGAATCGGACGATAAGCCTTGTCCGTGTTTCTTGGAACCATCACTCTTCGGGAGAGTCAACCTGGGAGCGCGAGGATGAGATCAGATCTCGGTATCTGCATTTGTTTGACTAATAAGGTATATTTTTGCACCTTATTTACACGACTCCATGCTTATCTGCACCTGCTTGTTTGTACTTTATGATGTATGATAATAATTGCTATGATAGTTAACTTGTATATGATTGTGCCTTGCTTGTCCTGATTTCACTATCCTGTCTTGGCTGGAATTCCTAGGACGGAATTTTTCTAAGAAGGGTAGAGATGTCACTCCCCAATCTTGGAATACGTATTTTAATACGTAAACCGATAAATTATATTTACCTTAAATTTATACGATATTTATTATGCAGTATTTCTTCATGCATTTCCCAAAAATATTCGACAAAATATTATTTCCTAATTTATTTTCTGTATTTGGGCCTACAGTTTTGGCTCATTTGGGTAACCTATTCTTGTTTCACCAATGGTTCATCATGAACCCTTTGGTTCATCATGAACCCGTGGGTCCAAGATCTTTATATATATATAACTCATCTTATTCTCTCTCCTCTCATTTACTTCCTCTCATTTATTTCCTCCACCAACCAAGGCAAGTACCAACTTACTCAAGAGATGGATCCATAATTTTGTCAATGATTTCTTACAAAACTATTTGCCAAAACATGTTCTTCTCCTCAATCTATACTAGTTTAGAACTTGGAAATTTCCATTTTGAAGCTTTGATTTTTGTAGATCTAAGTTTTAATCATTTTTGGATTTTGCATGGTTTGATCTACTTTAGTTGGATTTTATGGGTTTTTGATGCTTCCATGTTGAAGAACATTCAGTTTCACCTAAGTTGGAACTTTGGAAATCTGGATTTGGAGTTCGGATGGCCAAGTTATGATGTTTTGAAGCTTTGAGGTTCAACCATGGTGTTCTTGCTGTTTGGAGAAGACAGTGAGAAGTGTGCCGAGCTGCTTAGCTTACGCACACTGAACGCAGCCTTGAGTACGCTTCCTGTTGGAAGCGTGTCTCTCCTTGAGTCTGCGTGACTTTTCACGCAGCTCTCTCCTTGAGTCTGCGTGACTTTTCACGCAGCTCTCTCCTTGAGTCTGCGTGACTTTTCACGCAGCTCTCTTCTTGAGTCTGCGTGACTTTTCACGCAGCTCTCTCCTTGAGTCTGCGTGACTTTTCACGCAGCTCTCTCCTTGAGGCTGCATGACTTTTCACGCAGCTCTCCCCTTGAGTCTGCGTGACTTTTCACGCACGCTGCCTTGAGTGAGCCTGCGTGACTTTTCACGCACGCTGCCTTGAGTGAGCCTGCGTGACTTTTTACGCACGCTGCCTTGAGTGAGCTTGCGTGACTTTTCACACACGCTGCCTTGAGTGAGCCTGCGTGACATTTCACGCACGCTGCCTTGAGTGAGCCTGCATGACGTTTCACGCACGCTGCCTTGAGTGAGCCTGCGTGACTTTTTACGCACGCTGCCTTGAGTGGGCCTGCGTGATTTTTCACGTACGCTGCCTTAAGTGAACCTGCGTGACTTTTTCACGTACGCAGCTCCCCTTGAGCGTGCGTGCTTTTGTGCGTTCGTTTTTGATATTTTATCAGATATTATATGCCCGTTTTATATCCTTACGCCTTTTGTCCCGAGCATGATATGAGCACTAATGTGACCCCGGAGAACAAAGTGTTCCTACCCGATACCTGTACGTGAATGTCCCAGTTCTTGTTCATGCTCGACAAATGACTCGTAACTCCACGTGGCGTATTTGCAATGATGTATTACACCAAGGAGGGTAGCACATGTTGACATACTGATTGACATGGATCCTCTTTGGGGTACTCGTACTAAAGTACGACTTTAGGGGGATAATCATGCAGGCCACAGCATGTGAGTCCAAGATTTCACCAAGGGTTAAATTAGGCAACTAAACATACTAGATGCATGGGGGAGGGCAAAATCCCGCGATCGTGTTACACCAGCCGCCTTGAGATATTGTCTCGACGCGCCGGCTGGTCTCCACGGATACTGTGTCATCTGCAACGAGTGGATGACTGTATCCGATTAATTCTTGCTATATATTATATATTTTAGCAAGGTGGCCTTACGAGGGATCTGTGCTCAATCATACCTGTCTACGCGAACCCCTGGGTTGGCTAGCCTTGCTGGGAGGATACGATCTGAGGATTTTTCTAATAACATGACGCGAGGATAACCTCGTCCCACTAGAAACTCGTAGACTTGATTGGCCGTGAAAATGACTTGCTTGTATCCTATTACCTTCCGTGAATAACTGAGGGAAGCGGACTGTCATGGTACGTGATCCAACCCATGTTCTTGTTTAATTGTTGGGTTGGTTATCGTACTATGACCGGCTGTGGACCGAAGTTATGAACGGAAGACATATTATGGTTGTGAAGTGCTACTTCTGTGAATAACTGAGGAACATGGTCTATCGTGGTACATGATCCAACCCATATTCTTGTTTGATTGTTGGGTTGGTTATTGTGCTGCGATAGGCTATCGACCGAAGTCACGATCAGGAGATTTTATTGTTTATTCCATTTAACTTATGTGAAAGTTATAGAGTACGACACGTCCCGACTCCATGCGGCACCTTTTGTCCTTGTTTGGTTGTAAGGGTGCCATATGGGTTCGAAGATGTTGCGCTACTGTATAATAGTAGCATAAGTATTACTATTATCAATCATTCTATTAGCTGGGTTTTAATCTTAACTCTTGTGCCCCTTTGGCGGTACTTGCTATTCGGGGCTGACCCCGCTGGTTTTGTTTGGCCAGATCTCGTAGCAGAGCCGGAGGACACGATCTTCCTTCCTGACATCCATGGTGCATACTAGGAGCATGGCGGTCCGAGGACTCGAGTGGGTTTCTTCTCCACCACTCCTGCTTATACTTTTGCGGCGTTTAGCCACCGGCACATGTTAGCCGGATTACTCAATATTTTGTGTCAATACATAATTGTAATTAAACAGACTGCAGCTGTGTATAATTTTGTACTTCTGACTCTCTGAGATTGCTAAATTATAAAGCTTGTCTCTCATGACCATTTTGATGAAGCGTCGGGGACGCCTTACTGCTTTATCTTTAATGTTCATTTAATTGCTGATGTGACTTGATTGATTGAGACATAGAACTCTGTGGGACCATAGAAGACTTGATTGTAGCATGTACCCCCTAGTCTCTCGACAACCACGATCGTCGTATGACGTTACGTACCTCATATGGAGTAGCTGGCCTAGTCCATCTCCGTATTTCGGTACTAGGGCGTGACATGCGCTGAAGGGGGGATGCTTGGGTTTGAAAGGTTACTGTAGCTTGCTACAGTAACATTCAATCTTTTTTAACACTATATATATATATATATTTTTAACACTATATATATATATATATATATATATATATATATATATGTATATATATATATATATATATGTATATATATATATATATATATATATATATATATATATATATATATATATATATATATATATATATTTAACAACAAGTAAAGTAGCTTATAGAAAATTGTAAAAAAAATTGTACAAAAATATCTAAAATTTCTAAATTATAATGTATGCTATATTTGATAGTGTAATTTACAAGCATACCTACCTACACACTTTTAACAAAACTAATAACTTAATACTATTATATATAACAAAATTTAAATAAAAATATTAAATTAATTAGGAATAAAAGATGGGGGTTTACATCCTACCCAACTTAAAGAAATTTTGTCTTCAAAATTAAAACTAAAACCGGGGGGGATACGATGCAATGCAATATTAAGAATCTAATACGCAAACGTACCTTGGTCTTCGAACAAATACGGATAATGATTTCGGATGTTGTCCTCGCGCTTCCAAGTAGACACTCCTGGCGAGTGGTACTTTCATGCCACGTGAACCAATGGTAAATACTGGTTCCGTAACACCTTCACTCGGCAATCAAGGATGCCTACTGGTTGCTCTTGGTATGACAAGCTCGGTCCAACTGTGATTTCGGAGTGATCGAGCACGTGACTGCTATCTCCCACGTACCTCCTCAGCTTAGATACGTGGAACACGTCATGTACCCCCTTTAGGGACGGTGGCAAGGCCAATCTATAAGCAACTTCTCCAATACGTTCCATGACATCAAAATGGCCGATGTATCTTGGACTCAACTTGCCATGTCCTCCGAATCGAATCGTGCCCTTAGTGGGGATATCTTCAAGAAAACATGGTCGCCTTCCTTGAACTCCAAGGGTCGACGACGATGATCTGCCCACTACTTCTGTCGATCCTCCGCTGCTCGCAGGTGATCTTGTATCTTCTTCACCTTCTCTATTGTGCTCAATACCAACTCGGGACCCAATATATGTCGCTCTCCTACGTCGCTCCAATAAAAAGGAGATCGACACTTCCTTTGATACAATCTTTCAAACAGAGCCATCTGAATGCTCGCTTGATAGAAATTATTGTAGAAAACTCTTCAAGATGAAGGTGGTCTTCCCAAGATTAGCCAAAGTCAAGCATACATGCTCTCAACATATCCTCTAGCGTCTGAATAGTACGCTCTGACAGGCCGTCTGTCTTCAGATGGTATGGCATGCTAAACTTCAAATATGTACCCAAACTGTCCTACATATTCCTCCAAAAGTGTGAGGTAAACCTCGAGCCACGATCCGACACGATGCTAACTGGTACACCGTGTAGATTTACTATTTGCTTTATATACATATCCGCCAAAACTTCTGTGGACTGTCCCACTCTTAAAGGTAAGAAATAGACTGCTTCGGTAAGTCTATCAACGATCATCCATACCGTATCATATCCACTAGGACTTCGAGGAAATCCTGTGACGAAATCCATCGTAATGTGCTTCCACTTCCGCTCGGGAATGGGCAGCGACTGTAGTAATCGAGCCATCCTCTGGTGCTCGGCCTTCACTTGTTGGCATACCAAACACTTGGCCACGAAACGAGCTATCTCCCGCTTCATTCTGTGCCACCAATAATATTGTCGTAAGTCTCGGTACATCTTAGTTCCTCTAGGATGAATAGAGTAGGCCGAACTGTGTGATTCTGCCACCAACTCCAGTCGTAGCACTCCATTAGGAACATAAATTCGATCACCACATCGCAATGTCCCATCGGGATGAATACTCAATCCCGTCTGCTCTGCTGCTTCAGTCCTCTCTCTAAGCCGTCGAAATCAAGCATGCGTTGGCAATATCGCCTTGATCCTCTCTACTAATGATGATTGCACTTAGAGATTGGCTAACATGCCATCTGCTCTAAGCAATACTACCTCAATACCAAGCTGCTGCAAGTCTCTAATCAACTCCTTCTGCGTAGTCAAGAAGTGTGCCATAGGCTTACGACTTAATTCGTCTGCCACAACATTAGCCTTGTCCGGATGATAGTGTAGCTCGATCTCGTAATCTTTCATCAACTCCAACCAATGTCGTTGTCACATATTCAACTCTTTCTGTGTGAACACGTACTTGAGGCTCTTATGATCAGTGTAGATATCTATCTTCCTGTCGTACAAGTAGTGTCTCCATAGCTTCAAAGCGAAGATAACCGCTGCGAGCTCTAAATCGTGGGTTGGATAATTCTGCTCATGCACTTTTAACTGTCTCGATGCATATGCTACTACATGACCATGTTGTATCAAAACACATCCTAGTCCCTTTCCGGATGCATCGTTGTATATCACAAATCCTTCCGGGCCCGATGGTAGTGTCAAGATTGGTGCAGTGGTCAAGCACTTCTTCAACTCGTCAAAAGTAGCTTGACACTCATCTGTCCATAGAAACTCCTGATCCTTGCAAGTAAATCGAGTCATAGCTAGCCCCTCTATTAGAGAGAAATCTTCTACGAACCTTCGGTAATAACCCGTAAGTCCAAGAAAACTTCTCACCTCAGAAGCTGATGTGGGAGCGGGCCATGCCTTGACTGCTATGATCTTATCCGGATCTACAGATATGCCATCTCCAGTAACAATATGTCCAAGAAACGAAACCTACTTGAGAAAGAAATCACACTTGCTAACCTTTATGAAAAGTTGCTCATTCCTCAACGTCCCCAAAACAGTCCGTAGATGCTACTCATGCTCTTCTTGAATATTGGAGTAAATCAAGATATCATCTATGAAGACGACTACAAATTTGTCCAAGTACCGGTGAAAGATCTTGTTCATCAAGTTCATGAAAACTGCGAGAGCATTGGTCAAACCTAAAGGCATGACCAAGAACTCGTAGTGTCCATACCTCGATCGAAATGTCGTCTTTAGAATATCTTCCTTCCGAACCTTCAGTTGGTGATAGCTCGATCGTAAGTCGATCATGGAGAATACTTTTGCTCCACTCAGTTGATCAAATAGATCATCTATGCACGACAAAGGGTACTTGTTCTTCACCATCACTGCATTCAAGGCTCTATAGTCGATACATATGTGCATTGTCCCGTCTTTCTTAGGTACAAAAAGAACGAGTGCTCTCCATAGTGACGCACTAGCACGAATAAAGCCTTTTCCCAATAGGTCGTCAATCTCTGTCTTCATCTCTACCAACTCCTTCAGTGCTAGTCGATATACTCGAGATGAAATAAGCTAGGCTCCCGGAATAAGCTCAATATAAAACTCGATGTCTCGGTCAGGCGGCAGTCCCGGCAAATCCTCGAGGAATACATCTTCGAACTCAGTGATGACAGGGTGCTGAGGGATGTCCTGTATCATCATGTGTCCCGGATGTCGGTGCATCAATACTCTCTCCTTCTTCCTTGGTGAACTCAAACTCCGTCGCATTCGGTGGTCTAAAGACGATACTGCCCCTATGGCAGTCTATAAGAGCAAAATATTGGCTCAACCAGTCCATTTCGAGAGCCACATCGAACGTAGGCATAGGGAATACAAGTAGTCGTGCTCTTATCTCTCTACCATATATCACTACAGGACAAAGTCTACAAACACCACTAACATGTACAACTCCTTCTTCAGTGAGGATTCTAATGTTCTTAGATAAGGATGTGACGGGAATGCTGTGTTTAGTAGCAAAACTAGTGGCTATGAATGAATGAGTGGCTCCAGTGTCAAATAAAGTAATGACAGTTAATAAAGCAACTAAAATCATACCTGCTATGACCTCTGCCTCCGTCTCTATCTCTGTATCCTCAACAGCTAGAGAGAATACTTGTCCATAATTTTGTCCAGGACCCTGAGCTCTGTCCCTCTCGAACTGTGCTGACTTGGGTGGTAATGGTGGCGAGGTGCTCCTGCTGCTGGCCGAGGTACTGGAAGTGCTGGGGCTATCGGTCTCGGGTTCTGCTGGGCATAAACTAAGGACTGCTGCTCCGGCCAATCCTTCACCTTGTGCTATCCTGACTCGCATCTCAAGCATGCTCCATGTCGAGTTCAACAGTCCTTCAAGAGGTGTCCCTGCTTCCCGTAATAGTTGCTGGTAGGCTTATGATAAGGTGTGGGCCTCTGCTGGAACTGTCCTATGGGCCTCCTGATACGTCCATCCTGAGTAGCTTTAGCCGGTATAACTGTTGGTGTTTGACATCTCGATGACTGCTGCTGCTCTTTACGAAGAATCTCATGAGCACGAGCTTCTTCCAAGACAACTAAATGGAAGACACGAGACTATGTAGTCGTACAAGACTTAAGCTTTGGTGCTAGCCCCTGATGGAATCTCCTTACCTTTTCTAACTCTGTCGGGATCAATCCCGCACCGAATCAACTCAGGTGATTGAATTCTGAGTCATATTCATCAACTGTCATATTTCCTTGCTTCAGATGAAGGAATTGGTCGTATAGACCATCTCGAACATGGATGGGGAAGAATCTTTCATAGAATAGATCATAAAATTGCTTCTAGGTGATCCCAGCGCCTAGTCGTCTCTCTTCTGCCTTCCACCAGTGGTGAGCATTATCTTCTAACAGTAGGTCCACTACTGTCGTCCAATCTTGAGCTGGCAACTGGGATGCCTTCAGTAGCTTCTCTTTACTAATAAGACATTATGACACCTCTAGCGGCTTCTCTGTTCCTCTGAAGGGCTTGGGGTTCATGTCTATGAAGTTCTTGATAGAGCCTTCATAAAGATGTTGTAAAACCCACAAATTTTGGATTTATTATTTTAATTGTTGGATTTTTGTTTGCTATCTAGTTTAGTCAGTTAATTATTATTATTATAATTAATATAATTTGTTAGTTTAGGAAAATTATATTTTAAAAAAATTATTCATTGGATTTTCGATTGTTTGGCTTGACCCATCCCGAAACCGCGTCCGAATCCGAGCCCAATCTCGGTTTTTGAAACCATCCTTTAAGTCTTTTAGGATATATATTATATTTATATTAATATTTCCATTTTAAGGAAAGAATTTTCCAATCCTTTTCTCAGAACCCTTTTATTCTCTCTCTCACCCGGTCGAGAAACCCCTCCCCTTCCCCTTCTGTTCAGAGCCGAGCCGTGACTCTCGACCTCCCGAAACCGACGTGTCCCTCATTTTTCCGTAACCCCCAGTCCCTCACTCCCTATAAAACCCTTTTCCCTCTCCCTCTACCTCTCCACCACCATCCCCAAGCTCTAGCCCCAAGCCCTAACCCGAGCTTCCGCCGGCTCTGCCCTCTCGGCGACCCCCGGCTAGCACCCTTCCCGGCAACCCCCTACGTACCCGAGCATAGTTGTAACGCCCCGGAACCAGAATACTGGAGAGTGGGGGCGTACATAGCCAGCTACGTATATTGAAGTGCAACCCACCTCGCTATACGGTCATGGCTGTCTAGATACATGAGGGTTTAACAACAAGCCATCAGTCTCCTATGGTCATAGACAAGCCTATTGTCTCAATCTCAAACAAGCAATAACAGTTTACAAGATGTCAGAACACCAAATATAAAATAGTAAGGTGTCCCATACATTACATACTTGGATGATCATGAAGCTAGTCGTACAAAATGTCAAGACTAGCAAGATTTTCAGTCATACATGATCAACCCTAGGATTTGCCAATCATGTTACAGCATGTAGGCAGACAGTAAATAAAAGTGCAATCGAGCAAGACACGTGCTCGTCGGCTAAACGCCTCAAAAGAATAATTTTATAAAAGAGTGGGAGAGCCAAAAATAAACCTACTCGTTGCCACGGTTACGCTGGTGGTCACCATCTGGCTGAAAGGTAGGTGGATCCTTGGAGCTGCTCCGATATCTGGCCATACAAAACCAGCTGGGTCAGACTCCAGAAAGAGCAAGTGCCACGAAGGAAGCTTCACTTAGGAACTAAAATCAGCATGTAATAGATGAATATTAAAGATAATTATAAAAGAACTGATAATAACCGGGACAATCAACAGTGAATTGAGTACGAGAAAACCATTCAAGTAGCCAGGTCAAAACCCTTAAACCAAACAAGGACCGGGGTTGTAACCATTCACCTGAATAGAAACCCGTCTCAAATACTATTGGTAAAGGTAGTACATGATGAGCTTGACATAGGGCGAAATAAGACAATAAACGAAGAGAGGATAAAGAACTGCTCTGGGAGCCAAGTTACAACCCTTAAACTAAACAAGGACCGAGGTTGTAACCCTTCGCCTGAACAGAACCTTGCTCCTGATCTTTATTGTTAAGGTAAGCATAAATAATCGTACCATTCAAGTAAGGTAAAACTTTACGATCATGACATGGAGTACAATAAGACAATAAACGAAGAGAGGATAAAGAACTGCTCCGGGTGCCAGGTTACAACCCTTAAACCAAACAAGGACCGAGGTTGTAACCCTTTGCCTGAACAGAACCTTGCCCCTAATCTTTATTGTTAATGTAAGCATAAGTAATCCTGTCATGTCATAATCTTATACAGGATCAGGACGAGACGAAGTTGGCCTAGACTCCATTCAATCAATGACGGCCAAGCAAGGAGTAAGGCTTGATACTTTAACTAACTAGGGTTATCATAGGCCTAGTTACTAGCAAGATGTAATGAGATTATTCCAACAGCCATAAGCCCTGCAGACCATCCAGGTTATCCAGACGCAATTAGGGGATTGAATTCATGTGGGTACATTGTCCAAGAATACATGTACCCTTAAGTAGTTTGGTGGTTGCAACACATGTCAGTGTGCTGGAAATGTGCCCTACTCGACGGCAGGCTACAGATCCCATGATGGGGCGCCCAGATAACGGGATTGCCTGTAGTTGAAAAATCTCTTTATGACTACTGAATTTTTCTAGTTATTAGCCTTAATCAGTTTAAGTAGGTACCCCCTGACCGTGGTATTCAGGGGTTCCTGTCCTAGATATGATGCAAGACAATACTGATTTATTTGTACAACCATAATCGTCTGCGGTGTCCAAACCTTTTATTATAGTCATGTCATGCAAGCCGTCGCAACAGCCTTCAATAGCTACCATGGTGCGTACTTGTCATATCTTGTTATGTCATGCTATGTCATGCCATGTCATGTCATACACCATTATTAGTCCGGTCATATCACGCAGTCCGTGTTGTCAATTCATGAATAGTGCAAGGCATAAAAGACAATCGGGTACACAAGGGCTCAAGGCTCTACGCAAGTGAGCCTCTACGCTAGGCCAATGGCCTTAAGCGTAAAGCGGCTCTACGCTAGCAAAACCAAGGAAGAGATAGTTATACGCGAGTGAAGATGCACGTGGCTGGGGTTCTATGCTAGCCGAGTTATATGCAAGTGAAATTACACGCGGGTAAGAATTTTATGCTCGCAAACACCCGAGCAAAACTCTACGCATGCAAGAGTCTACTCGAGCCTAAGTATACGCGAGTACGACTCTACACGAGCGGGAGATCCCGGCGTGGAGTTCGAATACGCTAGCACACAATTGTGTGTGCGTAAAAGGGGCACTACGCAGGCACATTAAGACGTGAGCATAAAAAGGCTGAATAATACGCTGGCACGCAATACGTGGGCGTAAAAAGGGCTAAACACTACGCTAACACGTTAGAACATGTGCGTAAAACTCCGTCTTCTCCCTATGGCCAAGACAGCATGCGTAAAAGCTCAGGTACTCGAGGAATTCCATCTCGGCCAAGACTTGGTGAAGTCCGACCATCTCAAAACTAAACTTGCATAAAAATCAAAATCCCTACTACATGGGACTCTCCAATTCGGAAACAACCAAGTTAGAAGATCGAAACCAAGAAGATCAAAATACTAAAAACTTAGATCTACTTAAAATGAGCCATGGAATTCGAAAATGCTAAGTACTAAAGTGACTTAGAATCTTGTGGACAAGAAAATGGAACAATAAAACTTGAGTTCCTCCATGAAGCAAGTTGTACTTGCCTAAACCTCTCTCTTTCTGGTAGGTGGAGAGTAATGGTGAGGAGGAAGAAGAGTTAATGAAAGTAATGAGGAGAGGGAGAAGGAGTAGGCGGCTATTAAAGGAAGAGAGTGGGGGTAGGTGGGGTTGGTCCACATGAAGAACCAAGCCAAGCCGAACCATGCAAACCGAACAAATCAATGAGACACCACAATAAACCATATAATGAGACACGCCATGAATCAAAATACGTACACATATACCAAAATACGTAATACGAACCACGGTCGTTACAACTCTACCCACCTTAAAAGAATTTCGTGCTCGAAATTTTAATTAAGAGGCTAGAGAGGCAAGGACAAGCTATACTAATCACAGACAAGCTATACTAAGCAATCTATCAAGCAATCATTCATGCAAGCAAGGAAATCGAGGGCATAAGGTATAGGAAGACATTATAACTTACGAGTCAAACAGGTCGAGATATCGCGATCGGATCTCATCCTCACGCTTCCATGTTGACTCACCCAAAGAGTGATGACCCCAAGCAACACGGACTAACTTAATAGTCTTTTTCTTGAGTATCTTCTCTCTCCGGTCCAATATAAACACGGGCCTCTCCTCATATGAAAGGTTGGTACCAACAACCAATTCCAAATGATCCAGGATATGGCTCGGGTTCGGGATATACTGTCGTAATTGGGATACATAGAACACGTCATGCACCTCACGTAGCGACGGTGGAAGAGCGAGACGATAGGATACATCACCTACTCGCTCCAGAATATTGAACGACCCTATATACCTAGGACAAAGCTTTCCCCGTATGCCGAAACGAATGACGCCACGGTTAGACAAAATCCTCAGGAATATATGGTCACCGACAGAAAACTTAAGAGGACGTCGATGAGAATCGGCCCAATGACGCTGGTGATCTTGTGCTACGCGAAGATGATCTCTGACTCTCCTGATTGTCACGACCCGCACCCTAGAGTTAGGGCACGAGACGTAGGTACGTCCAGCCTATGCTGTAGTGTCAGCGGTAGAACGCTGTCCTAGGTCTCATGCATCTAACAGTATAAGGCTAAGCAGTTTATACTCCCCGAATGGGGATGACATAGCAGAATGTAAACTCAATCACCTCTAAGGTAGAGCATAATGGAAGATAGATAAAACATGAAATCTAAAAGAGATACAGCAGATAGAAGTCTAAGTGTCTAAGATACACAAACCCAGAAATATATCTCAAAGCTCAATACAGTAATCCATAAATACAACTCAAGACAACTGAAAATAAACTATGAGCAAAATCCTAGCTACCTATACAAGCTCTATTGTGTCTCCTCTAGGCTAGCAGGCAACCTCCAGGCTATCTGTAAAATTTATCAACAGGTCCAGTCAGGACAGGAGCGAGTACAGTACATCTCAACAATATCATAACAGGTTAGGAAATATAAACATGCTAGAGAGTAAGATACAGGATCTAAAGAAATAACATGATAAAAAAGGGAGACTGTAAATAAATAGATACAACATATAGAGAACGAATAGTGACTAGTGATTCAAAGTACAAGATTGTTATGTAAACGGCACGAGGTTGAACACGAGTAATCTATAGAGGTTTGTACACGAGTAATCTACTGGATTGATTACATAACCACTTTTACTCCCCCGCCCCAATCAATACACTAGGATCTAGCTAAGTTATGTTATTGTATACGAAGGTCATGTGAAAACATGATTATACACGATTTTACACATTTTGTACACGAATATAACGAATACAAAGAGTACACGATGCTCACGATAAAGTACACGAATACGAATACCCGATGTATCCGCTAAGGGGATAACATCGCACAACAAGATCCATATAGTACTAATCCATGTTTTCAACGTGTCAGCATCATGTAAAGTAATCTAAAGTAGGAAATATAATCCTAAACAAGATATGAAATGATCAGAGAATGTACTCGCCTGCTATCTGAATGTCCAAAGGAAATGTACTGTCCGAGGAGAGGTGTCTGGCTCCTATTTAGAACAACACAAGTCACAACAAGTCCAAAATGGTAAAATAAAGCTCTACTATGCATTCTACATGATTCTAGGTCATTCTAGGTCAAAGTCAACTCTTGGTCAACTCTGGTCAATCGTACTAGTCAAACTAGGTTAACTAGGCAGTTCTAGGTCTAAACCTAGACTAACAAGTCTCATTAGGCCTAACCAAGCCTAGACTATCACTCACACAAAAGCACAAAGCTACACAAGTTATCAAACACACATTACATATATATTCATATATATATTTTTATTACAAGCAAAGTGTATAAAGACAAGGAGTGAGTGATACATGAATGTGGATATGGAAATGTGTACATAGCAGTACAATGTGTTCAAGTGTGAGGGGGTTATGTTAGAAGGATAACATTAAGCAAGGGTTCATTGTGTCACATAGAAGAAATAACATGTAAAGCATAGGTTTAGCATGTGTGTGTGTGGAAGTTAATCATAACAAAAGGGTTTATTTATACATCAAAGGGTTTACACATAACAGTAAGTAGGTTTTATGTGTATTCATGCTTGGGGTTACTGTCAACATGTAGAAGGGGGTTTTAATATATAAACATGGTGCTAAGTGCTAATATGGCATCATACATTCCTATCATGTTGGCATTCATATATAGCATATATTCATACTTGATTATGTTACTTACTTACATATGGATACTTGCATACATGTTTCAATATCTTGCATTACCTACATGCTTGCATTTCATCCATTCATTCATGCATTGCATTCATTCATTAATTCATTCATTCATTCATTCATGCACCTATACATACATATTTGAATATATTATATACTTTCATACATTATATCATTTATGCATACTCTATATTATATTACATTCTCTTAACACACACACATATGTATATATACACATGTATACATACATATTTGTACATACAAGGATATACAAAATGCATATGTCGTATAGTAATCTTCTACTTAAAATCAATACTGTACAAATTAAGCATTCATTAAATTCTAGGATTAAAGTATGTTATAGATCTTTGTGTTAGCTTTTCGAAACTTTAAACGGATCTCATTTTCGTGTCTGGAAGCTCCCGGAATTGTAAAAACACTGAAACGCGTTCGTCTTTCGTACATCTGACACTCAAATAATTTTACAAAAAGTTTCAGAACGAATTTGGTTTATTAAAATATATATTTGGAAAGCTAACTTCGATACGGTTCTTTTAAAAAAACAGAAGATAAATCGGAGTTTTAAGCTAAAAGTTATGACATTTCTAAATTGCTATTGCTACTAAAAACGTAGATAAATATTATGACGAATTTAGGTAGTTTGAGACAAAAGAAACACAAGTATATAACATAATATATCAAGAACTCACTCTCTACACTAATATATATATATATATATATATATATATATATATATATATATATATATATATATATATGAGACACTATAGAATACATCTCCAATACAAAAATATGAGATTAAACATGTAATAATTTATTCATACATAACAACAACACATAGTGTGTCCAAATTTGAGATTTTCCCGCATGGACACAACCACAACACAAAGGACACTCCTATGACCTCCAAATGGACACGAAATGGACATAAATGGAGATACAACCATGAGGGTCATTTCTATGGGTTCAAAATATTCTTATATGTATGTAGGGATGGATTAGAGAAGAGATTATACCTTCCGGAAGAGAGATTCAAAGGAAAATCCTTCCGACACGACACCGACACGTAGAGATTCTAAAAGGACACAAACGAGCTCCGAATCCTCCCAAACTTGGCTAGCACCCTCTAACCATGGAGTAGAGGAGAAATGAAGAAGATTTAGTGGAAGAAGGGGTTGATTTGGAGATTAAATCAATGGAGGTTCGTCTCTAAATTAATTTGGGGAAGAATAAGAGAGAGAAAGTGAATGAAGACAAATGAATAAAGGAGTGACTCACTCCTTATCCTCCCCCATAGGTGGCTGCCCAAAAATGGTGAGGTGTCCCCTATTTGAATGTCCAAAATACCCTCCACTAATCTATTAGATTTAAATTAGGAATGGGTTAAAGGTTGAGGTCAATTTAGTCTAGTTTTAAGTCTCTAATTAAACTAAACCTATCCATAGATAATTAGTCTAACTACTAACTAAAATTAATATCATGTGGACTAAAATTAATATCATGTAGGACATGCCTAATTAGTGTGTGGGTCCCACTAGATTCAACTACCCCCCCCCGGGTGTAGCTCCCCTTCCCAGAATTTTGAAATATTTTTTTAATTTTATTTATTTGATTTAGAGGGTGATTTTTAGATTTTTATAAATAATTATTTAGGTAATTATTATGGTAGATAATTTTGGCCATGGTTGAGTTTTGAAGTACCAGACGACTAGGAATCATGGCACGGATAGTGCAGTGGCGTACCTTGACCAGTGTATTGGCCATACCAAGGAAGGCCGAGCCATAGAGATGTCCTAACTAAAAAACTAGGCCAAGTTGTGAAATGATCATTATAAATAGTTTAATTATTCATTATTAATACTATTTGACGTCTAGGTGACCCGGTCGCACCAAACTAGTAAAACTGAACCTGAACTGAGCCCAAGCCCATGTAGTCATGCGATACGTCCAATGACAATTGTGTTGATGCATTTTTGGCATGATTGTGTCGTATACCATTTTTAGAGACATAAGGAATATTTCTAAATATTCTTAATTAAATACTATAAATATTGTCATTAGTTGATATTCGATAATGTTTGTATAAGATAGGCCTTGTACATTTTCTGGGATTATTAAACGGTGCAATAATGGTATATACTTTATTAAATTTCGTTATTATTGTTATTACTATTATTATTTTATTGGGGTTGTTATTTAATATTATTATTTTATGGGTTATAATTAATGGTTATATTTAATTGTATAATAAATTGTTATCAAGAGGTTTATAATTTATGCACAGATATAAAATATTGTAAATGTGTGTATGTATATGTATATAAATATATATTGAAATACGTGTGTACGTATATGTATATATAAGTATATGTTATATATGTGAATATGTATATATATATATATATATATATATATATATATATATATATATATATATATATATAATATTTTTTTTTTTTATATATATATATATAAAATATATATATATATATATATATATATATATATATATATATATATATATATTGTAAATGTGTGTATGTGTACATATATATAGGAATATATACTATATAGGTGTATATATATATATATATATATATATATATATATATATATATATATATATATATATATATATATATATATATATATATATATAAATAGATAATATTGAGATTCGTATTTTCCTCTTAAAATATTTATTTTGATTTTTGAAGAATTTATTATATAAGTAATTATATGAGTTTGTATATATATATGTAATAATAGAAAAGAGAAAAAGAAATATATTATAAATACCCATATCGTATATATACAAATATATGTATATGTCTATCTATACTTGTATATATACAAATATATGTATTGTATATATGCAAATATATGTATACGTATATTTATAATTGTATGTATACTTAAAGGTATAAATGTATATATTTATTCAAGCATTAAAACAAAGGAATAAGAAAAACAAAATAAGAATAAAAAATAAAAAATAAAAAAAGAACAAAGGCTCATCAGCCCAGCCCCAGAGCGGATCCCGGCCCAGCCCACTTTTCCCACAGTACTGAACCGAGCCTCTCAGCCCATAACCCAGCAATTAACCTGTCCCCAACCCGACCAAGACTTCACGCGAACACAGCCACGTTCATATATATATATATATTGAGTGAACGAGAGAGCAAAACCCTAAACCTTCAACCGAGCGACCACCACCATTGTAATCCACCGACCCCGACGCCGGCGTGCGCACCGGGACCACCGTGCGCGGCCGCTCGGGTTACTGTAAGCCGGCCGGAGTCGTCTTGACACACGCGCGGACTGAACGAGCGCACATCAGCAAATGGCGTGAGAGCCCAACTTTGCAACGACGAAGCTTCACAAGCGATGGATCATTTTCCGATCTGTCTCTTCTGGTACAACCCTAACCTATCCAACTTCAAACTCCTTCAAGTAGTTTGAATTTAGAAGCCCTGGTTTGTTAGATAAATCGACACGAACTTTGACGAAAACTGTCAAAACAAGACAGATTTCCTAATCCAAGAACCCAAGATTGAAGGCCGTTCTCGGCCAATCCAGTGAGTAATCTTGGAACCTACTTGAACAGGTTTTTAGATAAACTAATCGAGATTAAAACCTATTTTGTAGATCCAAATTTTATTAAGTAGGTACAAAGTTATTTGATTTCAAAAATCACGAAAAACTTGTTTTCTAAAAACTGAAAATTTACGAAAACCTCCGATACGACGTGCGTCCCGCCAATCCGGGAGACGTGGTCGTGCACCGTAAGCATCGAAAGCTGCGTAACGGCTGCGTGGTCGTGTGGGCTTTGACGGAATTCATATTAGTCGCGTGTGCGCGACGAATTTGATACGTATCCGTCGAAATTCACCGTATCGTGCACTTTGCAAATTTCTCAATTACTTTATACACGCTCGTCAGATCGAGATGAAACTTGCGCCAATAGGATCGTATCATTTTTATGGTCCTGTGTGCCAACTTTGGTCCGATTCTGAGACAGTTGATAAAATTGCAGTTTTGCGGGCCCCACGGTCCCACTCAACGGGCAATTTTGTGCACGGCCCGTCGAAATCCAACTTTGGACATACGGTTGTATTCGTATCAGAAAACTGGATCCGTAGACATGTAGTTTGACGACTTTAGAGACCATTGACTCTGGCACGCTTTTCGGTGCAAAGCGGGTCCAACGGCGGACACCATTTTTGCCCGAAATTACCGTTTTGCCCCTGCGTCTAGAATTGGACTTAAGGACAGGCAATCCTAGCTAATTTGACTATTCTGAGAATGTTGGTAACGTTTATTTTAGCTTTCGGAGACACTTGTGATGACTTGGACTTTCTGACTTGTGATTGGCGATACATTGTTGGTTCTCCATGTAACTCCCAGGCAAGTATACCTTGCCAACTTGTACAGTATAATTTATATGCATGTTTATCATCTCACTGTGGTTCTTTTCCTTACATTTGTGATTGCTTCATTCCATGTCTAGTACACTGGTCATGTTTTACTTTACATGTTTCTAGTTGCCTGTACATTCTTTTTCTCTCCTGTCATGATATTTCTATCTGTTACACTATGTTAGTCTCATACGTATTGTTTGATAGAGTCATCTAGTCCTACACCACGATTTTCTTGACTTGATTATAACTTGACTTGACTTTACTTGACATGACTTGAGTGGGACTTGACTTTGACATTCTATAGATTATGAGTATTTACCTTGACTATGGTCTATAGGATTTTATACTAGGATTGGCTACCGTCTTGGTTGTGAGTACTTGCCTTGACTGCGATTGAGACATTATAGATTGTGAGTACTTGCCTTGACTACAGTTTATAGCCAGCCATTTCTAGTATGGCATGCCAGTGTCTTAGGATCCTTGCGTTTAGAGCTTGTGTTAGTTCATTTCGTCTCGCTGGATATTCTTGATTGTTCCTTACTTCTTGGTATATTTGTACTTCTACCTGTTGGCTTGTATATTATGTATCTTGCTAGTCCTCTGAGAACCTGATGATCTCTTCAGGTTTAGCGACTGCATGGAGTTAGTTAGCAGAGCAGGATGGTAGAGGATTGCGATGTATGATACAGGTATTTGCTCGTGATATTTTATTATCTTCTCGTGCTTTATATTCCATACCATGATATACTCTGCTTATTTATAGACTCACATCATTCTTGGAGTCTAATCGAACAATATGTTAATGGGCTGCAGACCATGACCCATACTTGTTCATTCTTGTTTATATAATTCATGTGGATTAAGATATAGTTTAGATTAGATATGATACCATGACCTTGACAGCTTATACGTACTCGAGTCGGGCTGGAGTCCGTTTGATACGTAGCTGGCTTGCTCACGAGCTCGCGTCCGAAAACCCGGTGCGGGTCGTGACAAGTTTTTATGGTGGCCCATGCAAGTCAGAGCATATCGTATCGGTTACGTAACTGTAATGATACGAGCCTGCGACTTTGACTAAACCTTAGAAATCTCAATCCACTCTGCCTTGAAAATTCTCCTAGAAATTCTCTACGTCCTTGAAACTCCATATTTGCTCTCGATTATACTCCCTTGCTTTTCGTACCATTCATTCTCGTCCCTTCTTATTTCGTAGTGACGAACGATCGTGCTGTCTATAATTTATTAGAAATCCTTAAATTATAGTATATATTGCTTGACTACTGAATATTGGTTGTTTATATATATGAGGGATTATAGGTACCATACGTCCTAGATAGTCTTGGTATAATTTTTAGTTACTAGTTAGAAGATTATATAATTTTAGTGACATGTGTTTCAAGGGAGTAGTGCGACCGAAGGTGGGTAGAAGTCCTCAAGATTTCGTAAATACCAATGACTAGAGAAGGTTATAAAATATCTTTGAGGAATTAAATTTGAGGTAATATTAGACTTTGATTTGTTTTGGAATAGTCATGAATTGGAATTTCGAGGACGAAATTATTTTTAAGGTGGGTAGATTTGTAGCTCTCCTTCCCAGAATTTTGAAATATTTTTTTCATTTATTTATTTGATTTAGAGGGTGATTTTTAGATTTTTATAAATAATTATTTAGTTAATTATTACGGTAGATAATTTTGGCCATGATTGAGTTTTGAAGTACCAGACGACTAGGAATCATGGCACGGATAGTGCAGTGGCGTGCCTTGACCAGTGTATTGGCCATACCAAGGAAGACCGAGCCATAGAGATGTCCTAACTAGAAAAACTAGGCCAAGTTGTGAAATGATCATTATAAATAGTTTAATTATTCATTATTAATACTATTTGACGTCTAGGTGACCCGGTCGCACCAAACTAGTAAAACTGAACCCGAACTGAGCCCAAGCCCATGTAGTCATGCGATACGTCCAATGACAATTGCGTTGATGCATTTTTGGCATGATTGTGTCGTATACCAATTTTAGTGACATAAGGAATATTTCTAAATATTCTTAATTAAATACTATAAATATTGTCATTAGTTGATATTCGATAATGTTTGTATAAGATAGGCCTTGTACATTTTCTGGGATTATTAGACGGTGCAATAATGGTATATACTTTATTAGATTTCGTTATTATTGTTATTACTATTATTATTTTATTGGTGTTGTTATTTAATATTATTATTTATGGGTTATAATTAATGGTTATATTTAATTGTATATTAAATTGTTATCAAGAGATTTATAATTTATGCACAGATATAAAATATTATAAATGTGTGTATGTATATGTATATAAATATATATATATATTTTTTGTATATGTATATAAATATATGTATATAAATATTGTAAATGTGTATATGTATATAAATGTATATTGAAATACGTGTGTACGTATATGTATATATATATATATATATATATATATATATATATATATATATATTTTTTTTTTTTTTATATAAATGTATATTGAAATACATGTGTACGTATGTGTATATGTATATGTATATATATGTATATGTATATAAATGTATATTGAAATACGTGTGTACGTATATGTATATATATATATATATATATATATATATATATATATATATATATATATATATATATATATATATATATATATATATTTTTATATATATATATATATATATATATATATATATATATATTGTAAATGTGTGTATGTGTACATATATATAGGAATATATACTATATAGGTGTATATATATAATATATAAATTGATAACATTGAGATTCGTATTTTCCTCTTAAAATATTTATTTTGATTTTTGGAGAATTTATTATATAAGTAATTATATGAGTGTGTATATATATAGGTAATAATAGAAAAGAGAAAAATAAATAGAATATAAGTACCTTATCGTATATATGCAAATATATGTATATGTCTATCTATACTTGTATATATACAAATATATGTATTGTATATATGCAAATATATGTATACGTATATTTATAATTGTATGTATACTTAAAGGTATAAATGTATATATTTATTCAAGCTTTAAAACAAAGGAATAAGAAAAACAAAATAAGAATAATAAATAATAATAAAAAGAACAAAGGCTCATCAGCCCAGCCCCAGAGCGGATCCCGGCCCAGCCCACTTTTCCTACAGTACTGATCCGAGCCTCTCAGCCCATAACCCAGCAATTAACCTGTCCCCAACCCGACCAAGACTTCACGCGAACACAGCCGCATTCATATATATATATTGAGTGAACGAGAAAGCAAAACCCTAAACCTTCAACCGAGCGACCACCACCATTGTACTCCACCGACCTCGACGCCGGCGTGTGCACCTGGACCACCGTGCGCAGCCGTGCAGGTCACTGGAAGCCGGCCGGAGTCGGCTTGACACACGCGCGGACTGAACGAGCGCACAACAGCAAATGGCGTGAGAGCCCGACTTTGCAACGATGAAGCTTCACATACGATGGATCATTTTCCAATCTGTCTCTTCTGGTACAACCCTAACCTATCCAACTTCGAACTCCTTCAAGTAGTTTGAATTTAGAAGCCCTGGTTTGTTAGATAAATCGACACAAACTTTGACGAAAACTGTCGAAACAGGACAGATTTCCTAATCCAGGAACCCAAAATTGAAGGCCGTTCTCGGCCAATCCAGTCAGTAATCTAGGAACCTACTTGAACAAGTTTTTAGATAAACTAACCGAGATTAAAACCTATTTTGTAGATCCATATTTTATTAAGTAGGTACAAAGTTATTTGATTTCAAAAATCACGAAAAACTTGTTTTCTAAAAACTGAAAATTGACGAAAACCTCCGATACGACGTGCGTCCCGCCAATCCGGGCGACGTGGTTGCTCACCGTAAGCATCGAAAGCTGCGTAACGGCTGCGTGGTCGTGTGGGCTTTGACGAAATTCACATTGGTCGCGTGTGCGCGACGAATTTGATGCGTATCCGTCGAAATTCACCGTATCGTGCACTTTGCAAATTTCTCAATTACTTTATGCACGCCCGTCAGATCGAGACGAAACTTGCGCCAATAGGACCGTATCATTTTTTTGGTCATGTATGCCAAGTTTGGTCCGATTCTGAGACAGTTGATAAAATCGCAGTTTGGCGGGCCCCACGGTCCCACTCAACGGACGATTTTGTGTACGGCCCGTCGAAATCCAACTTTGGACATACGGTTGGGTTCGTATCGAAAAACTGGATCCGTAGACATATAGTTTGACGAATTTAGAGACCATTGACTCTGGCACGCTTTTTGGTGCAAAGCGGGTCCAACGGCGGATACCGTTTTTGTCCGAAATTATCGTTTTGCTCCTGTGTCCAGAATTGGACTTAAGGACAGGCAATCGTAGCTAATTTGACTATTCTTAGAATGTTGATAACGTTTATTTTAGCTTTCGGAGACACTTGTGATGACTTGGACTTTCTGACTTATGATTGGCGATACATTGTTGGTTCTCCATGCAACACCCAGGCAAGTATACCTTGCCAACTTGTACAGTATAATTTATATGCATGTTTATCATCTCGCTGTGGTTCTTTTCCTTACATTCGTGATTGCTTTATTCTATGTCTAGTACACTCGTCATGTTTTACTTTACATGTTTCTAGTTGCCTGTACATTCTTGTTCTCTCCTGTCATGATATTTCTATCTGTTACACTATGTTAGTCTCATACGTATTGCTTGATAGAGTCGTCTAGTCCTACACCACGATTTTCTCGACTTGATTATAACTTGACTTGACTTTACTTGACATGACTTGAGTGGGACTTGACTTTGACATTCTATAGATTATGAGTACTTACCTTGACTATGGTCTATAGGATTTTATACTAGGATTGGCTACCGTCTTGGTTGTGAGTACTTGCCTTGACTGCGATTGAGACATTATAGATTGTGAGTACTTGCCTTGACTACAGTTTATATCCAGCCATTTCTAGTATGGCATGCCAGTGTCTTAGGATCCTTGCGTTTAGATCTTCTGTTAGTTCATTTCGTCTCGCTGGATATTCTTGATTGTTCCTTACTTCTTGGTATATTTGTACTGTTACCTGTTGACTTGTATATTATGTATCTTGCTAGTCCTCTGAGGACCTGATGATCTCTTCAGGTTTAGCAACTGTATGGAGTTAGTTAGCAGAGCAGGATGGTAGAGGATTGCGATGTATGATACAGGTATTTGCTCATGATATTTTATTATCTTCTCATGCTTTATATTCCATACCATGATATACTCTGCTTATTTATAGACGCACATCATTCTTGGAGTCTAATCGAACAATATGTTAATGGGCTGCAGACCATGACCTATACTTGTTCATTCTTGTTTATATGATTCATGTGGATTGAGATATAGTTTAGATTAGATATGATACCATGAACTTGACAGCTTATACGTACTCGAGTCGGGCTGGAGTCCGTTCGATACGTAGCTGGCTTGCTCACGAGCTCGCGTCCGAAAACCGGGTGCGGGTCATGACACCGGGTTCCCGTTTCAAGTCGGATTGAGTTAAAATTCGAACCCGACTCAAATAACCCCAAAACAATATCATAAATAATAAAATAAATTTTAACCCGAAAATAATATCATAAATAATAAAATAAATTATAAAAATATTCAAAAATGTAAATAAAAAAATACCCCTATTTCTAAAAACTGAGGGTGACAAATCTATCCACCTTAAAAAAAATTTCGTCCTCGAAATTAAAACAAAGAAATCACAGGAAACACATGCAGAAAACAATCTCATTCAAATACTTTTCAAAAAAAATCAGCAATAAAAAAAATCTCTTTGAGGCACATCAAACATTTGTAAATAAAAACTGATACGTGTCCGATACGAACACAAAACCATCACAAAATCACGCATATCAAAGGTCAAAATCAACAATCACCAACGCAATAAATATCAAAATAATCTATAGAGGTCAAATGCAAAATATCCTTAGGCCAGAAATGGCATTAAAATATCCTAATCACATGGTTAGGCTCTAGGTCAAACAGTCTCTAGGGTTTCACTAGCAAAACATCAAAATCACAAGTCATGATTTTAAATAGTTTTAAAATAATTTAAAAAAATTACCAAAAATCATATCGTGATTTAAATGTCAAATCAATAAATGATTAAAATTACAAAATTTCAAAATTACCCTCATTTTAGAAAACTGTGTGTTACAAGTCTACCTACCTTAGAAAAATTTCGTCCTCGAAATTAAAATGTTCATACTCCTTCTAGGTCAAACCCCCACAATCAAAGTCCCAGAACTTAAACAAATCATATGATTTAAAAGGACGACATACAGGGTCATGGCATACGGTGGTAGCGAAAGTCTCATCTAGGTATACTAGTCATGCTAAACCAAAACGATCATAGGGTATCAAAACACACAAGCAATCTAGGGTGCTAAACTAGAAAAGTTACAGAAATAACAAATCATCAAAACTGTAAGGCAGTCTACCACCCTATATAAAAACTGGTACATATCAAAAATAAAATAAAGATAACTACCAATTATCTATAAAGGGGTACTATTCAAAGAAAAATCAAAATCAAAATTTTAAAAGCACAAATGTCGAGCATTGAAATCCAATCACATTATATAGAGAGAGAGAGAGAGAGTGTTAGAGAGGGAAAGGTAGCATTATGTACAAGTTATGTAGTTCGTGTGTGTATGGGTGTATGTGGACATGTTCATATGGTTAGATAATAGGCGTGTGTGTATGTGATATATACATAAAAGTGCATAGGAGGATTTGGGTTTCAAACAGTAACTATCAAGTTACACTAATCATGGCATATTGGTTAAACAATCTACAATACACAACTCATTTGCTCATAACATGCATGGCTAACCATGTATATATGTATATATAAAGAGGTAGAGATTTAGTTATGTATCTATATACATTATAACATGTATGTATAAACTCTATATATATATCTATATAGATATATGAACATAACATAGAGAGGAAGGGTTAGGTTACATGGCAGTGTATACTATGTTAGAGTGTGTGTGTCCTTGTACAGGATTATAGCTTTAGTATTGAAAGGTTAAACCCAGTTTTAGTTCAGCATTTACATACAAAATTCGAAAATGAGCTAACATTTTAACCAGTGTAATATTAACATAATGCAGTTTCAGATTTTAGGGGTTTGAAACATCACAACTAACTCAATGCTTCCAATACATCCTAACATGATAGAGAATAAACCCTAACATACTATCCATACATTTAGCTATGCATACAGTTCAATATTACATATTAAATCTGAAATTGAACTAAACATTGAAAATCAATGTGAAAATGTTAACATGTATTCAGTTTTAGGATTTGGAGAAATTGAACATTAACCAACCCAATGTTTATCACCACCTAACATGTAAGAATATGAAACCTAAATTTATATTCCTACATACCACAATGTATATAGCTCAAAATATTACATTTAAAAAAAAAACAGCAAATTGAACTAACATTTAAGATCCAATATTAAGGGTTAATATGCACACAGTCTTATATTTGACAATTTCAAACACAAAACTCAACTAAATCTTTTTTTTTGAATTGAAACCATATGTATAACATACATGTGCAGTGATGTAAACATAACTAATAACATGAAATTTATATTTAAATTATGAGTTTAAGCTAGAAAAAGCAAAGAACCAGAAATATTGGGGTTTTGAAAATTTAAACATCAACAACATATTAATATATATTTAGATAAGTGGGAATCAAAGTGTAGCATGCATACATGTCAGGCAAGTGTCCACTATATATATTTCATGTCCCATTATAAAAATCAAATTCTATGTCAAGACCAACATTTAGATTCCTACCAAGATTGTAAAGTAGATGATTGATGTAATCAAGACAGTTTAATTATTATTATTATTTAATACAAGAATAGTAGCAAGAAGGAAATAACAATGAAATCTGTTCTGCTTATTTGTTTAAAAGAAAGAACCATTTTGAAACCCAGAGCTAAAATATCAAATCCAAGATAAGGTCTAGCAAAATTATCGATTCATTGTATTATAAAGAAATTCATAGCAAGAAGTTACACAAAGGTTTATAAAAATAGCTAAACCTACTCTTAAGTTAAACAATGAGAAGCGAAATAAAACAAAACAACAATAATTCTTTTTTTGAATGACTGAAACAAAAGTAGGGAAAACATGTTCAAAAATATTTAAGGTACAATCTGATAATCATATGCGTCTATCCAATATCATGGTACTCTAAATCCTTGTCATACTAGTAAGCAAGGCTACGATAATCACAAAGTCCTCGACTTAGGCACATACCTCTAGAATCGTGGTATTTAATATTTTTCGATGCCGCTAGCTTGACTGCAAAAACCTTAAATTTCCACACCCGAGAAATATATCCAAAATCAGACTATATGTCCTCACCATGATGGCTAATGTGACTGTAGAAGACTAGATTCCATAACTTAGATGACCTAGCCCATATGATTTCATTTTGACAAAAATTAAATTAAATGAACAATGGATACCCAAAAATCAAATTTATCAACGAACATCAAGATTCAAAACTGAACAATAATCCATCAAATCATATAAATACAAACTCGGATGCAACAACTAACATCAAGATTCAAAACTCCACAATCATCATCAAAATCAAGTTCAACAACAAAAAGTAAAGATAAATCAAATCAAGGGAAGAAGAGTTTTTCAAATCGAAGTTAAAATAAAATTCTCAAGGGTCGTCCCAGGAATCTCTCGAGAGATCCTAACTGTGATTGAGTACCTTCAAAAATATATTCTAATCCTACCACAGGCTGTAGTGGTACTCTTGTTCGAATACCACTACACAAACTCGACCTGTATGGGCTACCACTAAAAATGTGTCACGACCCGCACCCTAGAGTTAGGACACGAGACGTGGGTACGTCCAGCCTACGCCGCAGTGTCTGTCACACCCCAGAACCAGAATACTGGAGAGCGGGGGCGGACATAGCCAGCTACGTATATTGAATTGGAATCCACCTCGCTATACGGTCACGGCTGCCTAGATATGAGGGTTTACTACAAGCCAACGGTCTCTTAAGGTCAAGCCTATTGTCTCAATCTCAAAAATATAATATAGTTACAAGATGTTAGATCACCAAATATACAGTAAAAGGTGTCCCAAATATTACATATTCAGTTGATCATGAAGCTAGTCTTACAAAATGCGAGGACTAGCAAGAGTTAAGTCATACATGATCAACCCTTGGATTTGTTAATCATGTTACAGCCCATAGGCAGACAGTAAGTAAATGTGCATCGAGCTAACAGGTGCTCGTCGGCTAAACGCCTCAAATGAATAATTTACAATGGAGTGAGTGAAACAAAAAGGAAAATCCACTCGTAGCCCGGGTTCCTTCTAGTCGCCACCATCGGGCTGGAGGCTCGGTAGATCCTCGGGAGCTGCTCCGAAATCTGGCCACACAAAACCAGCTGGGTCAAACCCCAGAAAGAGCAAGTGCCACAAAGGAGGCCACAAAATAAGAACAGAGCCAGCATATCATAACATGAGAAAATAGAAGAAAGTACAAGTAATAAAAGTACAATAGGACAATAAACGACTAGGGACATGGAACCATTCCGGGAGCAAGATTACAACCCGTAAACAAAACAAGGACCGGGGTTGTAACCCTTCGCCTGAATAGCACTGTCTCTATCCATTTATTGTTAAAGATAAGTAAAATAATCATGCACAGGAGTACCAGGGTACAAGGACTTAAACGAGACTTAGACAGGGCTGGACACCATCCATTCACAAGCGGCCAAACAATTACTACGGCTTACTACTTAACTAGCTAGGGTTATCACAAGCCTAATTACTAACAAGATGTAAGTGAGAATTTCCCAGTCCTAAGCCCTGCAGACTATCCAGTTATCCTTTCACGGGTTGAGAGTATGGTTGGGTACATCGCCCAGGAGACGATATACCCTTAGGTGACTTAGAGGGTGCAACACATGACAGTGTGCTGGAAATGTGCTCTACTCGTCGGCAAGCTACAAGTCCATTAAAGCGCCAAGATAACGAGAATGCCTGTGACTGGAAATTCTCCATGAACTATAGTTTGATCTAATCATTAGCCTAATCTATATTTAGTACGAATCCCTGGCCGTGGTACCCAGGGAGTCACGTCCTAGACATGATGCAAGACAAGACAAGTAGATTTGCACAACGCAACAAGAAAGAACACCAATGGTGTCAGGGCAAGTCAAGTAGAGTTAAGTTAGCTGTCGTAACAGCATCAAGTCAAGTCAAGTTACAAGTTACAATTTACAAGACTAGAGTGAGCCGCCACGGGCCACTTATCAAGTTATCAAGTTACAGGGGATTAATCACAGGTTGCAGGTTACAAGTTAAAGGCCACAAGTTACAAGTATCCCAACAAGTTACTGCCAAAATCAAAGAATGCTAGCAATAAATTAAAACACAAAAAATCGTGTCAAGGCGTGCTGGGCCAAATCAAGTCATGCTGTGGACATCAAGATCTCAGAGAGAAAAATCAGCAAGAGAACAAAATCGAGGACCAATGGGAACACCAAGGGTCAGGAAGGGAAGCCATGGCACAGGGTGTGCCAGGCAAGGGGCTCGGGTAAGTGGCGCCAAGAGACGCGCTCGGGAATGGTCGCAGCGCGCCAAGGGGCGCAGGGAGCCAAACATACAGGAGGTGCGGGGGACCATGCGCGCAGGGGCGCAAGGGGGCCGAGGGTGCAGGGGGCCGATGGCGTAGGGGGCCGAGGGCGCAGGGGCCAATGGCGCAGGGGCCGAGGGCGCAATGGCCGATGGCGCAGGGGCCGATGGCGTATGGGGCCGAGGGCGCAGGGGCCGATGGCGCAGGAGCCGATGGCGCAGGGGCCGAGGGCGCAGGGGCCGATGGCGCAAGGGCCGAGGGCGCAGGGGCCGAGGGCGCAGGGGCCGAGGGCGCAGGGGCCGAGGGCGCAGGGGCCGAGGGCGCAGGGGCCGAGGACGCATGGGCCGATGCCGCAGGGGCCGAGGGCGCAGGGGCCGATGGCGCAATCGGGCGGGCAGCAGCGCGCTAACGAGCGCGTACGCCAATGGTGTCAGCGGCCAGTGCCAAAGGGTACGGCGCGGGGGCAGCGCAATGCAGCCAAGCGCACGGGGCACGAGGCAACGAGGCGTGCGGGCCAGTAGCACGCTAAAGAGCGCACGCGGGGGAGGGGTCTTCTTCTTCCTCTTGCTAAGGAAAAGAACACCCATGGCTTCAAAACTTCAAAATACCACAACTTGGCCATCACAACTCCAAATCTGAATTGTAAAGTTCTATCTTGGATGAAATTTGATTCTCTCCAACATAGGAACATCAAAACCCACAAAAACCCAACTTAAATAGATCAAAACCATGTAAATCCAAAAATAGGGAAAACTTAGATCTATAGAAATCTATGGACCGAAATCAAAAATGACAAGTTCTAATATTGTTTCTAGAGGGCTAATCCATCTAATGGACAAATCAAAATGGGTTCTTGTTTTATGGCAAGGTGCACTTGCCTATGGGTGGAGTGTTGTGTGGAAGAAAGAAGAAGATGATGGAAAAATTAATGGAAGTGTAATGAGGAGAGAGAATGTTGGTGGAGATATTAATGAGGGTGGGTTGTAGTGGAATGAGGGTGGAGTATTGGTTAAAGTGTTCCATGGAGTTTAAAATCAAATCAAACCAAACCAAACCAACTAAAACCGAGCCGAGCCGAAATCCAAAATACGAGAAAACCTAAAATTTCACAAGTCCAGAAAAATAAAAAATACAGGCCAAAATCCGACTATGAGTATAAATACGAAATACGGGAAATAAGGGTGACAACTTTACCCACCTTAAAAGAATTCTGTCCTCAGAATTTAATCAAGGAGCTAGAGATTGCCACAGCAAGCTACACTAAGCACCCCCAACTACACTAAGCAACTTAATCATACAATCATACATGTAATCAAGGAATGAAAAGCATAAGGCATAAGAAAGACATTATACCTTGCGAGTCAAACAAGTAGGGATATCGCGATCGAATATCATCCTCACGCTCCCACGTTGACTCACCTAGAGAGTGATGACCCCAAGCAACACGGACTAAACTAATAGTCTTATTCTTGAGTATCTTTTCCCTCCGGTCCAAAATAGACACGGACTTCTCCTTATACGAAAGGTTGGTACCAACAACCAATTCCGAATGGTCCAGGATATGGCTCGGGTCCAGAATATACCGTCGTAATTGGGACACATGGAATACATCATGCACCTCACTTAGCGACGACGGAAGAGCAAGATGATAGGATACATCTCCTACTCGCTCTAGGATATCGAACGGCCCTATATACCTAGGACTAAGCTTTCCCCGCATGCCAAAGCGAATGACGCCGCGGTTAGGCGAGATCCTAAAGAATACATGGTCGCCGATGAGCATCGGCCCAATGCTGTTGGCGATCTTGGGCAACTCGAAGATGATCCCTGACTTTTTTGACTACTTCAACTGTCTGGGAAATCATTTCTGGACCGAGCATCTGTCTCTCTCTAACATCATCCCATGCTAGCGGAGATCTGCACTTCCTACCATACAGAGCCTCGAACGGAGCCATCTGAATACTGGCCTAGAAACTTTTGTTGTACGAGAATTCTAACAGGTGCAGGTGATCCTCCCAAGAACCACCGAAGTCAAGTGTGCAAGATCTCAACATGTCTTCAAGAGTCTGGATTGTGCGCTCTGACTGGCCATCTGTCTGCGGATGATATGCCGAACTAAACTAGAGACGAGTTCCCAAACTCTCTTGTAGGCTGCGCCAAAAGTGTGACGTAAACCTTGAATCTCGGTCCGAGGTGATACTGACGGGCACTCCGTGAAGCCTGACAATCTACCTGAGGTACATCTCTGCTAGCTGAGCCGTAGACTGCCCAACTCTGAATGAGAGAAAATAAGCCACCTTCGTGAGCCTGTCGACTATAACCCAAATAGCATCTTGACCAGCTGGGGATCTAGGCAATCCAGTCACAAAATCTATGGTCACATGCTTCCACTTCTATTCTGGAATCGGCAAGGGCTGAAGAAGTCCAGCGGGCCTCTAATGTTCAGCTTTAACCTGCTGGCAAACCAAACACCAAGAGACAAACCGGGCTATCTTCCTGTCACCCTCATTTTCTGTATTTCCCGTATTTTGTATTTATACTCATATCTGGATTTTGGTATGTATTTTTTTTTCAACTTGAGGAATTTCGGTATTTCTCGTATTTTGGGTTTTGGCATGGCTCGATTTTATTGGGTTAGTTCGATTTGGTTTGGTTTATAGGTATTGGATCACCTTAGCTTATGCTACCCCCTCAACCCACCACAACTCCCCCTCTTTATAACTCTACCAACATTTTCTCTCTCCTCATAACCATCATTTATTTCTTTCTTCTTCTTCTTCTCCTTCCTCTACCCAACTCTCCCAACCCTAGGCAAGTGCACCTTGCCACCACATGAGAACCCTCTTTTATTTGTCCATTTGCTAGTTTAGGACATGGGGATCAACATTAGTTCTAGGTATTTTATGATTTTGAGTCTCCATTGTTCTAGATCTAAGTCTTCCTATTTTCGGATTTTTGTATGTTTTGATCTACTTAAGTTGGATTTCTATGAGTTTTGATGTTTCCATGTGGAAGAGCATTCAGTTTCACTCCAGTTGGAGCCTTGGAAATCCGGATTTGGAGTTCGGATGGCCAAGTTATGAATTTTGAAGCTTGGGTTCAGCCATGGAGTTCTTGCTGTTTGGAGAAGACAGTGAGTGGTGTGCAGAGCTATTTAGCTTACACACCCTGAGCTACGCGTGCTCTTTAGCGCTGCGTATGCAGGCTTGAGCACGCTTCCTGTTGGAAGCATGTCTCCTTGAGTGTGCGTGACTTTTCACGTACACTGCTCCCTTGAGTGTGCGTGACTTTTCACGTACACTGCTCTCTCAGCGTGCGTGACTTTTTACCTACGCTGCTCTCTCAGCGTGCGTGACTTTTCACCTACGCTGCTCTCTCAGCGTGCGTAACTTTTTACCTACGCTGCTCTCTGTAGCGTGCGTGACTTTTCACCTACGCTGCACTCTATAGCGTGCGTGACTTTTCACCTACGCTGCTCTCTGTAGCGTGCGTGACTTTTCATACGCAGCTTCCTCAGCGTGCGTGACTTTTTACGTATGCAGCTCCCTCAGCGTGCGTGACTTTTCACGTACACTGCTTCCTCAGCGTACGTGAATTTTCGTACGCTGCTCCCCTGACCCCTTGCTTAACCCTTTGGCTCTTGGAGTCTTAGTTTTATTTCTTAAGCTTGACTCTTCTATTGCCCTGTATATTGATATTTTATTAGATATTTTACGCCCATTTTATATCCTTACGCCTTTTGTCATGAACGTGATTTTACTTAATATGTTTGGAATGACTATTGTACATGGCATGGTATGGCAAGGAACTAGCATAACACGACAGTGACCCGTAGTGGTAAACTCCTGACATGACCAACCTGACATGATAGTGGCCCGTCGTGGCGCACTCCTGACAAGTACCCTGACATGATTTATCTTAACGCTGTTGCGACGGCTAATTTAACTTGACTGGCCTTGCCACCGTGGGTAGTTCTTTCTTGCTTGCTTGTTAAATCCACTTGTCCTATCTTGCATCATGTCTAGGATGGGACTCCTGAGTACCACGGTCAGGAGCTCCTACTAAAATGGATTAAGGTTAATAACTAGAATAACACAGTAGTTATGAAGAGATGACACAGCTACAGGCAATCCCGTTACCTGGGCGCTCTTGGGATCTGTAGCCTGCCGTCGAGTAGGGCACATTTCCAGCATACCGTCGCGTGTTGCACCCTCTAAGTCACCTAAGGGTACATTTGTCTTCTGGGCGATGTACCCACCTGAATTCAACCTCTAATTTTCGACCTGGGTAGCCTGGATGGTCTGCAGGGCTTGTGGCTGTGAAACAATCTCACTCTATCTTGTTAGTAAATTAGGACTGTGATAACCCTAGTTAGTTAAAGTAGTAAGCCGTAGTATCTGCTTGGCCGTGATTGATTGAATGAGGTATAACCAGTCTAGCCATGTCTTGATCCAGTACAAGATTGCTTCCTGTCTTGATTTCTTACATTATTATCTTGCCGATAAATGGTGGGAAACCAAGTTCTGTTCAGATGAAGGGTTACAACCCCGGTCCTTGTTTGGTTTACGGGTTGTAACCTGGCTATCGGAATAGTTCCATGGTTATCTCATCGTATATCATCCTGCCATGTTTTCGTAAATTCTAGTTTTAATATTATATTTTCTTGTGCTGATTGCTGGCTTTTGTTCTTATTTCGTGGCCTCCTTGTGGCACTTGCTCTTTCTGGGGTTGACCCAGCTGGTTTTGTGTGGCCAGATTTTGGAGCAGCTCCCGAGGATCTACCAAGCTTCCAGCCCAATGGTGGCGACTAGAAGGAACCCGGGCTACGAGTGGATTTTCTATTTTGTTTCGCTCACTCTATTGTAAAGTTATTCTTTTGAGGCGTTTAGCCGACGAGCACCTGTTAGCTCGATGCACTTTTACTTACTGTCTGCGTACGGGCTGTAAACATGATTAACAAATCCTAGGGTTGATCATGTATGACTTAACTTTTGCTAGTCCCTGCATTTTGTATGACTAGCTTCATGATCAGCTGAATATGTGATATTTGGGACGCCTTATTATTGTATATTTAATGATCATACATCTTGCGACCTGACTTACTTGCTTGTGATTGAGACATTAGGCTTGTTCATGACCATAAGAGACTGTTGGCTTGTAGTAAACCCTTATATTTCTAGACAGCCGTGACCGTATATCGAGGTGGTTTCCATTTCAATATACGTAGCTGGCTGTGTCTGCCCCCGCTCTCCAGTATTCTGGTTCTGGGGCGTGACACTCCCTTTTCATGCCATTCCACCAGAAATGCTGACAAATATCACGGTACATCTTCGTGCCACCGGGATGAATAGAGTACTGTGAACTGTGAGCTTCTGCCATGACCTCCTGTCTGATATCTCCACTGGGTACACAAAGACGAGTGTCGTGCCTAAGTGTACCATCCTCATGGATACATAACTCTGGCCTTCTTCCTGCCTCATATTCTGCTCTGAGCCGCTGAATCTTAGAATCTATAGACTGTGCCACCCGGATCCTCTCAACTATGCTAGACTGAACCTGTAGACTGGCCATCAATGCCACACTGGTAGGGAGAACCAACTCAATTCCTTTCTTCTGAAGGTCTGCCAATAACTCTGGCTGCGCAGTTAGGAAGTATATTCCGACTCTCGGGCTCAACGCATCTGCTACAACGTAGGCCTTCCCTGGGTGATACTGTAAAATCACATCGTAGTCCACCAGTAGCTCGAGCCATCTTCTCTGTCGCATATTAAGGTCCTTCTGGGTGAAAACATACTTCAGGTTCTTGTGATCGGTAAATATCTCCACTCTATCTCCGTACAAGTCGTGCCGCCAAAGCTTAAGTGCAAACACTACTGCTGCCAGCTCCAAGTCGTAGGTCGGGTAATTCTTCTCATGATCACGAAGTTGACGTGATGCATAAGATATTACCTTTCTATGCTGTATCAAGACACACCCCAATCCTCTGCCTGAAGTGTCGCAATAAACTGTGAATCCTCCGGTCCCATCCACGATCCTCTTGGAGGTGTACTCATGCCTCCTAGCTGCTCTCAATACTACATCGAACGTCTGGTGCTCGAACTGCTCAACTGCCAACAAGATCTCCAAATGTAGTCCATGCTGGAACCGTTGGGCCTTATCAAACTCGGTCGCCACCAAGGTAGGGTCAAACCTACTGAGTCTAGAAAACTCAGATGCATAACTGTCGACCGTTCTGCCTCCTTGCTTCAAGTTGGTAAATCTCGTCTGCAGGTCGTACCGAGCTACAGCATTGAAATACTTCATCTGGAATCTTTCTCTAAATACTGCCCAAACAATGGGTGCCACTAATCCCATGGCTTACGCTGCCCACCAACTGTGAGCTAAATCAAGCAACTGCAGGCGTACCACCGCCACCTTCTCTTTCTCAGGTGTCCTGGCTGCTTCCAGAATGACCTCGGTATCCTGAAGCCAAGCGTCCGCGGCAATTGCATCTTCACTGCCGTCGAAGAAGGGAGGGTTCAGGCGCTTGAAGCTGTTGGCCGCGCTGTTCCCTGGATGACCGCCTCTTGTCAAAGCATCTTCCACTGCCTGGTGCAAGGCGTCTCCTCTACGATCCTGGGAAGCTATCAAGGTCCTGATGAGACCTACCATGGTGCCATCATCCGGCTCGGCAGGCTGAACGGGCTGAACTGGGGGCTCTCCTCCAGTAGGTATAACTCGAGAGGCAACTCCGAAATGCTGGGCTTGATCTTCGGGTTGCTGGTCCATGCGAAGTGCTCCACCTTGCTGATCGGCGGGGTCAAGTACAGTACCGCTGAAGAAGACGACACAGGGAAAACAATAAGGAAGGACCAGGACAGATCAATGATACAAGCACATGATCAGGGCAAGAATCTCAGGGATTTGAAAATATGAGCAGAGATCAAGGGAGAACACTAATTGAGACATCTATTCGGTAAACCCTCACATTTCTTGATTGACAAGACCTGCATGGGCTACCACTTAAACCATGTCACACCCCAGAACCAGAATACTGGAGAGAGGGGGCGGACATAGCCAGCTACGTATATTGAAATGGAATCTACCTCGCTATACGGTCACGGCTGTCTAGATATGAGGGTTTACTACAAGCCAACGGTCTCTTAAGGTCAAGCCTATTGTCTCAATCTCAAACAAGTAATATAGTTACAAGATGTTAGATCACCAAAAATACAGTAAAAGGCGTCCCAAATATTACATATTCAGTTGATCATAAAGCTAGTCTTACAAAATACGAGGACTAGCAAGAGTTAAGTCATATATGATCAACCCTAGGATTTGTTAATCATGTTACAGCCCATAGGCAGACAGTAAGTAAATGTGCATCGAGCTAACAGGTGCTCGTCGGCTAAACGCCTCAAAAGAATAATTTACAATGGAGTGAGTGAAACAAAATAGAAAATCCACTCATAGCCAGGGTTCCTTCTAGTCGCCACCATCGGGCTGGAGGCTCGGTAGATCCTCGGGAGCAGCTCCGAAATCTGGCCACACAAAACCAGCTAGGTCAAACCCCAGAAAGAGCAAGTGCCACAAATGAGGCCACAAAATAAGAACAGAGCCAGCATATCATAACATAAGAAAATGGAAGAAAGTGCAGGTAATAAAAGTACAACAGGACAATAAACGACTAGGGATATGGAACCATTCCGGGAGCCAGATTATATCCCGTAAACAAAACAAGGACCGGGGTTGTAATCCTTCGCCTGAATAGCACTGTCTCTATCCATTTATTGTTAAAGATAAGTAAAACAATCATGCACAGGAGTACCAGGGTACAAGGACTTAGACGAGACTTAGACAGGGCTGGACACCATCCATTCACAAGCGGCCAAACAATTACTATGGCTTACTACTTAACTAGCTAGGGTTATCACAAGCCTAATTACTAACAAGATGCAAGTGAGAATTTTCCAGTCCCAAGCCCTGCAGACTATCCAGTTATCCTTCCGCGGGTTGAGAGTATGGTTGGGTACATCGCCCAGGAGACGATATACCCTTAGGTGACTTAGAGGGTGCAACACATGACAGTGTGCTGGAAATGTGCTCTACTCGTCGGCAAGCTACAAGTCCATTAAAGCGCCCAGATAACGAGATTGCCTGTGACTGGAAATTCTCCATGAACTATAGTTTGATCTAATCATTAGCCTAATCTATAATTAGTGTGAATCCCTGGCCGTGGTACCCAGGGAGTCACGTCCTAGACATGATGCAATACAAGACAAGTAGATTTGCACAACGCAACAAGAAAGAACACCCACGGTGTCAGGGCAAGTCAAGTTGAGTTAAGTTAGCTGTCGGAACAGCATCAAGTCAAGTCAAGTTACAAGTTACAATTTACAAGACTAGAGTGCGCCGCCACGGGCCACTTATCAAGTTATCAAGTTACAGGGGATTAATCACAGGTTGCAGGTTACAAGTTAAAAGCTAAAAGTTGCAAGTATCCCAACAAGTTACTGCCAAAATCAAAGAATGCTAGCAATAAATTAAAACACAGAAAATCATATCAAGGCGTGCCGGGCCAAATCAAGTCGTACTGTGGACCTCAAGATCTCAGAGAGCAAAATCAGCAACAGAACAAAATCGAGGACCAAGGGGAACACCAAAGGTCATGAAGGGAAGCCATGGCACATGATGTGCCAGCAAGGTGCTCGGGTAAGCAGCGCCAAGAGACGCGCTCGGGAATGGTCGCAGCGCGCCAAGGGGCGCAGGGAGCCAAACGCGCAGGAGGCACGGGGGACCATGCGTGTAGGGGCGCAATGGGAGCCGAAGGCGCAGGGGGCCAAGGGCGCAGGTGGCCGAGGGCGCAGGGGCCGAGGGCGCAGGGGCCGATGACGTAGGGGCCGATGGCGCAGGGGTCGATGGCGTAGGGGTCGAGGGCGCAGGGGCCGATGGCGCAGGGGCCGAGGGCGCAGGGGCCGATGGCACAATCGGGCGGGCAGCAGCGCGCTAAGGAGCGCGTGCGCCAATGGTGTCAGCGGCCAGCGCCAAAGGGCGCGACGCGGGGGCAGCATAATGCAGCCAAGCGCGCGGGGCGCGAGGCGGCGAGGCGTGCGGGCCAGCAGCACGCTAAAGAGCGCACGCGGGGGAGGGGTCTTCTTCTTCCTCTTGCTAAGGGGAAGAACACCCATGGCTTCAAAACTTCAAAATACCACAACTTGGCCATCACAACTCCAAATCCGAATTGTAAAGTTCTATCTTGGGTGAAATTTGATTCTCTCCAACATAGGAACATCAAAATCCACAAAAACCCAACTTAAATAGATCAAAACCATGTAAATTCGAAAATATGAGAAACTTAGATCTATGGAAATCCATGGACCAAAATAAAAAATGACAAGTTCTAATGTTGTTTCTAGAGGGCTAATCCATCTAATGGACAAATCAAAATGGGTTCTTGTTTTATGGCAAGGTGCACTTGCCTATGGGTGGAGTGTTGTGTGAAAGAAGGAAGAAGTTGATGGAAAAATTAATGGAAGAGTAATGAGGAGAGAGAATGTTGGTGGAGATATTAATGAGGGTGGGTTATGGTGGAATGAGGGTGGAGTATAGGTTAAAGTATTCCATAGGGGTTTAAAATCAAATCAAACCAAACCAAACCAACTAAAATCGAGTCGAGCCGAAACCTAAAATACGAGAAAACCCAAAATTCTACAAGTCCAGAATAATAAAAAATACAGGCCAAAATTCGACTATGTGTATAAATTCGAAATACGGGAAATGCGGGTGACAGTGTCGACGGTAGAACGCTGTCCTAGGTCTCATGCATCTAACAGTATAAGGCTAAGCAGTTTATACTCCCTGAATAGTGGTGACATAGCAGAATGTAAACTCAATCACATCTAAGGTAGAGCATAATGGAAGATAGATAAAAAATAAAATCCAAAAGAGATACAGCAGATAGAAGTCTAAGTGTCTAAGATACACAAACCCAGAAATACATCTCAAAGCTCAATATAGTAATCCATAAATACAACTCAAGACAACTGAAAATAAACTATGAGAAAAACTCTAGCTACCTATACAACCTCTATTGTCTCTCCTCTAGGCTAGCAGACAATCTCCAGGCTATTTGTAAAATTTATCAACAGGTCCAGTCAGGACAGGAGCGAGTACAGTATATCTCAATAATATCATAACAGGTTAGGAAATATAAACATGCTAGAAAGTAAGATACAGGATCTGAAGAAATAATATGATGAAAAGGGGAGACTATAAATAAATAGATACAACATATAGAGAACTAATAGTGACTAGTGATTCAGAGCACAAGATGGTTATATCAATGGCACGATGTTGTACACGAGTAATCTACAAAGGTTTGTACACGAGTAATCTACTGGATTGATTACATAACCACTTCTACTCCCCCGCCCCAATCAATACACAAGGATCTAGCTAAGTTATGTTGTTGTACACGAAGGTCATGTAAAAACATGATTATACACGATTTCACATATTTTGTACACGAATATAACGAATACAAAGAGTACACGATGCTCACGATAAAGTACACGAATACGAATACCCGATGTATCCGCTAAGGGGATAACATTGCACAAAAAGATCCATATAGTACTAATCCGTGTTTCTAACGTGTCAGCATCATGTAAAGTAATCTAAAGCAGGAAATATAATCCTAAATAAGATATGAAATGATCAGAGAATGTACTCGCCTTCTATCTAAATGTCCAAAGGAAATGTACTGTCCGAGGAGAGGTGTCTGGCTCCTATTTAGAACAGCCCAAGTCACAACAAGTCCAAAATGGTAAAATAAAGCTCTACTATGCATTCTACATGATTCTAGGTCATTCTAGGTCAAAGTCAACTCTTGGTCAACTCTGGTCAATCGTACTAGTCAAACTAGGTTAACTAGGCAGTACTAGGTCTAAACCTAGACTAACAAGTCTCATTAGTCCTAACCAAGCCTAGACTATCACTCGTACAAAAGCACAAAGCTACACAAGTTATCAAACACACATTACATATATATTCATATATATTTTTATTACAAGCAAAGTGCATAAAGACAAGGAGTGAGTGATACATGAAAGTGGATATAGCAATGTGTACATAGCAGTACAATGTATTCAAGTGTGAGGGGGTTATGTTAGAAGGATAACATTTAGCAAGGGTTCATTGTGTCACATAGAAGAAATAACATGTAAAGCATAGGTTTAGCATGTGTGTGTGTGTGTGTGGGTGTTGATCATAACAAAAGGGTTTATTTATACATCAAAGGGTTTACTCATAACAGTAAGTAGGTTTTATGTGTATTCATGCTTGGGGTTACTGTCAACATGTAGAAGGGGGTTTTAAGGGTTTTAACATATGAACATGGTGCTAAGTGCTAATATGGCATCATACATTCCTATCATGTTGGTATTCATATATAGCATACATTCATACTTGATTACGTTACTTACTTACATATGGATACTTGCATACATGTTTTAATACCTTGTATTACCCACATGCTTGCATTTCATCCATCCATTCATTCATGCATTGCATTCATTCATTCATTCTCTCATTCATGCACCTATACAAACATATTTGAATATATTATATACTTTCATACATTATATCATTTATGCATACTCTATATTATATTACATTCTCTTAACACACATACATATGTATATATACACATGTATACATATGTATTTATACATACAAGGATATACAAAATGCATATGTCGTATAGTAATCTTCTACTTAAAATTAATACTGTACAAATTAAGCATTCATTAAATTCTAGGATTAAAGTATGTTATAGCTCTTTATGTTAGTTTTCCGAAACTTTAAACGGATCGCATTTTCGTGTCCGGAAGCTCCCGAAATCGCAAAAACACCAAAACGCGTTCGTCTTTCGTACAGCTGACACTCAAATAATTTTACAGAAAGTTTCAGAACGAATTTGGCTTATTAAAATATATATTTGGAAAGCTAATTTCGATACGGTTCTTTTAAAAAAATTGGAGATAAATTGGAGTTTTAAGCTAAAAGTTATGACATTTCTAAATTGCTATTGCTACTAAAAACGTGGATAAATATTATAACGAATTTAGGCAGTTTGAGACAAAAGAAACACAAGTATATAACATAATATATCAAGAACTCACTCTCTACACTAATATATATATGAGACACTATAGAATACATTTCCAATACAAAAATATGAGATTAAACATGTAATAATTTATTCATACATAACAACAACACATAGTGTGTCCAAATTTAGGATTTTCCCACGTGGACACAACCACAACACAAAGGACATTCCTATGACCTCCAAATGGACACGAAATGGACACAAATGGAGTTACAACCATGGGGGTCATTCCTATGGGTTCAAAATATTCCTATATGCATATAGGGATGGATTAGAGGAGAGATTATACCTTCTGAAAGAGAAATTCAAAAGAAAATCCTTTCGATACGACACCGACACGTAGAGATTCTAAAAGGACACGAACGAGCTCCGAATCCTCCCAAACTTGGCTAGCACCCTCTATCCATGGAGTAGAGGAGAAATGAAGAAGATTTGGTGGAAGAAGGGGTTGATTTGGAGATAAAATCAATTGAGGTTCATCTCTAAATTAATTTGGGGAAGAACAAGAGAGAGAAAGTGGATAAAAACAAATGAATGAAGGAGTGACTCACTCCTTATCCCCCCATAGGTGGCTGCCTAAAAATGGTGAGGTGTCCCCTATTTGAATGTCCAAAATGCCCTCCACTAATCTATTTGATTTAAATTAGGAATGGGTTAATGATTGAGGTCAATTTAGTCTAGTTTTAAGTCTCTAATTAAACTAAACCCATCCATAGATAATTAGTCTAATTACTAACTAAAATTAATATCATGTGAACTAAAATTAATATCATGTGAGCCATGCCTAACTAGTGTGTGGGTTCCACTAGAGTCAACTACCCCCTGGGTCCCCGTTTCAAGTTGGATTGAGTTGAAATTCGAACCCGACTCAAATAACCCCAAAACAATATCATAAATAATAAAATAAATTTCAACCCCAAAATAATATCATAAATAATAAAATAAATTTTGAAAATGTTCAAAAATGTAAACTGACAAAAATACCCCTGTTTCTGAAAACTGGGAGGGACACTGATCACCTCAACCATCTGAACAATCATTTCCGGACCGAGAATCTACCTTCTCTAACATAATCCCATGCTAGCGGGGATCTGTACTTCCTACCATACAAATGCCTCGAATGGTGCCATCTGGATACTGGCCTGGAAACTGTTGTTGTACGAGAACTCTACCAGGTGCAGGTGATCTTCCCACGAACCACCGAAGTTGAATGTACAAGATCTCAACATATCTTCCAAGGTTCGTATGGTAGCTCGGACTGACCATCTGTCTGCAGATGATAAGCTGAGCTGAACTGGAGGTGAGTCTCCAAACTCTCTTGCAGACTACGCCAAAAGTACAACGTAAATCCCGAATCTCTGTCCGAGGTGATACTGACTGGTACTCCGTGCAACCTGACTATCTGTCTGAGATACATTTCTGCTAGCTGAGCCGTCGACTGACCAACTCTGAATTAAAAAAAGTGAGCCACCTTCGTGAGCCTGTCTATAATAACCCAAATAGCATCTCTACCGGCCGGAGACCTAGGTAATCCAGTCATAAAATCCATGGTTATATGCTCCCACTTCCATTAAGGAATTGGCAAGGGCTGGAGAAGTCCAGCAGGTTGATGTTCAGCTTTAACTTGTTGGCAAACCAAACACCGAGAGACAAACCGGGCTATCTTCCTCTTCATGCCATTCCACCAAAAGTGCTGACGGATATCACGGTACATCTTTGTGCCACCAGGATGAACAAAATACTAAGAACTGTGGGCCTCTGCCATGATCTCCTGTCTGATATCTCCACTGCGAATACAAAGATGCCTCCCATGTTGAAGTGTACCGTCTTTATGAATGCTTAACTCTGGTCTTCGTCCTGTCTCGCACTCTGCTCTGAGTCGCTGAAGCTTAGAATCTGTTGACTGCGCCATCCGGATCCTCTTGACAAGAGTGCACTAAACTCGTATACTGGCTATCAATGCCACATTGGTAGGAAGGACAACCTCAATACCCATCTTCTGAAGATCTGCTAATAACTCTGGCTGCGCTGTGAGGAAATAAACTCCGGCTCTCCTGCTCAACACATCTGCTACTACATTGGCCTTTCCAGGGTGATATTGCAGGTTGACATCATAATCCACAAGTACCTCTAGCCACCTTCTCTGACGCATGTTAAGATCCTTCCGAGTGAACACATACTTCAGGCTCTTGTGGTCGGTAAAAATCTCCACCCTATCCCCATACAAGTAGTGTCTCCAAAGCTTAAGTGCAAACACTACTGCTGCCAACTCTAAGTCATGAGTCGGATAATTTCTCTTATGATCACGAAGTTGTCGTGATGCATAAGCTATTACCTTCCCATGCTGCATCAGAATACATCCCAAACCTCCGCCTGAAGCATAACAATATACTAAAAATCCTCCGGTTCCATCTGGAAGCGTGAGAATAGGTGCCGTCATCAAGCCTCGCTTCAACCTCTCAAAAGAATCATAATATTCTGTTGTCCAAGCAAACTATACATCTTTGCGGGTCAACTGGGCCAATGGTGCTGAAATCCGAGCAAAGTCTGAAACAAATCGCAGGTAGTAGCCGGCCAACCCAAGAAAACTGTAAACTTCTACAACTGTGCTAGGTACTGGCCACGTCTCAATAGCCACGATCTTCTAGGGATCCACTTCTACTCCTCCTCTAGTGATGATATGTCCCAAGTACGAAATGCTATCGAGCCAGAACTCGCATTTACTGAACTTGGCATACAACTGGTGTTCTCTGAGAATTTGGAGGACAACTCTGAGAAGCTGCTCATGCTCTGCTTCACTCTTGTTGTAGACTAGGATGTCGACTATTAACACAATCACGAATTGATCCAAGTAAGGCATAAAGATATGATTCATGAGGTCCATGAATACAGCTGGCGCATTGGTTGCTCCAAATGGCATAACAAGGAACTCCCAATGCCTATACCTCGATCTGAATATTGTTTTCGGGATGTCCTGTTCTCTGACTCTGATCTGGTGGTATCCTGACCGCAAGTCGATCTTCAAGAATACGGCTGCCCTCTTGAGTTGATCAAACAAGTCATCTATCCTCGGGAGAGGGTATCTGTTCTTGATTCTCACCAAGTTCAAGGTACGATAATCTACACATAATCTGGACGTATCATCCTTTTTTTCACAAGAAGCATCGGGGCTCCCCAAGGCGATCCACTAGCTCGAATAAATCTCTTGGTTCTAAGTTCCTCAATCATCTTGTATAATATCTCTAACTCTGATGGCGCCATCCTATAGACTCTCTCCGACATTGGGGCTGTCCCTGGGATCAAGTCTATGGTGAACTCGATCTTCGCTCTGGCAGCATTCTTGGAAGCTCTTCTGGAAAAATATCTGGAAACTCTTCAACGATCTGAGATAACTGTACTACTGCTATTGCCATCCGCAATACCAGAGGAGAAGGTTCAACTTCGCCTCGGAAAAAGAAAAACTCTGGCTTGTCGGGAATGCTAAAAACAATTCTGCTAATATGGCAGTCTATCCTAGCATACTGGTCTCTCAACCAATCAATCCCTAAGACCACATCATAATCGGCCATCGAAAACTCTATCAATCTAGCAGGAAATTCTCTACCGCTAACTACGATCCGACACGAGGAAAACACTCTATCTAGTCCCATAAGTCCATTACTAGTAAGTATATTGAGCCTTACTGATAATGACTTGGGTTCCAGTCCTATCCGTGTCGTGAATCGTGCAGACATAAATGAATGTGATGCACTAGAATCAAATAACACTGAAACCGAAAAGGTGTTGACGAGAATAGTACCTGCCACCACCTCACCTGGTGCCAATCTTTCTTCTTCCATGGTCAAAGCCAACACTTGACCATGTCCTCTGGGTGCGGGTTCCCTCTGCTGAAAACTTCTCTGTCGGTTCTGGATCAGGGCTTGGGCTTGGCCATATTGCTGCGGTCTCTGTTGCTGGAATGCCTGGGCCTGCGGCGGCAATGGCCTCGGAAAGGGGTACTGCTGCTGCTGGACTGGTACTGGGGCTGGTCCCCTAACTGAAGGACTAGAGAAGGCTGATGAAGAGGGACTCCCCCTGTTCGGACAGTTCCAACCCTGTGGTCCGGGGCACCACAAACCAAGCAAAATCCCTGTGCTCTGCGACACTCTGATACTACATGCCCTGACTTCCCGCAGTGTGAACATCCCACTGCAGAAGAATGCTTCTGCTTCTACTTCTGAGGGTACGTCAGAGCTGAATATTGAACCGACTTCATTGAGGCCGCCCACCTCGGAGCTCTAATGGTCAAAGCCCTAGCTGCCGGGGCTAGTACTGAAGACTGATTTATCCAGCCATAGGATCGCTTCCGACCCCCAGTCCTATCCACGATCCTCTGGGAGGTATACTCATGCCTCTTGGCTCCTCTCAACACTGCATCAAAAGTCTGATGCTCAAACTGCTCCAATGCTAATAAAATCTCTAGATGGAGCCCATGCTGGAACCGCTGTGCTCTATAGAACTCGGTCGCTACCAAGTTGGAAGCAAACCGACTAAGTCTCAAAAACTCGGTCGCATATCCGTTGATCGTCCTACCCATCTGCTTTAGATTGGTGAACCTTGTCTGTAGATCGTACCGAGCTACAGCATCAAAGTACTTGGTCTGGAACTCTCACAAAATATTGTCCAAGCAATAGGTGCCACTAACCCAATGGCCTGTACCGCCCACCAGCTGCAGGCTTGATCCAATAAATACAGGCGCACCACGGCCACCTTCTCGCCTTCTGGAGTCCTGGCTGCTTCTAAAATCACCTATGTGTCCTAAAGCCATGTATCTGTGGCAATAGCATCTTCGCTACCATCGAAGAATGGAGGGTTCAAGCACTTGAAGCTGTTGGCCGCGCTGTTACCCTGATGACCACCTCTGGTCAGAGCATCTGCCATTGCCTGGTGCAAGGCATCTCATCGACGGTCTTGGAAAGCTGACAATGTCCAGATGAGACCCACCAAGGTACCATCATCAGGCTCTGCAGGCTGGACGGGCTGAACTGGTGACTCTTGGCCCCCAGTAGGCATGACTCTGGAGGCTACTCCTGAATGCTGGGCCTGATCTCCAGGTTGCTGCTGGTCCATGGGAGGTGCTCCGCCTTGCCGATTGGTAGGACCAAGAACAATGCTGCTAAAGAAGACGACATAGGGAACAATAAGGAAGGACCAGGACAGATCAAAGATACAAGCATGTGATCAGGTCAAGAATCCAGGGATTTAGAGGATACGAGCAGAGATCAAAGGCGAGTACTGATTGAGACATCTATTCGGTAAACTCTCACATATCTTGATTCACAAGACCTACATGGGCCACCACTGAAACCATGTAACGCCCCGGAACCAGAATATTGGAGAGCGGGGGCATACATAGCCAGCTACGTATATTGAAGTGCAACCCACCTCGCTATACGGTCACGGCTGTCTAGATACATGAGGATTTAACTACAAGCCATCAGTCTCCTATGGTCATGAACAAGCCTATTGTCTCAATCTCAAACAAGCAATAACAGTTTTCAAGATGTCAGAACACCAAATATACAATAGTATGGCATCCCATATATTACATACTTGGATGATCATGAAGCTAGTCATACAAAATGTCAAGACTAGCAAGAGTTTTAGTCATACATAATCAACCCTAGGATTTGCCAATCATGTTACAGCCCGTAGGCATACAGTAAATAAAGGTACAATCGAGCTAGACACATGCTCGTCGGCTAAACGCCTCAAAAGAATAATTTTACAAAGAGTAGGAGAGCCAAAAATAAACCTACTTGTTGCCAGGGTTACGCCTAGTGGTCACCATCTAGCTGAAAGGTAGGTAGATCCTCTTGAGCTGCTCCGATATCTTGCCATACAAAACCAGCTGGGTTAGACCCCAGAAAGAGCAAGTGCCACAAAGGAAGCTTCACTTAGGAACTAAAACCAGCATGTAATAGATGAATATTAAAGATAATTATAAAAGAACTGATAATAACAGGGACAATCAACAGTGAATTGAGTACGAGGAAACTATTCAAGTAGTTAGGTCACAACCCTTAAACCAAACAAGGACCGGGGTTGTAACCCTTCACCTGAATAGAAATTCGTCTCAAATACTATTGGTAAAGGTAGTACCTGATGAGCTTGACATAGGGCAAAATAAGACAATAAATGAAGAAAGGATAAAGAACTGCTCCGGAAGCCAGGTTACAACACTTAAACCAAACAAGGACCGAGGTTGTAATCCTTCACCTGAACAGAACCTTGCCCCTGATCATTATTGTTAATCTAAGCATAAATAATTGTACAATTGAAGTAAGGTAAAACTTGACGATCATGACCTGGGGTGCAATAAGACAATAAACGAAGAGTGGATAAAGAACTGCTCCGGGAGCCAGGTTACAACCCTTAAACCAAACAAGGACCGAGGTTGTAATCCTTCACCTGAACAGAACCTTGCCCCTGATCATTATTGTTAAGGTAAGCATAAGTAATCCTGTCATGTCATAATCTTGTACAGGATCAAGACGAGATGAAGCTGGGCTAGACTCCATTCAATCAATCACGGCCAAGCAAGGAGTACGATTTGATACTTTAACTAACTAGGGTTATCACAGGCCTAGTTACTAGCAAGATGCAATAAAATTATTCCAACAGCCACAAGCCCTGCAGACCATCCAGGTTATCCAGATGCAATTAGAGGATTGAATTTATGTGGGTACATTGTCTAAGAACACATGTACCCCTAAGTAGTTTGGTGGTTGCAACACATGACAGTGTGCTGAAAATGTGCCCTACTCGACGGCAGGCTACAGATTCCATGATAGGGCACCCAGATAACGGGATTGCCTGTAGCTCGAAAATCTCTTTATGACTACTGGATTATTCTAGTTATTAGCCTTAATCAGTTTAAGTAGGTACCCCCTGACCGTGGTATTCAGGGGTCCCTGTCCTAGATATGATGCAAGACAATGCTAATTTATTTGTACAACCATAATCGTTTACGGTGTCCAAACCTTTTATTATAGTCATGTCATACAAGCCGTCGCAATAGCCTTCAATAGCTACCATGGTACATACTTGTCATATCTTATTATGTCATGCCATGTCATGTCATGCACCATTATTAGTCTGGTCATATCACGTAGTCCGTGTTGTCAATTCATGAATAGTACAAGGCATAAAAGATAATCGGGTACACAAGGGATCAAGGCTCTACGCGAGTGAGCCTCTACACAAGGCCGAGGGCCTCAAGCGCAAAGCGGCTCTACGCTAGCAAGAGCAAGGGAGAGATAGTTCTACGCGAGTGAAGATGCACGTGGGTGGGGTTCTACGCTAGCCGGGTTATACGCAAGTGAAATTACATGCGTGTAAGAATTTTACGCGAGTAGAATTTTACGCTCGCGAACACCCGAGCGAAACCCTACGCATGCGAGAGTCTACTCGATCCCAAGTCTACGCGAGTACGAATCTACGCGAGCGAGGGATCCCGACGTAGAGTTCAAATACGCTAGCACGCAATTGCGTGTGCGTAAAAGGGGCACTACGCAGGCACGTTAAGACGTGAGCGTAAAAAGGCTGAATAATATGCTGACACGCAATACGTGGGCGTAAAAAGGGCTAAACACTATGCTAACACGTTAGAACATGTGCGTAAAACTCCGTCTTCTACGTATGGCCAAGACAGCATGCATAAAAGCTCAGGAACTCGAGGAACTCCATCTCGGCCAAGACTTGGTGAAGTTCGACCATCTCAAAACCAAACTTGCATAAAAATCAAAATCCCTTCTACATGGGACTCTCCAATTCGCAAACAACGAAGTTAGAAGATCGAAACCAAGAAGATCAAAATACTAAAAACTTAGATCTACATGAAATGAGCCATAGAATTTGAAAATGCTAAGTACTAAAGTGACTTAAAATCTTGTGGATAAGAAAATGGAATAATAAAACTTGTGTTCCTCCATGAAGCAAGTTACACTTGCCTAGACCTCTCTCTCTGGTAGTATTTTGTCTGGCCTCTATTTCTAGAACCACTACTGGCATCACCTTCTGGAACCACTACTGGCATCACCTTCTGGAATCACTACTGGAACCACCTACTGGAATCACTCTGGAATCTTTTGCTGGTATCATTATGTTTGGCTGGACTCATCTCGATTTCTCGTATCGTTTTCTAGATTCACTTGTACTTATGGGTGGGGAAATATTAGAGTAGACATGTGAACATTACCCAAATACTGGAACCACTCCCTTGGAATTATACTAGAATGATAGCCATCCCACACTTGGCCAAGTGTGCGGTGTGCCGTATTACCTACAGCCGTTTACATGTCGATCTCGATATTTTAAAACACACTGTTAGAGTATAGGCTGGACTCACCCTGGAACCTTTGATCACCGACTGGAATCACCTCATACTGGACTAATCTTGTACTGGAATCACCTGGTACCAGATTCATGTTGTCTGGATTTACTTGGATTTATACTTGTTATATTTACATTCTGGACTTATATCATGTTGCTCTAGTTCAGCTAGTTTCTATTTACAGTCTTCATTGCAATAGTTCTTCTCTTGTTTTACTTACCTTACTTATCTTGTATCTTAACTGTTTCTTTATACCATCACCTGTATACAAACTACCATGTTCATCAATAAAACTGTCTATAACTGCTGTATAGTTTTCTGTCATTTGCTTGGAATTTCTTGATGAATTGTACTCGTTCCTGTCCTGACCGGACCTGTTGAAAATATTACAGATGATTGCCCTGAGGACATTTGCCCTACTTGCCTTGGAGCAGGAGACGGCTTAGCTACCTATGGCCCCGACACTCAGGAGTGATCGAGAGACTAGCTAGTAGACTTGGTTTAGTTTTCATGTTTTAGAACTTGAATTGTAATAACTTGAGATACGAGTTTGTATTCGAGATTGTTTGAGATATTATTATTTAGTAGTTTATAAATGTTGTTGTTTAGTCTTTAGTTATAAACTTCTGTGATATCTTACCGTTCTTAGACTGTGATTGAGATTTTATTTTATCTATACTTGTCCTCCATTCGGAGTTGAGATATTGACAAGTACATTATATAATTGCATAAGTTGTTGATTAGATAGTAACCTAGGACAGCGTTCTACCGCTGACACTGCGGCGTAGGCTGGACGTACCCACTTCTCGTGCCCCTACACAGGGTACGGGTCGTGACACGTTTTTAATGGTGGCCCATGCAGGTCGAGTTTATGTAGTGGTATTCGAACTAGAGTATCACTACAGCCTGCGATAGGATTGAGAAATAGGCTTAAACGGAGAGGTACTCAATCACAGTTAGAAAATTCTGCTTCAAATCATGCCATCTACATATCTTACTGATTGTCTTCTTTGAAATAAACTGTCCTCCTTTGATTATATTGATTCCTGCTCAGTATTGACTTCCTTGTTCGATCTGTCTTCAGGATGGTGGAGACACGATCACATCGCTCTGGTACAGCAGTCGCTGGAGAGGGATCTGCCACCTCTCGTCCATTACAGCCGCCTGTTGAGACTGTAGCACCTTCTGTTCCTGATCAGACAGGAGCTGCTGTAGCCATTGGGGGTATGCCTCCACCTGTTCGGAGGACGACCCCAGTCATTCCTGAGAAGTTTCAGCAGCAACATCAACAGCCACCTGCAGGATTGGTTGACGCTGCGCACCTGTTTTCATTTATGGAGAGGATCCTGGAGTCCCACTAGCACCAGCACCAGCGTCAGACTGCCGATTTCTGTCAGGGTATAGACGAGGCTCGCCAGCTGGTTAGGACAACAGTGGAGATGATTACCGTACATCCACAAGGAGGACAGATACATCAGTGCCATCAGAAGACACCGGGTATTCGGGAGTTTTAGAAGATACGTCCAAGGGATTTCCTTAGTACGGAGGGCATCCACTATACGGATAACTGGATAAAGTACATCGAGGAGATATTTTGGCTAGCAGAGATACCAGTTCGACTTCAGTTAGAGGCTGCGGGCAGCCAGATGCAGGACCTGGCCCGCACATGGTACCAGACTGACCCACGAGTGGGAACCAAGGGACAGACTTGGGCAGCCTTCAAGACGCTGTTCAAGGAGCAGTTCTTTCCAGATGTAGCACTTGGAGGCATAGAGGCACAGTTTGAGAGCCTGGCTCAGGGGAGCCAGACAGTCGAGGAATATGCGGGAGAGTTCTGTCGGCTGAGCAGATTCATTGAGGACTTGAGTGAAAAGACGAAGGCGAGGAAGTTCCGCAGAGGTTTGATCAAAGAGGTCCGGTCATTGACCAAGAGTGACAGGGATGCTTCTTTTGCGGAGATCTTAGCAGGAGCTATGGCAGCAGAGGATGATCTAGGATTGAAACTGAAGAGGGGTCGAGATACTCATGTAGCCAGTAGCAGTGGAGGTCCGGCCAAGAGGCCTCACGTACAGCTTCAGCAGGCACAGCATCAGCCTAGAGGACAGGACCGCAGGGTGCTGACTTGTACCTACTGCAAGAAGGTAGGGCATGTTTGGGAGTCTTGTAGGAGGAGACTGAAGGTTTGTCTATTTCGTGGGTCTAGTGCTCACAAGATGATAGATTGTCCCGTTGCACCTCCTCTTTGGGGAACTAGGCCACCTGTAGCTCAGCACCAGAGGGGTGGAGCTTTTGCTATGGTATTCGAGGAGACTGATGTTACAGGTGACGGGTTAGCAGGTTTGACCTCCTGGTTCTTCTCATCCACCTTCATGTGTGATTTCCATTAGTACCTGCCAGGATATGTTTGTGATATGCTTGTAGAAGCATGGAAAATATCAGAACGATGATCTATGCGGCTCAGAACAGGAGAACCCCATACGGCTCATACAGGAGCAGTCCCATGCGGTTCAGAGAGACTCTTAGTCTCATGCGGCTCGGACAGGAGAATCTATGCAGCTTGCATAGGGACAGTCCTGCGGTTCAAAGAGTCCACCAGCCGCATGTGGTTCAAAAGTACATGCGGCTCAATGCCACGTGTACCCACGAAGACCCCTTCACACAGCTGGCCATCGAGCAGTTTGCTTATTTAATGCTCTGTCATGATTTGACAGCTGACGGCTCTGACATAAAGTATCATAATGGCCCTGCCATAATGACAGACTCTTGGAAAATAGGAGAAAATCTCTGACGCGGTTTGAGATTGACACGTGGCTACTCCCATGCGGCTCCAGTGAAGAACAGCTTCATGCAGCTAGCAAGGATCGTTTTCCTGCGGCTCACCAAAAAGCCATCCCAGGCGGCTCGCAGTTACTACCCTTATGCGGTTCATCAAGGAACCATCTCATGCGGCTCGCAAATACTATACCTATGCGGTTCGCCTAGACGCTGTCTCATGCGGTTCATGGATGTCATGCGGCTTTGGCAGAGTCCATCATCAAGACACGTGGCAGAGATTCGATGACAACTGGCAGCAAAGATGATTATGAGATGCAAAGATTTACCAGATCCCAATAACCATATCCTCATAATTAATAGGATCTGGTCATATCATTCCTAATCAAACTAATGGGACACGTGGTGGGAGATCCAAGCTACACAATCAATCATGAAGATTTAAAGCAATCAGCATTAATTATTCGAAAGATTCAGTGCTACCCCCATTTATGGCCCAGATCCTTTACGCCTAGAACGAATGGTCTAGATTGATTAAGCATCAGGCCGTCGCCACTTTGAGAATGGGTAATCAGCCAAACCCTAATGATGCTTCCCCACTATTATAAATAGCAGGGTGCCATTCCCTTAAAAAAATATATACACGGTCAGAGAGGAGATATACAGAGAGACCCCCCCAATAATCAGAGAGAAAATACACACAGAGAGAGAGAAGCCAGAAGAGTAATAGAGGGAGAGCAAGAAGAGCATTTCTTCATCAACGCCAACCATCTCTTCACAGGAGCCAAGGCTGCATACCGATCGTCCAAGAAGTAAGGCAGGGCTGCCGTCGCCTTCCCGAGCCTCTATCGTCACCCCCCCAGAATCTAAAATAAATAATTGTACTTAGACTACTGTACCTAGGTTTTCGTCCCTAGGCTTTCTTTGTACAAGCGAGTTTGTATTGTGAGTCTAAAGTTCAGTCCTCCCATAAAACTGTTCTGTACTTTTACAATCAATGGCAAACACGATGTCGACTCTACTGGGGACAAACTTCTCCACGGCTGAGGAGTTGGTGACGCAGTCGGATGCAGCCAAACTTGGCTCCACGCAATAAAAGATGGTCGTCCGCTTCGACCAATAGGCGTTTGAAGAGATGCTCTCCGAAGGAAGCGCTGGCCCGGTCCAGAAGCGCACCCGTACGACAAAGGCTCCCAGAGAGTGGAGGCCAAAATCATTTGCTCCTCCCCAAGCCCCCGACGGGATACCCTCTGTTGCTCAAGACGGCGAAAAGGACTCTTCTGCGGCCCCACTTTGGACCGTAGATAACTCTGTTGTCCCCAAGTCCGGCAGAAGAAAACACTATGATGCTGAATTTGCAGGGGCAAAGAGGAACCCTACGCGAACCGAGCCGTATAGGGGTGCTAGCCGTATGGAAAAAGCTCATGCGGCCACATCCGCTAGCCGCATGGAAAAAGCTTATGCGGCCACATCCGCTAGCCGCATGAAGAAAAATCATGCGGTCACATCTGTCAGCCGCATGGCTTATGCGGCTACAGTCGCCAATCATATGGATGAAACACATGCGGCTATGGGAGTCAATCGCTTGCAGAAAACCCATGCGGCCACAATCGCCAACCGCATGCGGCCAGCCTACACGGTCGTCACTCCTAATCGCTCAAAGACAACTCATCCAACAGCAGAAGACAACCGCATGCAGACAGCCTGTACGGTACCCAACTCTAGCCGGATAGCGTCCGTTCCACGCTTCTCTCGATCAGTCTTCGACCGTCTCTCATACGGTCCTGACCCTGATAGTTCTCTGGATGATAAGCCAGACTCTGCGACATTCAACTTGGACTCCTCCTATTACGTACCCGCAAGTGCTAAAATGAGGAAGTCTAGGGCAGCGTGGGCTCATCAAGCCCAGTCAGCTGTCCCAACCTCTGACTATCGGGGCATCCCGCTGACTATCACACGGGCCTTGGATGGAAAGTTGTATACAACCGCTCGAGTCCAGCCCCCGGCGGCAAACGGACAGAGTGGTTCTTTTGACTTACGGAAGGCGATCCTCCACAAACGCAAGAAAAGAGGAGGAGTGTCGGCATGCAAAGAGTCCTCGATTGGACATCGCTGCACCCAAATCATCGTCAACTGCTGTTGCAATAACGCAACAATGACGGAAGATCGGCCATCCGTCTTCCAAAGACTACAGCGTCTGAGCTCAGAAGATGAGGCACCTCCAGTAGTCTCCTGCAATTCCGCTCAGAAGGACCCCACCGAAAGGAGGGAGAAAAAGACAAGCATCTCCAGTCCCAAGATATCAACCACTGCAGCTAAGAAATTGTCGTCTAAACGGTTGTCTTCCATCGGAGTATTCCAATACACCCGTTCAAAAACAAAATCTGCTGCAGAGGGAAATTCATCATCCACATCGCTGGAGGTTGAGGGAACTGGGGGTAGCGCTCCTCCGAACCTCTACGACAACCCGATGTTCTAAGAAGACGAACCAGGGAAAACAACTCTCCCATCAGATGCAGCAAATCCCGACGTCCCCGAGGACGTCCACAATTCCCAAGACAAAGCAAGCTCTGAAGCTGGGGATACCGTTCCCTCCGAGTCCGAGCTCGAAGAGAACATTCCCACCTATCCCGATGACTTCTCGGTGCATGGGTACGACTCGGAGGGCACATCCTCCACCGTTTCTTCCATCCATTCTCATGTAAGGACGGTTTTCATGACGGACAGCGATCAAGGTGGTTCCAATGATCGCCAGCGCATCGACAATCTCGAAGCCATATTACTTGCTTTGGTCAAATATGTAGACGAGATTAAGGCGGCCCTGCCCACTCTACAAGGAGGAATGCCTGGTCAAACAAGCACAGGCCCCGCGGTCAATGTAGATTCGAACTCAGCGGCACCAAACCCGGGCAATAATCCTCCCAAAATAACAGCCCCTACCGTGACAGATGAGACCCGAGAAGTAAGGAGAGAGGTCCAGGAGCTCCGAGCCATGTTCTATGCCCGAGAAAACGCTCAAGATCTCAGAATACGGCAACCATACCCGGCTGAATGGAGGGATGTTCCATTCCCACCAAGATATAAGCCGTTCAATATCAACCCGTATGATGGCAAAACCTTAGCCAGTCGATACATCACTTACTTCGAAGTCACCACCGACCATCTGCCCCATGATGATGCTATCCTCACACGTTTATTCATTGGGGCATTGGAAGGAGTCGTCTTCGATTGGTACCGCAATCTACCGGACAACTGCATCTACTCCTTCGTCGGCTTCAAGCGCCTGTTCTTGGAGCGATTCTACGAAGTAGGACAGGTCGTCACTATGTCCACTCTCATGGACGTCGTCCAAGGGGAGAAGGAGTTGACGAGGAACTACATCGAGCGGTTCTGCCAGACCGCCATGAAGCTGCCCTCCGAAAATCCAGATTCCTTTTTGATTGAAATTTGCCAAAAGAGACTGCTTCCAACGATTAGTCTCTGGATGGGCGAAAGTCAATTCAAAGATTGGAAGGCGTTCATCATCAGCGCCACAAGCGCCGAAGAACGACTAAAGAAGGCTCGCCAACTGGGATTGCACATCTCAGAAGGAGAAAACAAGGGCAAGCGTCCCAACAACGATAATGGGGGTAACCCCTCCAACAATCGGGACAGCAAGGGAAAATAGGCTATGGTGGCTGACACGGCCCAGAAGCCCGAGTGACAACCAGCCGACAAACAATGGCCTCAAATCACTTACTCTTTCGAAAACGGCCACGTCAAGCCTATCTTGGATATGCTCATACAAGGAGATAGAATTCAACTTTCTCCACCAAGACGGAAGCCTCGGCAGGCTGATCTGGAGAACCCAAAGTTAACCATCCAAAGCCTCATCGATTCGAACGCTCTGGCCATCGACTTCGAAGAGGTAACCGTAGCAGCCAATATGGTGTCCGTACAATTCGACAACTTCCCTTCGACGGAGACTCAAGACGGGGTAATCCCCGTCCCTCTCGCGACGATGGAGATTACCAATCTTCAACCTCCCCGGGAACAGGCTGCTGGTCTAGTACCTCTCACCACCTCACGAGGAGAGGTCATGTGGGTCTATCCAGACTTGGTGTCAGAAGTAACTCGGCCCACACCATCTTCCACCTACAAAAAGAAGAGTAGAAAAATTAGGACCTGCCACACAATCCCAGCAGACAACGAGGAAGCTACAGCCGTCGTCACGCGGTCCGGAGCACAATCCCAACCTGTGGTTAACGATCCAGCTGAAAATCTTCAACCCACTACAACTGATGCTTCGGGACCGGCTCAGCCTTCGACGACCGACAAGCCTAGGCCGAAGGAGACTCGCTTCGACAAATCTCTCCGAAAAGACGCAGCCCAAGGGCTAGAGAGGCCCTATAACTTTGACATCTTAGCACAATTGGCTAACACTCCGGCCAAATTTTTATTGTACGAACTCCTAAGACTCTCCAAGGACGTTCGTATTGCATTGAGCGAAGCACTCCAAAATGCCGATGCCTATCTCGCTCAATCCAACCTCACCGAGGAGGACTCACCGGTGGATCTCCAAGACAGTGCCTACACGGGAGCAATGTCCAATATCGTCTTTACTCCGCAGGACATGCTCATCAAAACCAACCTACACGATCACCCGCTATACTACACGGGATACATCGACGACGTGAAGGTGGATCGGATGCACATTGATCCTGGCTCTTCGATAAGCATCATCCCGAAGGGCCTGCTACATCATCTCCGTATCCCAATGCATCACCTGACGCCCACAAACACCGCCATCAGCGATTTCAATTCGGGCAGGAGCTACCCTATTGGAAAGATTTGTCTGAAGTGTCAAATTGGCGACCTCCAATCCGAAGTCACCTGCTACGTCATAGATGCGGACACTTCTTATAACATCCTCTTAGGGCGCCCATGGATACACGATTACATGATCGTGCCTTCCATGCTACACCAGTGCTTCAAATATTTCGATAAATACGGCTTCGTGAAGACGGAATTTGCTGATATCGATCCCTTCAAAGGGGTCGAATCCTACTACTCAGACTCCTGCCTATACGAAAAGTCGAGGAGGCACCTTGATCAAGGAGACGCACAAACTCATACCGAGACAGCCATGGGATCAGAAGGACCCCTGACGATCCACCTCCAAGCTAGCAAATCGGGCAAGTCTGCACCCCTCACCGCCACTCTGCGGAAGGACGCAATCAGCCTCTCAGCGCAGGAGAAGCAAATGATAATCGGGCTGCCAAGGTCCGGCCAAGTACCGAGACCCACAACGGAGCCACTGACAATCAGGCTACCAAGAGTCAGCCAACCACAAGCAGGGAAGCTCAACCCCTCGAACAGGCCCATGACGATACGCCTTCCCAGGAAGGATTGTCACCCCAATGCAAGGTCTGACACTTCTAGCGAACCAGCCACTCCTCGCTCCACATCAAACGCCAAACTAGGGGTCGCTAGTCTACCAACAACTCTACGCTCTGCTCCATCAACTGAACCACTGACAATCAAGCTTCCCAGGTCATCCTCTCAGTCTTCGTTCACACAGGGGGTAGCCGAAGAGGAACCGGAGCTAGCCAAGTATGTGGCTGCCCACACTGATGTCCCCTCTGCTGATGATATAATCCTTCCAGAAAAGATACCTTACTTCATCAATAAAGGGTTATCTTTGAACTACACCGAGCTCAATAAGCTATGTACAATGTATGCTATGGAACACGGTGTAGGCATTCACCTACACACACAGGTGACAAATGTGTACACCACGATCCAGCTTACTCCAGTAGAAGATGCTTACCGAATATTCGAGGAAGGAGATCATTCGATCATCTTCGGCCGGACGAACAACCCGCATCCCCTCACCATAGAAGAAGTCGACCTCGGGTCAGATGTCGGGAGACTGCCTCTGTATCTCTATAGCCCTCAATCCAAATATCTCATGCAGAAATAGGAGTATAATCTGGAGACGACACCAGGATTGAACTACGACACTGGGCGACGATTACCTTTAAAGCCGCCAGTCCAGGCGGGCAAACCACGGAACTACTATAACAAAACTCGATGTGGGTTAAGGTATGTAACGCCTACTACGACCCCTGAAAGTTTAGATGAAGAATGCGACTGGCAGTCACATTCAACCGGATCACCAACTTCCGACTCAAATACCAGCATCGGAGATGTATTCAGACAAGTCATGTCAGTCAACATGGCGTTCGCCGACGCTTACGAGGAAGACAAAGACATCCTCGAAATCCTCGAGCTAGAGCCATGGGCCCAGCAATTAGACGCACAATAGGAAAAGCGGTTCAAACTGAGAGAACCTCCTACTGAAGATGAGGTCATACAAGTGGATCTCGGCAGCGAATCTTCTCCAAAACTGATTTTCATCAGTAAAATCCTAACTAACGGAGAACGGGAGTCGCTGTTAGAACTTGTCAGAGTATACATTGATGTGTTCGCCTGGAGCTATGAAGACATGCTAGGGTTAAATCCTGACATCGCTCTTCACAAACTCAATATTCGACCAGATGCGAAGCCGGTCAAGCAACAACAGCGACGCTTCCGTCCAGGCATCATGGACGCGATCGAAGCTGAAGTCAACAAACTGATAGCTAGCAGTTTCATTCGTGAGGAACAACATCCCGATTAGGTCTCCAATATAGTACCCGTCCTCAAGAAGAATGGAAAGATTCGAATCTGCATCGACTTTCGCAACCTGAACGAGGCATGCCCCAAAGATGAATTCCCCCTTCCTATCATAGACATCATGATCGATAATACCTGCGGCTTCGAACGCATGTCATTCATGGATGGCTTCTCGGGGTACAACCAAATCAAAATATTTCCTGATGACAAAAAGCATACTTCATTCCGAATACCAATTGGCACGTACTGCTACACAGTCATGCCTTTCGGTTTGAAGAATGTCGGCACCACATATCAAAGAGCCATGAGCATCATCTTCAGAGACTACTTACGCAAGACAGTGGAGTGCTACGTTGACGATATAGCCGTTAAGAGCCGCTGCAAAGGAGACCATCTGTAGGATCTAAGGACGGTATTCGACCTAATGCGAACGCACAATTTGAAAATGAACCCTACGAAGTCTTTTCTGGGCATATCCAGCGGGAAGTTCTTAGGCTTCATCATCACTGCAAAGGGTATCCATGTAGACCCTGAGAAGACAAAAGCAATCATGGAGATGGGTCCCCCAAGAAATCTCCGCGAACTCAGAGGCCTTCAAGGGAGGCTAGCTTACATCAGAAGGTTCATTTCCAACCTCTCCGGGCGATGCCGACCATTCATGTACCTCATGAAGAAAGGAGTCTCATTCGTATGGGACGAGGAATGCCAGCGTGCTTTCGACAGCATCAAAGAATATTTGTCAAATCCTCCAATTCTGGTAGCCCCGGTTCCTGTAAAACTATTCCTGCTCTATGTACGAGCAATGGAACACTCCTTCGGGGCTCTGCTGGCACAGAACAATGACGCAGGCCATGAACAGGCCATATATTACCTCAGCCGAATGATGATTGGGCCAGAGCACCGATACACCGCTGTGGAGAAGGAATGCCTCGCCCTGGTGTTCGCCATTCAGAAAACGCGACACTATGTCACCGAACAAATGATACATGTGATCTCACGAGTTAACCCTCTAACGGTCCTCATGACTAAACCAGGGGCACTCAGCTCTCGCCTCTCTACATGGGCAATATTGCTGTCCCCTTATCATATGATCTTCGTCCCACAAAAGGCAATCAAAGGTCAATCCCTGGCAGATTTCTTAGCAGCCCACCCGGGCTCGGAGTCCTCCAGAATATATGAAGAGATCGCAGATAAAGTCGTCGACTCGCATGCAGCCTCTCACGAGAATATATGGCAAATGTTCTTCGACGGTGCTTCGAGGACCGGACCTAAAGGCAATATAGTCGTCGGAGTCGGGGTAGTGCTAATCTCTCCTTCCGGATTGGTGATTAACCGCGCTTATTCCCTCACCGAGCCCTGCTCTAACAATATGGCCGAGTACAACGCTTTGGTCATTGGTCTCCAACTTGCAAGAGAGCTGGGGGTAGAATACCTTGAAGCATATGGCGATTCCCAGCTAATCGTCAATCAGATCCGGGGCTCATACGAAGTCCGCCACGAAGACATGATCCCTTATCACCAAATAGCGATTGACATCATCTCGTCGTTCAAGGGGTTCTTCATCGAACATGTCCCCAGATTCTGAAATATCGAAGCAGATGCCTTAGCCGGTCTTGCCGCTTCTCTAGCAGTTCCTAATTATGACCGCCAATCAGTGGATGTGATAGGCCATGAACTGGTCTGTTCCAAAAACAATGTGCAATTTGTGGCAAGTTATTCCGCACAGACGATCGATGATGCCCCAGATTGGAGACAACCATTCATCGACTTCGTCGTCTACGACATCCTGCCCGGAAACCCAAAGGAAGCCACTTCCATCAGACGACGTTCTCTCAGATTCTTTTATGATACAGAGACGAAGATGCTGTATCGTCGCTCCTACGACGGATTACTGCTTCGGTGTCTGTCAAATACAGAAGCCAAAGAAGCCGTACGAGAGGCTCACGACGGTGTCTGTATGGCCCACCAGCCTAGCCCAAAATTGTAAGACCGCCTTCGACGAATGGGCTACTATTGGCCCACGATGGTGGCAGATGCGATAGATTATGCTAGAAAATGCAAAGCCTGCCAAGTCCACGCGGACTTCATTCACCAACCATCCGAATTTCTACATCCGACAGTGGCGTCCTGGCCATTCGAAGCATAGGGAATGGATATCATTGGTCCAATCACCCCACCTTCCTCCCGAGGACATCGCTTCATACTTGCGATCACTGATTACTTCTCCAAATGGGCGGAAGCCGTCCCACTCGTAGAAGTTAAGACTTCAAACGTGATCAGCTTTCTTAAGTATCACGTCATCTACCGCTTCGGACTGCCGCAAAGGATCATCCATGATAATGGTCCACAGTTTGCAAGCCACGTATTCTATCGGTTCTACGATAAGCACCGTATTCAGAATGTCGCTTCGACACCATACAACCCGGCAGTGAACGGGTTGGCAGAGGCATTCAACAAAATAATCATCAAACTTCTCAAGAAGTTTGTCTCCTCCAACAAATGTGACTGGAACGAGAAGCTCGACGAATGCTTATGGGCTTATCGCACCACGGTCCGAACAGCCACCGGGAATACACCATTCTTCCTGGTATACGAGAGTGAGGCAGTCCTCCCCTTGGAGACCCAGATCCCCTCACTACGTGTCGCCCTCACACATCAATTGACAACCGATGACAACCACCAGCGTCGCCTACAGGAATTGGAGGCACTAGATGAAAAGTGCCTCTTAGCTCAGCAACGAATTGAGCTATACCAAGCACGCATCTCTGGAGCTTTCAACAAAAAGGTCAAAATTAGAACATTCCAGGTGGGCGATCTCGTCTTGGCAGTCCGGAGGCCGATGGTCATGACTCACAAGATCGTCGGCAAATTCCAGCCAAAGTGGGAAGGCCCATTTATCATTGAGACAGTATTCTCCAACGGTGCTTACCGCCTCGTAAAGTAAAATGGAGACTTGCTCATGTTGCCCGTCAACGGCAAGTTCCTGAAGAAATATTATGTCTAAACGATATTCTCTACAAGATCTTTGAGTTATGTACCCGCTGGTACCGCTGAACTCACACCCATAACATTTCAGATTATCGAGTCATGTACCGGCTGGTGCCGCTGAACTCACCTCCACATTTCCTTCAGATTATCGAGTCATGTACCCGCTGGTGCCGCTGAACTCACACTTTCTCAATATTCTAAATTATCGAGTTATGTACCCGCTGGTGCCTCTGAACTCACATTTCGGTCACTCTTTCAGATAGTAAGCCACGTATTATTATACCTCTGAACTTTCTTCTTGGAAGAGATCCTCCCTCATGATCCACTACCCGCGCTCCCAGTGCACAAAAAGGGTAATCGATCCGCAAATTCCCGAAACGACCATATCCTTATTACCTCTGAGTTGTTTTCACTTCCACCAAAAACAAACCACACCCTCGCACAGAACTTCCACGTTCTCCTACCTCTGAGTCGTTCTGTGTACTCCCTCTTCATTGAGCCCACTCCTGCCATGTCCTCATTACCTCTGAGTGGGAAGGCTCCGTCGAAGAAACCTTCATGCTTGCCATGTCCATATTACCTCTGAGCAAGTATGTCGGTTCCCTTTTAACCTATTATCTGTACCCACAACCGGAGTACGACAAGGATAATAGTTCCACAAATGTCCTCTGTTGACCACAAATGTCCGTTGTTGACCACGAATATCTTCCGTGAAGTCTCCCCTACCATGTCCTCATTACCTCTGAGCAGGAAGATTCTACGGTAAAACCCTCATGCTTGCCATGTCCTCATAACCTCTGAACAAATATGTTGGTTTTCCTTTCACCCTATTATCCGTATCCCGAACCAGGGTATGCCAAGGATAATAGGTCCACAAATATCCCTTGCTAAGCTTCTTAGCATAAATCCACCATCTCACCATACCCCGGAAGCCCAGCTGCTCCACGGCATTCTATTCACCGAGAGCATCCGTGACCACTTTGCCATGGTTGTTCCGGAAATCATGACCAAACTTGTTATCCGTACCTAAAACTAAGGTACGCCTAGGGTAACAGGTCCACAAATAATCCTCCAGCAAGTCCAATTCCACAAATGCCACAAGTACAAGAAAGAGAAGATGAGTTGAAACATGCTCATTTATTCGAAATTCTAAATACTACATCATTTGGGATCACATCCCTTACAAAAAAAAAGAAGCAAAAGAGAACAGAAAGCTGATCACTGTTCCGGGGCACATAACGCCCTGAGACGGTCCGTCAGCAAAGCAACCGACCGCTCAAACATCTGGAAGGCTCGACGCTCTGCCTCGTGGGTCAGCACCGCCTCGTCCTCCAGATGAGCGTGAGCTTGCCAGTTGTCCTCAAATTTCTTAAAGGCCCGCTCCAGGTTAGCAGAAGATCGGGAAACCTTCTCGGTCTCCCGAACGACTGACTCCTGTTCTGCCTTAGCAGCCTCCAGCTCCGACTCTAAGAAGGCCAATTCCCTCTGGAGTGCGAGGATCCGCTCCTTCGTATCAACGATTCCACAAGAAGCAGACTCTTCTCAAGCACGACAAGCCTGACTCCGACGACCCAGCCGGTCATACGAAGCGAAAAACTTATCAAGGTCTCCCCGTACAACTGGCCCAGCAGTATCTCGGGCAAGCTTGATCCTATCCCGAGCAGCAATGAGGAAGCCCTGCTTCTGCTCAATCGCAGCAGGCAAGCCCGCCTGTCGTATCGCCAGTAGTTGGGTCACAAGCTGATCAGCTTCTGTCAGCTTAGGCTCTAGCAGTGCAGCCAACCCCATCCCGCCAGGAAGGGACTTCAAAGTTGCAACCTGACCCCGAGCACCCCGGAGAGATAGAGAAAAAGGGGTCCCCCGTTCCACAGCAGCGTCTACGCCCCTTTTTAAATGGCGATAGAAGCTGTCAACCACGTCCTGCGTCACCTCGTCCAGAGTCTCCGAGGAAGCCGGTGTCAGCTGGAGTGTGGCTGGCAGCACTGAAGAAGATGCAACAGAATCTGCCGCCCCTGCCACAAGAGAAGCAAACTCCGCACGAAAGGACGCTTGAACAGCGGCCAACTCCTCTTCGGCAGCCTGCAGAATTTGAATACTCGGTAGGGTCGAGAGGTCAGTCTCCAGAGCCGTATAATCTGTGGAGGATGAGGCGGAGACCATCGCTAACTCCATTCCCATCTGCCTGGAGCTGGCAGGAGGCCCCTCGACATGAGACGGCAAAGAAGAGGGAACGCTCCTTTCTCCCATATCACGGCAGGCCGAGCCTTCCCTAAGAACATCTACGGTGGGAAGTAAAGGGTCAGGACCTGCAGGGCCAAGGCAACCATGAATTGATTTGACCCGGAGGATATGTTGATAGAGTAAATAAGCCCCCTCACTAGTCAATATCTGGCTTATCTTACCAGTTGAGGAGTGTGGAGGCCGAGGTTCGCCTCCAGCCACCGTAGCCTCTTCACCAACAGCCTCCGAGTCAGGTATAATAGACTCCTCCGCCCTTGCATCCTCGGGAGAAGATACACCGAGATCGGCGTCGCCTTGCTGAAAACCAGCGGTCTCAGAGACAGGTCCAAGGAAACCTTTGCCACCCCGGGCCGAGACCTCAGCAACCTGGGAGCTTCCAGCCGCCGCTGAGAGAGCCTCCGCAGAAAGGATCACGGCACACATGTCGCTAATCAAAGCAGCAAGGGCCGGAGCAACTTCAGGGGTGGTAGGCGATTCAGGAGAGGACGGTGCATCGGGCACCTACAAAGAAAAATGATTAAGTTGTATCTCTGAGAGAAAGGAAAACTATAACAAAGAGACGGCTACGACTTGGTCTTACCTCCGGAATAGCGTCTGTACCTTCACGCCTCTCGGTAATAAGTAATCCACGAGACCTAACGGCAGCTCTCTTTACGGAAAAGGTCGCTCTACTGTCAGAAGACTCGTATCTGACTCGTTTACACGAGGAACCAGACACAGCGGAAGACTGTTCTTCTCTCACTACTTCCTCTTGTGTAGTAAGCAACGGATCTTCCGCCGGTTCATCGGGTGTGGAAAGCGGTTGATCCGCTACTTCTTCACCTCCACCAGAAAGGGAGTCTTCGCTATCATGATCATCCTCCTCCTCAGCCGACTCGGAAGGTTCTGATTCAGGGAGGGGAATCTGGAGCGCTAGTTGCTTTCTAGCCTTAGCCCCCTTGGGCCTCTTCTCTAAACTGGTACCCACGATGAAACTGGTACTCGGATCGAAATCAACAGGAGGCTTGTTCGCCATAACGTGATATAAAGCAGCCACGTATAAAATTTCCCTCGGCGCCTTAGCATCGGGGACAGAGAAGCTGGCCCGAGTATGATAAGTGTCGTAATAATTCCATGCCCTGACACCATCAAGAATGCTACCTTCAAAGCCCAAACAAGGGTTAGGACAATCAAGGAATAACTGGCTATAACCAAATTGGCGGGAAAACCTACTAGGTAGGTAAGGCTCCATGTACACATTATCGCAGTTGCGATAAACCAGATGCACGGGGCGGATATTATGCAACCAGGTGAGCATGTCCGGAGACAGAAAGTGAGAAGGCCCGGTACCATCGAGATGTACCTTCCTCACTTCCTCATCAGAAAAGAGAGGAACAGACACAAAAAAGTCACACCCATCCACCCTCGCCAGCGCCTTTCGACAAGATGGCATAGTGTTGTATTTCCAAGACCGACGATGGCAATTGAAAAGGAAAGCGTCTTCATCTGTAGCATCTTCCGCTATGCCAGGTCCCATCAAAGACTTATAGTGCATTGCCAACCACCCCATCAAATAGTGGAAAGGCAGTTCTACGCGCTCAAAATCCAACATCTTCTTGCGCACAATAACCTTGGACGAAAAGGTTCGAAGACCATGGTGCATGCTACACACCATAGCAGGAAGAAGGGCCAGTCTAACTCTAAATACCAGTTTAACGGCAGGGAGAATGAAATGACGACCGATCCTCTCAATAGAACCCGCTCCTCCCGAGACTACACAATTTTGTAGCCATATCATTAAAAATCCAGCCAGGAGCGCCTTCTCTGACATCTGTGTGGTCCCGTAGTAAAAATAGCTAAGAGAGTCAGTTTGACTCCCGAATATGTCGCTCTTGGATCGCGACTTCTTGACGCTTGACATCAAATCCCTTATCTCTCCATGCGTTCGAGGGGCTCGAGGAGTAACTTCGCCTGAAGGGTCAACTTTAAAAAGATAATTAATCCAGGATGTGGTATGGGGAGCGGTCCCCTCGGAGCTATCCACCGTTTTTATAGCCATCTGATGACAAGCACTATGGTGGCACAGCAACTCCCGATACACCGCAACAGAACTTGGGAGTCGTCGGTCCAAGTCCTCAAACTCCTCATTCGACGGGGTATACACCTCGAAAGGCTCATTCCCCCACGGAAGTTTGGAGACAGTATACATCTCATGGAGAGCAAGCCCCAACTCCCCTCCGGGTGCAAAGAATGTCCCCGTTCGCTAGCTATACATCTCCAAGAGCGCCATGAACAGTGGCTTATTGATAGGAAGCCCATGATAAGTGCCCCGAATGGCCTGGTAAAGTCCCACCTCCCGCAAGAATGTTTCGTAGGTCTGCAGGATCCAAGTGGTCAACTGGGCCCACGTAGAGGTGGGGTTTATCCAGTTCGGCAGTGCCAGCCTACCAACGGGATAAGACTTCTTACGAACAAGCCGATTCAGGAAGGTATCAGCTTGAGTAAGTGTGAAGTTGGGACCGTATACATTCATGAAAGAGCCCGGGGCCAGACCCATCATGTACCGGAGGACGGAATCCTTACCCGTATACCCTGACCGCATGTTCGGATTATAATGGATGTTGCCCATCAACATCCCTGATTGAGTAGGAGTTAAGTTACACACCATCTTTCGGTCCAGCAACACCATATTGAACCATGACAAAGGATAATGACGTTCCATGAGAGGAATATGGATTGCCACCCCATCCAAAGAAAAATCCCAGCTCTCGTAAATCTCTAAAACTCGGGGATTCTTGATGATTAAAGCATCTCCAAAAAGGAACGAAGGCTTCAGGTATTTTCCATCCAGCTTTCCAGTATTCATCATGGAACGAAGGTAATGGAGGGTCTAATTCTCGATGGCCTTCAACCTCTCCGAAGGCTCATCAGCAGGGAATTGATTCAACACATGCTTAATTAAGTCGTCAAGACGCACACCCAGGGCGAATTGATTTGAACCCGCTATAAGTTCCCCCGCAGGATTTACTGGCAAATTCACTGAAGAAAAAAAGAAAAGAAACAAGTCAAAAAGATAGCTAAAACACAAAACTACAATGAGCTTATGCGGCTCAATTTGAAAGAGCCCATGCGGTTCAGTTCGAATAAGCTTATGCGGTTCGGCTCGAAAGGAACTTATGCGGCTCAGTGCGAATGAGCTTATGCGGTTCGAAAGGAGCATATACGGATATGGTCCGATTCGAATAAGTTTATATAATTTGGCTCGAAAAAGCTTATACGGTCCAGCGAGGATGAGCTTATGCGGTCCAATTCAAATAAGCTTATGCGGCTCAGTTTGGAAGAGCTCATGCGGCCCAGATGGGCTTATGCGGCCCTGATGATGAAGTAGTTATGCAAACAACTTTCATGCGGCTCAGGCCTGGGACATAACCTATACGGTCCGAATATGAGTCGGACACACAGCATACTTGGGAATATAGGCTCGCGCATAAAATATGCGGCGTAGCCATGGCAGTTCATATTGATGGTCCTACCAGCAATAGGCGGGTGAATGTCGGAGTGAAAAATAGGCACGCCAGCCGTCGGAGGAGCCGCCACATTCGCCGCCGCAGTCGATGAAGACGCGCCCTTCTTGCCCTTCGCCGCCGCAGAAGATGACGCGGCCTTCTTGCCCGTGGCAGCAGCGGTCTTCTTGGGAGCCATTATCGATAGCTGATAGGAGAAGACGAAGAGGAAGTCTGCAACGAAGAGTTCGAGCAAAAGAGAGAGGGTAAAGAAACCCTCAAAGAATAAACTTACTCCTACTTATAGGCGAAGGAGGCTCGAAAAACAAAACAAACGCCTCGATCTATGCGCCGCCTAAAAGAATAAACCGCTTCGGTCAAAACAAAACTGACCCTTGGGATCCTCCCCTAAGAGGCGGCAAATCAAGGGCATTTAATGCAGAAGATTTGCACATGTGGCTAAGACACGTGGCAAAGAGCTTATGCGGTCTCACAGCTCATACGGCCAGATAAATCCATGCGGCTGTACCATCTATGCGGTCAACAAAGGCCATACTTCTTATTCAAAGTATTTTAATTTTACAAATTGAAAACTTTGAAGGGGTCTTGTAGAAGCATGGAAAATATCAGAACGATGATCTATATGGCTCAGAACAGGAGAACCCCATGCGCCTCATAAAGGAGCAGTCTCATGCGGTTCAGAGAGACTCTTAGTCTCATGCGGCTCGGACAGGAGAATCTATGCGGCTAGCATAGGGACAGTCCTGCGGTTCAAAGAGTCCAACAGCCGCATGTGGTTCAAAAGTACATACGGCTCACGGAGATATGCGGCTCAATGCTACGTGTACCCACAAAGACCCCTTCACACAGCTGGCCATCGAGCAGTCTGCCTATTTAATGCTCTGTCATGATTTGACAGCTGACGGCTCTGACATAAAGTATCATAATGGCCCTACCATAATGACAGACTCTTGGGAAATAGGAGAAAATCTCTGACGCGGTTCGAGATTGACACATGGCTACTCCCATACGGCTCCAGTGAAGAACAGCTTCATGCGGCTAGCAAGGATCGTTTTCCTGCAGCTCACCAAAAAGCCATCCCATGCGGCTCGCAGTTACTACCCTTATGCGGTTCACCAAGGAACCATCTCATGCGGCTCGCAAATGCTATACCTATGCGGTTCGCCGAGACGTTGTCTTATGCGATTCATGGATGTCATATGGCTGTGGCAGAGTCCATCATCAAGACACGTGGCAGAGATTCGATGACAACTGGCAGCAAAGATGATTATGAGATGCAAAGATTTACCAGATCCCAATGACCATATCCTCATAATTAATGGGATTATGTCATATCATTCCTAATCAAACTAATAGGACACGTGGTGGGAGATCCAAGCTACACAATCAATCATGAAGATTTAAAGCAATCAGCATTAATTATTCGAAAGATTCAGTGCTACCCCCATTTATGGCCCAGATCCTTCACGCCTAGAACGAATGGTCTAGATTGATTAAGCATCAGGCCACCGCCACTTTGAGAATGGGTAATCAGCCAAACCCTAATGATGCTTCTCCATTATTATAAATAGCAGGGTGCCATTCCCTTGAAAAAATATATACACGGTCAGAGAGGAGATATACAGAGAGCCCTTCCAATAATCAGAGAGAAAATACACAGAGAGAGAGAAGCCAGAAGAGTAATAGAGGGAGAGCAAGAAGAGCATTTCTTCATCAACGCCAACCATCTCTTCATAGGAGCCAAGGCTGCATACCGATCGTACAAGGAGTAAGACAGGGCTGCCGTCACCTTCCCGAGCCTCTATCGTCACCCCAAGAATCTAAAATAAACAATTGTACTTAGACTGCTGTACCTAGGTTTTCGTCCCTAGGCTTTCTTTGTACAAGCGAGTTTGTATTGTGAGTCTAAAGTTCAGTCCTCCCATAAAACTGTTCTGTACTTTTACAATCAATTGTAAACAATGCTAGATAGCATAGTTACCCTGTTCGAGACTGTGGAATCACGACCAGTAGGACTATGATTGCATGTTATCTTTCGACCTTATTTGATTGGGGCTTGACCTAGGAGGAGTACGATCATCTTAATTTCGAAGACAAGATTCTTCTAAGGGGGGTAGACTTGTAACATCCAGTTTTCCAAATGAGAGTAATTTTGAAAATTGGTGATTATAATCATTTAATAATAATATTTAAATCATATTATGATTTTTGGTGATTTTAATTATTTTTAAAAACTATTTAAAATGTTGATTGGTGATTTTGATGGTTAACTAGTTAAACCCTAGTATTGCTAAGCCTAGAGACTAACCATGACCATGGGAGCCTAGTCACGTGATTAGAATTTCATATTACCAATTTTTAGCCTAGGGGTATTTTGGTCATTTTGGCAATTTTGTGAATTTGTAATTTATATTAATTAAATATTGTGCTAGTCTTTTAGTGAAGCCTTAACCTAGAAGTTAACCTAACCTAGATTAGTCATGAGGTTAAAATTAAGGTTAGAACATTCCTACTAAGTGCCAAGGTTAGTAATATCTAGATATTATTTGGAAGGATATTTTCTTTTTAAGATATTTGTGAAAAGAAGCCTTAACTAATAGGAGAGCTTGTAAATGGGTGGAGGAACCTCAGCCACTCATCTAAAACCCTAACCCTAATGTTTTCAACAGCCATACAAGCCCCCTCCCTCCTATAAGTATCCCACTTAAGAAATAATTGCCTCCTTTACAAAACCTAAAAAAAGCCCTACTTGTTCTTCCCTAAAACTCTCCCCATTAATCCAAATTGAGTCAAATTAATTGCATCATCATCCGCAACAGTAGAAGATACTTGTGGGTACTTGCTAGCAAGGTTTTAGGATGGTTGAACCGGAGAAAACCGAGGAAGACATCGAATCGAAGCTCTTCACATTGAGTTTTAACACTCAATAGGTAAAACCCTACAAACCATAGTAAATTACTGATTTCTCCCCATAGATGCATTCATTTAGGGTCCCCCTAGGTGTAGCCCAAGTTTGGTAGGAATCCGTGTCCATTTCGTGTCCGTATCGGACATGTATCGATGTATTTAAATAGGTGTTTGAGGAAATGCTTGAATGAAATGAATATTGTTAATTTTCAAAACAAATTACGTGTACATATAGCCTAATAGGTGTATATTGTAACCTTAATCGACTGAGTCAATTTTAGTACACTTTGGACACTGTTTTATCCCTTGGACACGCAGCACAAGACACCGCACGGGGCTCGTATGGCTGCCCTGCTGCTCGGGTGTCATATCAGACACGACACGACGACTCAAGCCACGAAACTTGGTACACATGTTGTCCTAATGACTAACATCCTACCCATAAATTTTTATGCGACCTCGATGTGTGTGCGCGAAGAAATCGCGTATGCACGTGTTTTGTCCTGTACTGTGCACATGTGTTTCGTGTCTCTGATACGGGGCTGTAGATTGGATACGACACGGTTTCAACACGTTAAAGGGTGATGAAACTCTAGCCCTATCATGGGAGAACGTGTATGCACAAGCTCGACACCTCTCGAGCTCTGTGTCGTGTCCAATCGGACACGACATGGCTGCACGATGAGTATTCTTTTCCAGTTTTCTAAAATTTCGAATGTTAGTTTGGACACAATGTATCCCAATTCCTGGACACGAGGGACTCTCCCTGGATATGAGGAACATGTCCCAATATTGTACATCTATTTCAATTTTTGATTTTGAGTTTTTATGGAAATTGGACAAGGGGGTTGGACTGTTTGAATGAACTGAAACAGTGGACTATTTTCAAAAATTCTGATTGAATGAAGTTTAAAACCATTCTTCCCACGATTTAATCACCATGTTAAATTCATTTCCTGAGATTTTATGATGTTAATTGCTATGTTAGATCCTTTACACATGTGTATTATACTATTGTAATGTTAATTGTTGGCTAGTGTTAGGTTGTAGATCTCGAAAATTGGGTTTTGGGATGTGAACTGATAACAGTATCAGAACTTGAAAATCCTGAACTTTTTATTCTATTTTAAACTATTTTTTTATGTTTAATACCAGGATTAGATTCAATTACATTGTTAGTCTACTGTTGAGGATTGGTTTTGATTAGTATTGAGAATGGGACTCTCGAATTTAGGTTGGAATAATATGTACTGTCGAATTAATCTCAGGTTCCTGAGAACCCTTAATAAGTAATTTCTAAAATTAAAACCTGAGTTTTAGTGCACATCCATACCCACACCTACTATCCTGTTAATACACACACACCCACACCCTCTATCCTGTCAACACACACCTACTGTTTTAAACTCACAAACAGGTACACACACATAGTTTTGAATACACTATCTTTTTCCCAAATCCTGAGATTCAGTCATGATTTAGATAGGTTTTGATTCCTAAGTTTTGAATGTCTTTTTAACTGAGATTGAGAAATAACTGAGAGTTTATATGATATATGGGGTTTTGATTTCTAATATTGAATGTCAATAACTGAGATGTTAATCCACTATACACCCTTGTACACTCATGCACTCACACACTCTCTACACTATGCAACTAAGACACACAAACCTATCCACACACAGCCCCTCTCCCTTTTCCTATATGTATAGATCTATGTATATATGAATATATGTAATATAATGTATATGCAAGCATGTAGGTAAGGTATAGATGCAAGTATGTATAAATGTATATATGTAATATGTAGATTCTATGTAGACATGTAATGAAATGTAACTATAGAGTAAGTAGAGATACAATCTAGGATACAATGTATATAGGCATGTATGAATGGACATGTATGCAAGAATGTATGTACCTATATATATTGTACCTATAGATGGCATAGGCCTTGAGAGTAAATAAGGCTTACATTAAAGACTTACGGTTTAGACTTATGAATGACCAACCCTAACTAGTTGACCAAGATAGCCTTGTTGATTGACCTAGTTTGACTAGATATTGACTTTAGTTTGACCCAGAGTTGACTAGAGTTTGACTTTGACCTAGATTGACCTAGAAATCATGTAGATTGTATTGTAAACTTCATTTACCTTGTTTTAAACACATTATAACCCATACTGCTTTATTTAGGACATTGTGACTCCGGTACAGACATCTGATATTATATTACTCTTTTCAGAGTATCAGACGAGTACATTCTCTGATAGTTCTTTCATTTACTTGTCAATTACTATACATCAGTTCTAGATAGTTTTATGTGATTCTTACAACACGTATGGATATTTCTGGATTCATGTATGCGACACACATACTATTTTGTCTGGCCTCTATTTCTGGAACCACTACTGGCATCACCTTCTGGAACCACTACTGGCATCACCTTCTGGAATCACTACTGGAATCACCTACTGGAATCACTCTGGAATCTTTTGCTGGTATCATTATGTTTGGCTGGACTCATCTCGATTTCTCGTATCATTTTCTGGATTCACTTGTACTTGTGGACGGAAAAATATTAGAGTAGACATGTGAACATTACCCAAATACTGGAACCACTCCCTTGGAATTATACTGGAATGATAGCCATCCCACACTTGGCCGAGTGTGCGGTATGCCGTATTACCTACAGCCGTTTACATGTCGATCTCGGTATTTTAAAACATACTGTTAAAGTATAGGCTGGACTCATCCTGGAACCTTTGATCACCGACTGGACTCACCTCATACTGGACTCATCTTGTACTGGAATCACCTGGTACCAGATTCATGTTGTCTGGATTTACTTGGGTTTACACTTGTTATATTTATATTTTGGACTTATATCATGTTGCTCTAGTTCAGCTAGTTTCTATTTACAGTCTTCATTGTTATGGTTGTTCTCTTGTTTTACTTACCTTACTTACCTTGTATCTTAACTGTTTCTCTATACCATCACCTGTATACAAACTACCATGTTCATCAATAAAACTGTCTATAACTGCTATATAGTTCTCTATCATTTACTTCGAATTTCTTGATGAATTATACTCGTTCATGTCCTGACTGGACCTGTTGATAATATTACAGATGATTGCCCTGAGGACATTTGCCCTACTTGTCTTGGAGCAGGAGACGGCTTAGCTACCTATAGACCCGACACTCAGGAGTGATCGGGAGACTAGCTAGTAGACTTTATTTAGTTTTCATGTTTTAGAACTTGAATTGTAATAACTTGAGATACTAGTTTGTATTTGAGTTTGTTTGAGATATTATTATTTAGTAGTTTATAAATGTTATTGTTTAGTCTTTAGTTATAAACTTCTGTGATATCTTATCGTTCTTAGACTGTGATTGAGATTTCATTATATCTATACTTGTCCTCCGTTCGGAGTTGAGATATTGACAAGTACATTATATAATTGCGTGAGTTGTTGATTAGATAGTAACCTAGGACAGCGTTCTACCGCTGACACTGCGGCGTAGGCTGGACGTACCCACTTTTCGTGCCCCTACACAGGGTACGGGTCCTGACAAGAGGGAGAAGGACTGGGCGGCTATTAAAGGAAGAGAGTGGGGGTAGGTGGGGTTGGTCTGCATGAAGAACCAAGCCAAGCCGAACCATGCAAATCGAACCAATCAATGAGACACCATAATAAACCATGCAATGAGACATGCCATGAATCAAAATACGTACACATATAACTAAATACGTAATACGAACCACGGTCGTTACACCAGTGACCCCCTCACGGCCGCCTTCCATCTCCGCCGACCCCTGCATGCGCCTTCGTCTGCCCAGCCCGACTGCCGTCTCCCTGTTCCCATGCTCCGCAACAGCGCTGCCCGCTGTCCATCGCTGTTCTGAGCACCGATCCGTTGTCCGAATACTGTTTCGATATTTTTGATTTTATGTTGCGGCTCCCCGACCAACGGATATTGGGTAATTTCTTATTAATCACAGTAGTTTGTCCCTTCCGTAGAGTCGATGATGACATGGTCCCCGATCCTGCTATGGGAATCGACCCGATTTGTTGCGGCAATGGTTTCGGACTTTTCGAACACTATTTCGGAATGGTTCTGTAATTTGGTTAGGAGAGTTTGTACTTGATTTTGGTTTTGGCTTATTGTTCTTTGGGATATGTATTCATTTTTTGTTGGTGTTTTGGTGCTCCCTGATTCGGGATGTTCTTGTTGGTGTGTGTGTTGTATCGTCAATGTGGCTAGATCATCCTAGTTACAAAGGAGATGCTGCCCGATTTTTCTAAAATATTTTGAAAACTTTTTTGGTTTATTTTTTATTTCGATTCCTAAAATTTGACGATTTTTGTGTTGGTTGGCTTTCGGATACCACTTTCGGGCGACGACCGTATCGGTCCATGGGCCCTAGCGAAATACAAACGAAACTGGTATTTCCCGAACGTTGAGGCATAAGCTAAATACAACGTGAGATTGCATGACCAAGTCTGAGACTTACCTTATTCTATACTTTTATAATTAAATTATTATTTAAAACTTGTTACTGGCCTATAGTATTTTGGGTGCAGTGCCTTGGCCTTTTTGATTGGACCATTTCACGGCATTCAAAGCTCGCCTCAGCTATTTTCATTTAATTTATGTAATAATTTGTAAGGGCATAAGCCCATCTTTTATTTTATTTTCTGCGGCCATGTATTTGTGTAGTGTAGATTTTCTATTCCTTTTCTGGGATTGTTGATTGCGTAGTAGGCGCGTAATTAAAAATTGTTATTAATTATTTTATATAGAAAAAATTAATAAGAGTTTCTCACATTAAGATAAAATGAATAAAGATTTCTAATAATTTAACAACTTCATTTTTTTCTCATTTAAAGAAAAATTTAGTTTTGTATATATATTATAAAAATAAAAAGTTTTGCTAAATAACCAAAAAATACAATTTTCCCTAATTAATCAGTAAATCGGTTTTGCTATGTTAATTGACAATAACTGTAGTTGCGATGTTAGACGGTTCCGGTAGTATAATTAATAACTTAAAACTGGACTAGGACCTGCTTTTTGAGATTGTAACTAGCACACCTAGTGACGGCTTTATTTTGGTTCTAAGTCCGAATTCTCCAACTGTAGGATTTCAAGGACATACTTGACTTCCTCCCCGGTACCGATATCTCAATCCAGTCATTGAATAAAGGCAAGTACAGTTATGTTTTCTTGCATTTTTATTAGTAATTGTTATCTTGCATGCTTAAACCACATTGCTACACGGAACTCTCTCATAGGGTTCAACTATTGATTGTGGAAATATTGGAGAAGTAGCGCAGCGTTTATGACCAATACCCGTATATTGTATTATTGTGCGAGCTAATCCCTCTTATACACGGGAATAAACCGTATCGCATCGCTAGGATGCTATTGTACAACCCAAGCCAGTCATATATGCTACCTATTCAAATCACACTGTTTCAAATATTGAATTGCTGAAAATTGCCGAAAAATATTATTCAAGTATTTCAAACTGTTTAAAATTGCAGATTTTCGTTATCATTTGTAATATGAGATATATACTCGTACTTTGCTCCTTTCCTGACTGGATCCCCCCCAATAGGTAATATTGATGATGCTGAGCTATTGTTCAATAGCTATTATGATCCTGCACTGTATCCTGCGGTGCTTCCAGAGTCCCACTTGGTGGACACAGATCCTGAGGCTGATGAGCCGGTCGTCTAGTTAGTTGTTATCTTCATTTCTAGTTTCTTTGTGTTGGAGATAAAGACTTTTCATTTTAGACTTTTCGTTTCATTGTTTTATTTTTCAGATGTATTTCTCTGTGTTGAACAATTAAAGTTTTTTTGTAAATTTAGTGTTGTGATAAAATGTATAAATGTTGTTAAGATTACCTGCATATAGAAACAGCTTACTGTCGCCGTCTCACAACGGTGCACGCTGAGCATGATCCGATTCGACCCAACAATTTGGGATCAGGTCGTGACATATTTTTAGTTGTGGCCCATGCAGGTCACTCTGGTCAACAACTTAGGTAAACATATCTAGAAATAATTAGAACACTAGAACATTAATTTATCACCACATAGGACCAAAATATATTATAAATAAATATATTTTTTTTTGTTATAGACTAGTAGGCTACCTTGCTTATGTTTTGTATCCTAAACCTTCCAAAGTATAGCCAAAAGAAAGACCACCCACTCTGGCCCTGCTGCCGATGAGGTGTCATCTACCGATCACAGCACCTAGTTACGGGATTTAGCAAGATGATATGTAGAGTTATGACCGGTGGTGGACCCATACCCATCACCGAGACATGTAACTACCCCATAACTATCTCAGGCCATAAATTCTTAGAATTCTTACTTGTGATGCCCTTACCCAACTATGATGTAGTCCTAGGGATGGACTGGTTAAGTGAGCAGCATGCGCTGATAGATTTTCACAAAGGATGTGTAATCTTCAGCCCACCAGGAGAATCGGAGTTTGAAATCTCTCGACCTCCGGAAGACATGAAGAGTTTTACCTACTCCTCTATCACGGAAGAACCTGGGCCTCCTCACCCTATCACAGTGGAATTCATGGACGTTTTTCCTGATAGTCTTCCGGGATTGCCCCCGGATCGAGGTATGGAGTTCACCATTGACCTAGTTCCCGACTCTTCCACTATTTCTCGAATATGCTACAAAGTCAACCCCAAGGAGGCCAAGGAGATGAAGGCCAGATTGACGAACTGAACGCCCAGGGATTTATCAGAGATGGAGCTTCACCCTGGGGAGCACCAGTTTTGTTCGTGCCCAAGAAGGATGGAACCGTGCGGATGTGCATCGACTACCGGGCGCTGAACAACATCACCATCAAGAACAAGTACCCTCTGCTCCAGATTGATGACCTGTTTGATCAACTAAGTGGAGCTAAAGTATTCTCGAAGATAGACCTCCGATTTGGCTACCATCAAATCAAGGTCAGGAAGAAGGATATTCTAAAGATGGCGTTCAATACCAAATATGGACAATATGAATTTTTGGTCATGTCGTTTGGATTGACTAATGCCCCTGCGGTATTCATGAATCCCATGAACAAGGTCTTCCATGAATACCTAGATCAGTTTGTTGTTGTCTTTATCGATGACATTCTGATCTACTCGAAGACCGAAGAAGAGCATGAAGAGCATCTGAGAAAAGTTCTAGGAACTTTAAGGAAGGAGAAGCTCTCTGGTAAGCTATCTAAATGCGAATTCTTCTTAGATAGGGTAGATTTTCTAGGCCATATTGTCACAGAAGAAGGAATTTTGGTGGATCCAATGAAGATAGCTGCTATTGAGAAGTGGACTGTACCAAGTTCAGTTGCAGAAATCAGAAGCTTTTTGGGCTTAGCTGGCTACTACCGGAAATTTATGAAGGACTTTGCCAGGATTGCTGAGCCGATGACGAAGCTCACCAGGAAGAATGAAGAATTTGTTTGGTCTGAAGCTTGCCAGTCAGCATTTGAGGAGCTGAAGAAGAGACTTACAACAGCGCCGATACTTGCACTACCCTCAGGTACCGACGGTTTCTCAATTTACAGTGTTGCTTCCAATAAAGGATTGGGATGTATTCTTCAACAACACGGCAAAGTAATTGCTTACGTATCTAAACAATTACAGACTCATGAGAAGAGCTATCCCACGCATGATTTGGAGCTTACAGCGGTTATATTTGCTTTGAAGTTGTGGAAGCACTACCTCTATGGAGAGAGAGTGGAAATATTTACAGATCACAAAAGTCTTATATATATTTTCACTCAGAAGGAGCTGAAAATGCGACAGAGGCAATGGCTAGAACTGATGAAAGACTTTGACATCGACCTGCAATATTATCCGGGTAAGGCTAATTGTCACGACCCGTACCCGCTTTTCGGACGTGAGCTCGTGAACAAGCCAGCTATGTATCGAGCGGACTCCAGCCCGACTCGAGTACGTATAAGCTGTCAAGGTCATGGGTAAAACTGTATCTCAATCCACATGAATCATATAAACAAGAATGAACAAGTATGGGTCATGGTCTGCAGCCCATTAGCATATTGTTCGATTAGACTCTAAGAATGATATGAGTCTATAAACAAGCAGAGTATATCAAGATATGGAATATAAAGCACGAGAAGATAATAACGAAATAACACAAGCAAATACCTGCATAATGCATCGCAATCCTCTACCATCCCGCTCTGCTAACTAACTCCATACATTCGCTAGAGATCATCAAGTCCTCAGAGGACTAGCAAGATACATAAAACATGCCTGTAGAAGCATGGAAAATACTAAAGAAATTGACTCATGCGGCCAAGAAAGACCCATGCGGCTCAGAAAACACATGCGGCTTAGGGAGTCATGCGGCATAAGGAGCTATGCGGCCGGAGGCATTCCATGCGGTTCAGAAGACATGTGGCGTGACAGTGCTCCCCTCCGATCCATGCTGCATTAATTGCTTTGACGGCTGACCCCTCTGAAAAGTTGACAGACCTGACACCAAAGAAGGTAATTATGACTCTGTCATGATGATGAATCTCTAGGGAAGAGAAAGAAATCTCTGACACGATCCTCCGAGAGCAACAAAATGCCACGTGGCCCTGCCACGTGGGTGTGCTTATGCGGCTCGAAGTGAAGACTTCCCATGCGATTCAGAGTGAAGCTGTCCCATGCGGCTCGAGTGAAATCATCCCTATGCGGCTCAAGAAGATTATGCCCATGCGGCTCAAGCAGACACACCATTATGCGGTTCATGCGGCTCATCATATGGTTCAGAAGTCTGAAGGAGGGGGCCACTGCCCAGACAGCCCTGACACGTGTCCCAAGTATTATGCGGCCCAAAATTCATGCGGCCCAAATCTCATGCGGCCCAATCTGCATGCACAATCAGTGACCATTGCCTCTCAGGACACGTGTCCTCGGCCGATCAATCTCCCAGATTTATGGCAATCCAAGATCGGGTCGAATCCCAGTGATCTGGGGCACGTGGCAGGAGAATAAATTTGATTTATTCGCAGATATTAGAGAATCATTATAAGAAAGATTTATGCCAATCAACATTAATTGCTAATAGGGATTTGGTGTAATCTACCCTTAATGGTTCTGATTCGTCACAATCAGAAACGAACGACCTAGATTGATCAATCCCCAGGCCGCCGCCATCTCCAAGAGCTAATCATTGGCAACCCTAGTGATCACATCCCACTATTATAAATAGCAAGGTGCCATTCCCTTGTAATAGAGAGAGAGATATACAAAAGAAAAAAAAAATCAGAGAAGAATACGTATACACAGAGAGACTTCCCCCATAGTCAGAGAGAGAATATACACAGAGAGAGAGAGAAGCCAGGAGAGCAATCAGAGAGAGAGCAAGAAGGCATTTCTTCGTCAACGACCAAGCAGATCTTTCCCGAGTCAAGGCTGCGTACTGATCGTCCAAGGAGTAAGACAGAGCGGCCGTCGCTTTCCCGAGCCTCTATCGTCACCCCCCAGAATCTAAAATAAACAATCGTACTTAGACTGCTGTACCTAGGTTTTCGTCCCTAGGCTTTCTTTGTACGAGCGAGTTTGTATTGTGAGTCTAAGTTCAGTCCTCCCATAATTGTTCTGTACTTTTACAATCAATGGCAAACACGATGGCGACTCTGCTGGGGACTAACTTCTCCACGGCTGAGGAGTTGGTGACGCAATCGGACGCAGCCAAACTTGGCTCTACACAACAGAAGATGGTCGTACGCTTCGACCAACAGGCGTTCGAAGAGATGCTCTCTGGAGGTAGCACTGGCCCGGTCTAGAAGTGCACCCGCACCATAAAGGCTCGCAAAGAGTGGAGGCCAAAATCATTTGCTCCTCCGCAAGCCCTTGATGGGGTGCTCTCTATTGCTCAAGATGGCGAGAAAGACTCCCCTGCGGCCCCACTTCAGACCGTAGACAACTCTGCTGTCCCCAAGTCCGGCAGAAGAAAACACTATGATGCTGGACTTGCAGGGGCAAAGAGGAACTCTACGCGATCCGAGCCGCAGAAGAGTATTAGCCGCAGGGTGAAAGCCCATACGGCTACAACCGCCGACCGCATAAAGAAAACTCATGCGGCCACATCTGTCAGCCGCATAACTTATGCGGCTACAGTTGCCAACTGCACGGATGAGACTCATACGGCTATTAAAGTCAATCGCTTGCAGAAAACCCATGCGGCCACAGATGCCAACCGCATGCGGTCAGCCTGTACGGTCGTGACTCCTAACCGCATAAAGACTCATCCTACAACAAAAGACAACCGCATGCAGACAGCCTGTACGGTACCCAATGCTAGCTGTATAGCATCCGTCCCACGCTTCTCTCGATCAGTCTTCGATCGGCTTTCATGCGGTCCTGACTCTGATCATTCTTTGGATGATAATCCAGACTCTGTGGTATTCGACTTAGACTCCTCCTATTACGCACCCACAAGTGCTAAAAGAAGGAAGTCTAGGGCAGCGCGGGCTCATCAAGTCCAGACGACTGCCCCAACCTCGGACTATCGGGGCGTCCCGCTGATTATCATGCGGGCGTCTGATGGGATGTTGTATAAAACCACTCAAGTCCAGTCCCCGGAGGCAATCAGACGAAGTGGTTCCTCTGACCTGCGTGAGGTTATCCTCCACAAACGCAAGGAAAGAGAAGGAGCTTCGGGGTGTAAAGAGCCCTCACACGGACATTACTGCACCCAGATCATCGTCAACTGCTGTTGCAGCAACGCGGCGGTGACGGAAGATCGGCCATCCGTCTTCCAAAGACTACATCACCCAAGCTCAGAAGACTAGGCACCTCCTGTTGTCTACTGCAAGTCCGTGCAGAAAGTTCTCGCCAAGGGAAGAGGGAAGAAAACGAGCATCTCCAGCCCAAAAGTGTCAACTACTGCAGCTAAGAAACCGTCGTCTAAAGGGTTATCCTCTACTGGAGTATTTCAACACACCCGTTCGAAGATGAAAACTGCTGCGGTAGGAAGTTCGTCGTCTGCAACATTGGGGGTCGTCGGAACTGGGGGTAGCACTCCTCCAAACATCCACGACAATCCGACATTCCAGGAATACGGACTGGAGGAAGCAAATCCTTCGACGGATACAACAGATACCGACGTCCCCAAGGACATCCTAGACGAAGCAAGCTCCGAAGCCGGGGGTAGTGTTCCTTCCGAGTCTGAACCTGAAGAGAACATCCCCATATATCCCGATGATTTCTCGATGCACGGGTACGACTCGGAGGGTACATCCTCCACCACTCCTTCCGTCACTCCTCATGTGAAGACGGTGTTCATGACAGACAACAATCAAGGCGGTTCCGGTGATCGCCAGCACATCGACACTTTGGAGGCCATATTGCACGCCTTGGTCAAGTCTGTAGACGAGATCAAAGCGGCGCTTCCTAATCTGCAGGGGGTGACACCTGGCCAGACAAGCACGGGTCCCCCAATCAACGTAGATTCAAATTCGGCGGCACCAAACCCGGGCAATAATCCTTCCGAAGTAACGGCTCCGACTGTGACAGATGAGACCCGAAAAGTAAGGAGAGAAGTTCAAGAGCTCCGAGCCATGTTCTATGCCAGAGAAAACTCTCAAGACTTCAGAATACAGCAACCATATCCTGCTGAATGGAGGGATGTTCCATTCCCACCAAGATATAAGTCGTTCAATATCAACCCCTATGATGGAAAGACCTCAGCAAGTCGGTACATCACTTACTTCGAGGTCACTACCGACCATCTGCCCCATGATGACGCTATCCTGACACGGTTATTCATTGGGGTATTGGAAGGAGTCGCCTTCGATTGGTATCGCAACCTGCCGGACAATTGCATCCATTCCTTCGCTGGCTTCAAACGCCTGTTCTTGGCGAGGTTCTATGAGGTAGGACAGGACGTCACGATGTCTACCCTCATGAACGTCATTCAAGGAGAGAAAGAGCTGACGAGGAATTACATTGAGCGGTTTCGTCAAACCGTAATGAAGTTACCATCTGGCAACCCGGACTCCTCTTTGATCGAAATTTGCCATAAGAGACTACTCCCAACAATCAGTCTCTGGATGGGCGAGAGTCAATTCAAGGACTGGAAGGCTTTTATCATTAGTGCTACAAGCGCCGAAGAACAATTAAAGAAGGCTCGCCAACTGGGATTATATGTCTCAGAGGAAGAGAACAAGAGCAAGCATCCCAGCACCACCAACGACAATGGGGGTAGCCCCTCCAACAACCGGGACAACAGAGGCAAGCAGGTTATGGTCGCCGATACAGCCCAGAAGCCTGAGTCACAACCTGCGGACAAACAGTGGCCTCAAATCACTTACTCTTTTGAAGACGGTCACGTCAAGCCTATCTTGGACATGCTCATACAAGGAGATAGGATTCAGCTTCCTCCACCAAGACAGGAGCCTCGGCCGACTGATCTGGAGAACCCAAAGTTCTTCCATTACCATCGCTACGTCCACCATGCTACGCACGACTGCTACCAACTGAAATGATATATCCAAAACCTCATCGATTCAAACGCTCTGGCCATCGATTTCGAGGAGGTAACCGTGGCAGCCAACATGGTGTCCATACAATTCGACAGCTTCCCTCCAACAGAGACCCAGGACGGGGTTATACCCATCCCTCTGGCAACGATGGAGATTGCTAATCTCCCGCCTGCTCAAGCTGCTGGTCTAGTACCCCTCACCACCTCACGAGGGGAAATTATGTGGGTCCATCCGGACCTAGTCCACGAGGTAACTCAGTCCACTCCATCTTCTAAAAAGAAAAGTGGAAAAGTCAGATCCTGCCGTACCACCTCAGCAGATGAAGAAGAAGTCACGGCCGTTGTTACTCGATCCGGAGCACAATCTCAACCTGTGGCTGAAAATTCGACTGATGATCATCCGCCCATTACCACGGATGCTCCGGGACCGGCTCAGCCTTCGACGACCGACAAGCCTAGGCCGAAGGAGACTCGCTTCGACAAATCCCTCTGAAAGGAAACATCTCAGGGGCTGGAGAGGCCCTACAACTTCGACATCTTGGCACAACTGGCCAATACACCGGCCAAATTGTCCTTATATGAACTCCTGAGGCTCTCAAAGGATGTCCGTACAGCTTTGAGCGATGCACTTCAAAATGCCGACGCGTACCTGGCTCAGGTCAACCTCACGAGAGAAAATCAGCCCGCAGACCTCCAAGACAGTGCCTGTACGGGAGCAATGCCCAACATCGTCTTCACTCTACACACTTCATACAACATCCTTTTGGGGCGCCCTTGGATACACGATTACATGATCGTGCCTTCTATGCTACACCAATGCTTCAAATATGTCGACAAGCACGGCTTCGTGAGGACAGAATTTGCTGACATCGATCCCTTCAAAGGGGTCGAATCTTATTACTCGGACTCCTGCCTATACGAAAAGTCGAAGAGGTACCTTGAAGGAGGAAATGAACAAACTGATGTTGAAGCAACCGCTGGATCAGAAGAACCTCTGACAATCTACCTCCAGGCTCGCAGGCCAGGCAATTCCGTACCCCTTACGGCCACGCTGCGTAAGGACGCGATCAGCCTCTCGGCACAGGAAGAGCAGTTGAGAATCCGGCTGCCAAGGTCCGGCCAGGTACCGAGACCCACGACAGGGCCACTTACCATCAGATTGCCGAGAGTCGGTCAATCCCAAACAGAGAAGCTCAATCCCTCCGATAGACCTCTGACGATACGCCTGCCTAAGAAAGGTCGTCACCCCGATGAGAGGTCTGACACTTCAAGCGAACCAGCCACCCCTCGCTCCACATCAAGTACCAGACTGGGGGTTGCTAGTCTACCGACAACCCCACGCTCCGCTCCGTCAGTTGAACCTCTGAAGATCAAGCTGACTAGGACGCCCTCTCAATCTTCATTCACACAGGGGGTAGCCGAAGAGGAACCAGAGCTAGCCAAGTATGTGGCTGCCCACACTGACGCTCCCTCCGCAGATGATGTAATCCCTCTAGAAAAGATACCTTACTTCATCAATAAAGGGTTATCTTTGAACTACACCGAGCTCAATAAGCTATGTACAATGTATGCTATGGAACACAGTATAGGCACTCACCTACATACACAGGTGACAAATGTGTACACCGCTATCCAACTTACTCCAGTAGAAGACGCTTACCGAATAATCGAGGGAGGGGACCACCCAATCATCTTCGGCCGGACGAACAACCCGCATCCCCTCGCCATGGAAGAAGTCGACTTCGGGTCAGATGCTGGAAGACTGTCTCTGTATCTCTATAGCCCTCAATCCAAATATCTCATACAAAAATAGGGGTATGATCTAGAGACAACGCCAGGACTGAACTACGGCACTGGACGACGATTAACTTTGAAGACACCAGCCCCGGCGGGCAAACCACGGAACTACTATAACAAAACCCGATGCGGTTTAGGGTATGTAACGCCTACTACGACCCCTGAAAGCTCAGATAAAGAATGCGACTGGCAGTCACATTCAACCGGATCACCGACTTCCGACTCAGATACCAGCATCGGAGATGTGTTCAGACAAGTCATGTCAGTCAACATGGCATTCACCGACGCTTACGAGGAAGATGAAGACATCCCCAAAATCCTTGAGCTAGAGCCATGGGCCCAGCAATTAGACGCACAATGGGAAAAGCGGTTCGAACTGAGAGAACCTCCTACTGAAGATGAGGTCATACAAGTGGATCTCGGCAGCGAATCTTCTCCAAAACCGATCTTTATCAGTAAAAGCCTAACTGACGAAGAACGAGAGTCGCTGTTAGAACTTGTCAGAGAATACATTAATGTGTTCGCCTGGAGCTATGAAGACATGTCGGGATTAAATCCTAACATCGCTCTCCACAAACTCAATATACGGCCAGATGCAAAGCCAGTCAAGCAGCAACAACGATGCTTCCGCCCAGAAGTCATGGACTCGATCGAAGCCGAAGTCAACAAGCTAATAGCCAGCGGCTTCATTCGTGAAGAGCAACATCCTGATTGGGTCGCCAATATAGTACCCATCCTCAAGAAGAATGGGAAGATTCGAATTTGCATCGACTTCCGCAACCTGAACGAGGCATGCCCCAAAGATGAATTTCCCCTTTCTATCACAGATATCATGATCGATAATACATACGGCTTTGAACGTATGTCATTTATGGATGGATTCTCGGGGTACAATCAAATCAAGATGTCTCCCGACGACGAAAAGCACACCTCATTCCGAATCCCGATTGGCACATACTGCTACACAGTCATGCCATTCGGTCTAAAGAATGCTGGCACTATATATCAGCGAGCCATGAGTATCATTTTTAGAGAACATTTGTGCAAGACAGTGGAATGCTATGTCGACGACATCGCCGTCAAGAGTCGCCGTAAGGAAGATCATCTGCAAGACCTGAGAACGGTGTTCAACTTAATGCGAGCCCATAATCTGAAGATGAACCCTACGAAATCGTTCTTGGGTGTATCCAGCGGGAAGTTCTTGGGCTTCATCATCACTGCACGGGGTATCCATGTAGACCTCGAGAAAACGAGGGCAATCATGGAGATGGGTCCCCCGAGAAATCTCTATGAACTTAGAGGCCTCCAAGGGAGGCTAGCTTATATCAGGAGGTTCATTTCCAACCTCTCCGGGCGATGCCGACCTTTCACCCACCTCAAGAAGAAGGGAGTCTCATTCGTATGGGATGAGGAATGCCAGCGCGCTTTCGATGACATCAAAGAATATTTATCAAATCCTCCAGTCCTGGTGGCCCCAGCCCCTGGAAAACCTTTCCTGCTCTATATACGAGCAATGGAACACTCCCTCGGTGCCCTGCTGGCACAAAACAACGACGCAGGCCACGAGCAGGCCATTTACTATCTCAACCGAATGATGGTCGGGCCCGAACACCGATACACCGCTGTGGAGAAAGAATGCCTCGCCCTGGTATTCGCCATTCAAAAGACGCGGCACTATGTCACGAGGCAAACCATACATGTGATCTCACGAATCAACCCTCTCAGGGTCCTCATGACCAAACCTGGGGCACTCAGTTCTCGCCTCGCTACATGGGCGATATTGCTGTCCCCCTATCATATGATCTTCGTCCCGCAGAAGGCTGTCAAAGGTCAAGCCCTGGCAGACTTTTTGGCGGCCCATCCAGGATCGGAATCATCCAGAATATACGAAGAAATCCCAGATGAGGTCGCCGATTCGAATACAACCACCCACGATAACATATGGCGGATGTTCTTCGATGGCGCTTCAAGAACCGGACCCAAGGGAAACATCATCGTCGGAGTCGGAGTAGTATTGGTCTCTCCTACCGGGCTAGTGATCAATCGCGCCTACTCTCTCACGGAACCCTGCTCTAACAACGTGGTCGAGTACAACGCTTTGGTCATTGGCCTCCAACTCGCAAGAGAACTGGGGGTAGAATACCTTGAAGCATACGACGATTCGCAATTAATCGTCAACCAGATTCGGGGGACGTACGAAGTCCGCCTTGAAGACATGATCCCCTACCACCAAATAGCGATCAATATTATCTCATCATTCGAGGGATTCTTCATCGAACACGTCCCCAGACTCCAAAATATCGAAGTTGATGCCCTAGCAGGCCTGGCTGCTTCCCTAGCAGTGCCAAACCACTCTCATCATTCGGTCGATGTAATCGGCCATGAGCTGGTCTGCCCCAAGAATAATGTTCAAGCCATGGCGAGTTATTCTGCTCAGATGATCGACGGAGTGCCAGACTGGAGACAACCATTCATAGACTTCGTGGTCTACGACATCCTGTCCGAGAACCCGAAGGAGGCTACTTCTATCAGACGGCGTTCTCTCAGATTCTTCTACGATACAGAGACGAAAATGCTGTATCGCCGCTCCTACGATGGATTACTACTTCGGTGCTTGTCGAACGCAGAAGCCAAGGAAGCCGTACGAGAGGCTCATGACGGTGTCTGCGGGGCCCATCAGCCTGGCCCTAAGCTGCAAGACCGCCTTCGCCGGATGGGCTACTACTGGCCCACGATGGTGGCTGATGCACTAGATTATGCCCGAAAATACAAGGCCTGTCAAGTCCACGCAGACTTCATTCACCAACCATCGGAATTTCTACATCCGACAGTGGCGTCCTGGCCATTCGAAGCATGGGGAATGGATATCATTGGTCCAATCACCCCACCTTTCTCCCGAGGACATTGTTTCATACTTGCGATCACTGATTACTTCTCAAAGTGGGCAGAGGCTGTCCCACTCGCCGAAGTCAAGACTTCGAACGTAATCAGCTTCCTGAAGCACTACGTCATCTACCGCTTTGGACTGCCTCGAAGGATCATCCATGATAATGGTCCGCAGTTTATAAGCCACGCATTCTACCGATTCTGCGATAAATACCGCATTCAGAATGTCGCTTCGACACCATACAACCCGGTAGCAAACGGGTTAACAGAGGCATTCAACAAAACAATCATCAAACTCCTCAAGAAATTTGTCTCCTCCAACAAACGCGACTGGAACAAGAAGCTCGGCGAGTGCTTATGGGCTTATCGCACCACGATTCGAACAGCCACCGGGAATACACCATTCTCTTTGGTGTACAGGAGTGAGACAGTTCTCCCATTAGAGACTCAGATTCCCTTACTCCGAGTCGCCCTCACTTATCAATTGACAACGGATGATAACTACCGATGTCGACTACAAGAGTTAGAGGCCTTAGATAAAAAACGCCTCCTAGCCCAGCAAAGGATCGAATTATACCAAGCACGCATCTCAGGAGCCTTCAACAAAAAGGTTAATGTCAGAACATTCCAAGTGGGCGATCTTGTTTTGGCAGTCAGGAGGCCAATGGTCATGACTCACAAGACCACCGGCAAGTTCCAGCCAAAATGAGGAGGCCCATTTATCATCGAGGCCGTGTCCTCCAATGGTGCTTACTGCCTCACCAAGCAGAACGGAGACTTGCTCATGTTGTCCGTCAATGGCAAGTTTCTGAAGAAGTACTATGTTTAAACAACATTTTTTACAGTTTCGAGTTATGTGCCCGCTGGTACCTCTGAACTCAACCCCCTAATTTTCCAACTTATCGAGTCACGTACCCTCTTGTACCGCTGAACTCATACCCCAAATTCCCAAGTCATGTACCTGCTAGTACCTCTGAACTTACACTTTGATCCAACATTCACAGATTTTTGAGTCACGTACCCGCGTGTACCGCTGAACTCATACCCTTTTTCCATAAAGATATCCCAAATTTCCAAGTCATGTACCTGCTGGTACCTCTGAACTTACACTTTGATTCCAACATTCATGGATTATCGAGTCATGTACCCGCTAGTACCAATGAACTCACCCTATAATTTTTCAGATCTTCGAGTCATGTACCCGCTGGTACCGCTGAACTCACACTCACCATTCTCCAGATTCTCGAGTCATGTACCGGATGGTGCCTCTGAACTCACATCCTGGTCACTCTTTCAGGTAGAGAGTTATGTATAATCATACCGCTGAACTTTCTTCCTACAAGAGATCCTCCCTCATGATCTAATACCTGCACTCCCAGTACACAACAAAGGTAACGGATCCACAAATTTCCGAGACGACCATGTCCTCATCACCTCTGAGTCGTCCCATTTCTGCCAAAAACAAATCACCCCTACATAGAATTTCCATGTCCTCATTACCTCTGAGTTATTCTACGTACCCCCCTTCATTGAGCCCACTCCTGTCATGTCCTCATTACCTCTGAATGGAAAGGCTCCGTCGAAGAAACCTTCATACTTGCCATGTCCTCATTACCTCTGAGTAAGTATGATGATCCCCTTTTGACCTATTACCTGTACCCACAACCGGAGTACGCCAAGGGTAATGGGTCTACAAATGTCCTCTGTTGACCACAAATGTCCTCTGTTGACCACAAATGTCCTCTGTTGACCACAAATGTCCTCCGTCGAGTTCGCTCCTGCCATGTACTCATTACCTCTGAACAGGAAGACTCTACGTTCGAAAAACTTTCCTACTTGCCATGTCCTCGTTACCTCTGAGCAAGTATGCCAGTTCCCCTTCGTCCTATTATCTGTATCCTAAACCAGGGTATGCCAAGGGTAATAGGCCCACAAATATCCTCAGCTAAATTTCTTAACACAAACCTATCACCTCATCATGCCCCAGGAGACCAGCTGCTCTACGGCAAATTCTTTTCTCAATACCAAGAGTACCCATGACCACTTTGCTATGGCTGCTTCAGGCATCCTGACCAAAACTTGTTATCTCTACCTAAAACCAAGGTATGCCATGGGTAACAGGTCCACAAATATATCCCCTATGCATGGGAGAACATCAGCACAATATCACAGGCACAACAGGCAATACAAATGAAGGGTAGAATGGAAAATACTCTTCATTTGAAGGAAGAAAAGAAGTACTACATACTTCGGGACCACGTCCCTTTCAAAAAAAAAGAGAGGGAGAAGAGAAAAAAAAGGAAAAAGAAAAGGCCGACTACATTTCAGTGTTACTCAATTCTAGGAGGCGGTCTCTCACTGAGGTGGTCTCCCGCTCAATCCGTTGCCGAGCGCGACGTTCGGCCTCCTGGAGTAACTGCTCCTCATTGTCCAAATCCAAGAGCGCCTGACAGTCATCTTCCAATTTCTTCAAGACAGCCTCCAGGTCAGTCGAAGCTTGAGTAACCCTGTCAGCTTCCTGAACAATTAGCCCCCTGTCATTGCAGGCAGTCTCGAGTTCAGACTCCAGGAAAGCCAACTTCTTCTGAAGCGCAAGGATCTGTTCCCGCGTCTCGGTAATCTCACGAGAGACAGACTCCTTCCGAGCCACAACGTTTTCGGTCGCATAACTCAATTGATCATACCGATCAGCTAAGTCGCTGAGATCCTTCAGTACGGCCGGTTGGGTCTTATCTCGAGCCGCTCTGGTCCTCTCTATAACAGCAATAAGGGAATTCTGCTCCTCGTTTATAACAGCAGGCAGATCAGCCTGCCGCAATACTCGAAGCTCGGACACCAGCTGATCAGCCTCCAGCAATTTCGCCTCCAGAAGCGAAGCCATTCCTACATCATCAGGAAGATCCCTAAGGATGTTTATTTGACCATGGGCGCATATTCGGGCCAAGGTAAAAGAGGTCCCTCTTTCTACAGCAGCCTCGATTCCCCTCTTCAAATGACGATGGAAACTGGCAACCACATCCTGCAACGCGTCGTTCAAAACTTCAACAGAGGAGGGCGTCAGAGGAAGCCGGAGCGGCAACGTCGGAGGAGTAACGCTAGAGCTCGCCACCAAGGGAGCAGAGTCCGAGCAGAACGATGCATGAATAGCGGCCAACTCATCTTCCGCCGTCCGGAGAGCTTGGATGCTCGGTAGGAAAGAATGGTCGATTCTCGAAGCCATTGGAGCGGAGGATGATACAAGGACCATTGTTCCCTGCCCCGACTGCCCCGAGAACTGGCCCGTTAAACTCGGGCCCCCAGAAGGCCCATCAAGACGAGTCGGGCAGTGAGAAAGTACACCCCTTTCCACCGATGCCCCTTCGGTTGGGGTTGTCTCGACGACGTCCATCCTCGGCACTGAAGGGGCAGGACCTGAATGTCCAGAATAACAGTCAATCGACGTAACCCGAAGGACATGATGATAGAGCAGATAGGCTTCCTCACGAGTTAAGATTCGGCTAATCTTACCAGGGGAGGGGCATGAAGGTCGCGGCTCATCCACAACGGGCATGGTCCCCCCACCCGGGATCCCCGAGTTAAACTCAGTCACGTCCCCTGACCCCGTCACCTTGAAGGGGGATACAGATTGATCTGCGTCCTCTTGAATAGGCATAGGCTCATGGGAGGCCCCGTCATCCTGGGTCACCGTCTCGACGTCCTGAAACTCTTCTTCTTCCTCCGACACCTAAAAGAGGGAACAAAGACAATCAGGATTGAAACTCAAAGAAAAGAAGGAAGAAGGGATCGAGAGCAGTTTTGTTACCTCTGACGCAGGATTGACTTCTTCTCCACTCTCTTTTGTGGCTGGCGGACGGTGCCTAGTCGCAACCAGCTTCCGGGATCGAGAAACACTGCCTACAGGAGGAACCTGCCTACTATGTTTCGGGATAGGACCAGGCGCAACAAGGGACTGATCCCTCAGCATCTCATCTGACAAAACATGCAACTGACCCACCTCTGCACCTACCACTGGAAGGATAGAGTCATCTTCATTATGCTCGTTGCCTTCATCACCATCAGCAGCGGAATCCAAATCTGGCACTTCGGCTCTAGTCTTTCTTTTCTTGGCCCCTTGAGAGCCTTCCTCCAGACCGATGCCATTAATAAAACTAGTACCTGGGTTAAAATCGACCGGGGGCTTGTTCGCCATGACATGATACAGAGCCGCCATATACAAGATCTCCACTGACTCCTTAATAGCAGGGACCGAGAAAATGGTGCGAGTATGGAACGAATCATAATATTGCCAAGCTCTGATACCATCAAGAAGACTTTCCTCATAACCCAGACAAGAGCTGGGGCTGTCTAAACAAAGTTGGCTGTACCCAAACTGCCGGGCAAACCTACTAGGCAGATACGGCTCCAGAAAAACAATATTGTGGTTACGGTACACCAGATGTGAGGGACGGATGTTACGCAACCATAAGAGCATCTGGCCATCCAGAAGTTGAGGAGGCGCAATACCATCTATATGCACAGTCTCTATGTCCCTGGCAGAAAAGCGAGGGACGGATACGAAAATATGATACTTATCTGCCCTTGCCAAGACCATCCGGCAAACCCGTATGGCCTCACATTCCCAAGGCTCATCACGGTAACGGAAAATAAGGGCGTTATCATCAGTCGCACCGCCCTCAGAGCCCGACCTCATCAAAGATGGATAATGTATCAGCAGCCACCCCATCAAATAATGATAAGGTAACTCAGTTCGTTCAAAATCCTTGGTCACATCGTGGGCAATGACTTTGGACGTGAAGGTACGAAGGCCACGGTGTATGCTACACACCATAGCCGGAAGGAGAGCTAGCCTGATTCGCAAGACTAACTTCACAGCCGGAAGGATGAAGTTACAACTAATTCTCTCAATAGAACCGGTTCCTCCCGAGACTACACAATTTCGTAGCCAGATCATCAAAAATCCCGCCAGAAGCGCTTTCTCAGATAGCTCTTGAGTATCCTGGTAAAAGTAATCAAAAGTGTCGGTTTGGCTCCCGAATCTGCCACTAGTAGATGACACCAATTCTTTGACCGCCTCCCGAGACCTAGGGCGACGAGAGGTAACCAGACCTGAGGCATCTGCTGAGAAGAGATAATGCACCCAATCCTTGGTGTAGGGAGCATTCCTTTTCAGGTTATCCTTGCGGGTTATCTGATGGTATGTGTTATAATGACACAATATCTCCTGATAAAGGGCCGCAAAACCGTCGTTCCAAATCTTCGAGTTCCTCATTAGTGGGAGTATATGCTTCAAACGCTTCGTCCCCCCAAGGAAGCTTGGAGACCGCATGCATTTCATGGAGCACAAGTCCCATCTCCCCTACAGGTGTGTAAAAGGTCCCTGTACGACAATTATACATTTCTAGCAGGGACATGAATAGCTTCTTATTTATGAACAAGCCATGACTGGTACCTCGGATAGAATGGTACAGGCCAATCTCGCACAAAAAAGCCTCATACTTCTGCAGGATCCAGGTAGATAAACTGATCCACGAGGGAATAGGGTGTATCCAACCAGGAAACATCAATCGACCAACGGGATAGGAGCCTTTCCGGGCAAGTCGATTTATAAAAGTATCGGCGGTAGAAAACGTGAAGTTAGGACCTGCCACATTCAGAAAAGAACCTGGGACCAACCCTGTCACAGAACAACTGGTATGCACCTTGCCAGCAACCATGGACTTCAGATGGTTATTATAACGGATGTTCCCCACGAACATCCCACTCCTGGTAGGGGTTAGAGTCCCCTCCATCTTCCGGTCCAAAGGGAGCATATTGAACCAAGATAATGGAAAGTGTCGCTCCATCTGAGGGATGCGAGTCGCCATCCCGTTAGAAACAAAATTCCAATCCTCCGACACCTCCAGAATATGATCATTCTCCACGGTCAAGGCGTCTCCAAAAAAGAACGCGGGCTTCAAAAACTCTCCTTCGAATTTCCCGGAGTTCATCATAGCATTAAGGAAATGGGAAGGCTGATTCTTGATGGCATTCAATCTGGCCACAGGCTCATCGCTCGGAAACTGATCCGCCACGTGCTGAACAATATGGTCGTACCTATAGCCGAGAGCAGCTTGAGCGCTACCCACCAAGAGTTCTCCGGCGGCGTTAACCGGCAAATTCACTGAAGAACAGACAAAGAAAAAAATAAGTTAAACAGAGAATAAAAAAAGAGCTGATTAGGTGTTTTCAAACCACATGCGGCTCAAGAAAATATCCATGCCCCCATGAAGTTCTCAGAAGACATATGCGGCTCCAGAAAGTATAGGCTGGACTCATCCTGGAACCTTTGATCACCGACTGGACTCACCTCATACTGGACTCATCTTGTACTGGAATCACCTGGTACCAGATTCATGTTGTCTGGATTTACTTAGGTTTACACTTGTTATATTTATATTCTGGACTTATATCATGTTGCTCTAGTTCAGCTAGTTTCTATTTACAGTCTTCATTGCTATGGTTGTTCTCTTGTTTTACTTACCTTACTTACTTTGTATCTTAACTGTTTCTCTATACCATCACTTGTATACAAACTACCATGTTCATCAATAAAACTGTCTATAACTGCTATATAGTTCTCTATCATTTACTTCGAATTTCTTGATGAATTGTACTCGTTCATGTCCTGACTGGACCTGTTGAAAATATTACAGATGATTACCCTGAGGACATTTGCCCTACTTGCCTTGGAGCAGGAGACGGCTTAGCTACCTATGGACCCGACACTCAGGAGTGATCGGGAGACTAGCTAGTAGACTTTATTTAGTTTTCATGTTTTAGAACTTGAATTGTTATAACTTGAGATACTAGTTTGTATTTAAGTTTGTTTGAGATATTATTATTTAGTAGTTTATAAATGTTATTGTTTAGTCTTTAGTTATAAACTTCTGTGATATCTTATCGTTCTTAGACTGTGATTGAGATTTCATTATATCTATACTTGTCCTCCGTTCGGAGTTGAGATATTGACAAGTACATTATATAATTGCGTGAGTTGTTGATTAGATAGTAACCTAGGACAGCGTTCTACCGCTGACACTGCGGCATAGGCTGGACGTACCCACTTCTCGTACCCCTACACAGGGTACGGGTCGTGACAAGAGGGAGAAGGACTGGGCGGCTATTAAAGGAATAGAGTGGGGGTAGGTGGGGTTGGTCTGCATGAAGAACCAAGCCAAGCCGAACTATGCAAATCGAACCAATCAATGAGACACCATAATAAACCATGCAATGAGACATGCCATGAATCAAAATACGTACACATATAACTAAATACGTAATACGAACCACGGTCGTTACACCAGTGACCCCCTCACGGCCGCCTTCCATCTCCGTCGACCCCTGCATGCGCCTTCGTCTGTCCAGCCCGACTGCCGTCTCCCTGTTTCCATGCTTCGCAACAGCGCTGCCCGCTGTCCATCGCTGTTCTGAGCACCGATCCGTTGTCCGAATACTGTTTTGATATTTTCGATTTTATGTTGCGGCTTCCCGACCAACGGATATTGGGTAATTTCTTATTAATCACAGTAGTTTGTCCCTTCCGTAGAGTCGATGATGACACGGTCCCCGATCCTGCTATGGGAATCGACTTGATTTGTTGCGGCAATGGTTTCGGACTTTTCGAACACTATTTCGGAATGGTTCTGTAATTTTGTTAGGAGAGTTTGTACTGTGATTTTGGTTTTGGCTTATTATTCTTTGGGATATGTATTCATTTTTTGTTGGTGTTTTGGTGCTCCCTGATTCGGGATGTTCTTGTTGGTGTGTGTGTTGTATCGTCAATGTGGCTAGATCATCCTAGTTACAAAGGAGATGCTGCCCGATTTTTCTAAAATATTTTGAAAACTTTTTTGGTTTATTTTTGAGTTCGATTCCTAAAATTTGACGGTTTTTGTGTCGGTTGGCTTTCAGATACCACTTTCGGGCGACAACCGTATCGGTCCATGGGCCCTAGCGAAATGCAAACGAAACTGGTATTTCCCGAACGTTGAGGCATAAGCTAAATACAACGTGAGATTGCATGACCAAGTCTGAGACTTACCTTATTCTATACTTTTATAATTAAATTATTATTTAAAACTTGTTACTGGCCTATAGTATTTTGGGTGCAGTGCCCTGGCCTTTTTGATTGGACCATTTCACGGCATTCAAAGCTCGCCTCAGCTATTTTCATTTAATTTATGTAATAATTTGTAAGGGCATAAGCCCAGCTTTTATTTTATTTTCTGCGGCCATGTATTTGTGTAGTGTAGATTTTCTATTCCTTTTCTGGGATTGTTGATTGCGTAGTAGGCGCGTAATTAAAAATTGTTATTAATTATTTTATATAGAAAAAATTAATAAGAGTTTCTCACATTAAGATAAAATGACTAAAGATTTCTAATAATTTAACAACTTCATTTTTTTCTCATTTAAAGAAAAATTTAGTTTTGTATATATATTATAAAAATAAAAAGTTTTGCTAAATAACCAAAAAATACAATTTTTCCCTAATTAATCAGTAAATCGGTTTTGCTATGTTAATCGACAATAACTGTAGTTGCGATGTTAGACGGTTCCGGTAGTATAATTAATAACTTAAAACTTGACTAGGACCTGCTTTTTGAGATTGTAACTAGCACACCTAGTGACGGCTTTATTTTGGTTCTAAGTCCGGATTCTCCAACTGTAGGATTTTAAGGACATACTTGACTTCCTCCCCGGTACCGATATCTCATTCCAGTCATTGAACAAAGGCAAGTACAGTTATGTTTTCTTGCATTTTGATTAGTAATTGTTATCTTGCATGCTTAAACCACATTGCTACACGGAACTCTCTCATAGGGTTCAACTATTGATTGTGGAAATATTGGAGAAGTAGCGCAGCGTTTATGACCAATACCCGTATATTGCATTATTGTGCGAGCTAATCCCTCTTACACACGGGAATAAGCCGTATCGCATCGCTAGGATGCTATTGTACAACCCAAGCCAGTCATATACGCTACCTATTCAAATCACACTGTTTCAAATATTGAATTGCTGAAAATTGCCGAAAAATATTATTCAAGTATTTCAAACTGTTTAAAATTGCAGATTTTCGTTATCATTTGAAATATGAGATATATACTCGTACTTTGCTCCTTTCCTGACTGGATCCCCCCCAATAGGTAATATTGATGATGCTGAGCTATTGTTCAATAGCTATTATGATCCTGTACTGTATCCTGCGGTGCTTCCAGAGTCCCACTTGGTGGACACAGATCCTGAGGCTGATGAGCCGGTCGTCTAGATAGTTGTTATCTTCATTTCTAGTTTCTTTGTGTTGGAGATAAAGACTTTTCATTTCAGACTTTTCGTTTTATTGTTTTATTTTTCAGATGTATTTCTCTGTGTTGAACAATTAAAGTTTTTTTGTAAATTTAGTGTTGTGATAAAATGTATAAATGTTGTTAAGATTACCTGCATATGAAAACAGCTTACTGTCGCCGTCTCACAACGGTGCACGCTGAGCATGATCCGATTCGACCCAACAATTTGGGATCAGGTCGTGACATATTTTTAGTTGTGGCCCATGCAGGTCACTCTGGTCAACAACTTAGGTAAACATATCTAGAAATAATTAGAACACTAGAACATTAATTTATCACCACATAGGACCAAAATATATTATAAATAAATATATTTTTTTTGTTATAGACTAGTAGGCTACCTTGCTTATGTTTTGCATCCTAAACCTTCCAAAGTATAGCCAAAAGAAAGACCACCCACTCTGGCCCTGCTGCCGATGAGGTGTCATCTACCGATCACACCACCTAGTTACGGGATTTAGCAAGATGATATGTAGAGTTATGACCGGTGGTGGACCCATACCCATCACCGAGACATGTAACTACCCCATAACTATCTCAGGCCATAAATTCTTAGAATTCTTACTTGTGATGCCCTTACCCAACTATGATGTAGTCCTAGGGATGGACTGGTTAAGTGAGCAGCATGCGCTGATAGATTTTCACAAAGGATGTGTAATCTTCAGCCCACCAGGAGAATCGGAGTTTGAAATCTCTCGAGCTCCGGAAGACATGAAGAGTTTTACCTACTCCTCTATCTCGGAAGAACCTGGGCCTCCTCACCCTATCACAGTGGAATTCATGGACATTTTTCCTGATAGTCTTCCGGGATTGCCCCCGGATCGAGGTATGGAGTTCACCATTGACCCAGTTCCCGACTCTTCTACTATTTCTCGAATATGCTACAAAGTCAACCCCAAGGAGGCCAAGGAGATGAAGGACCAGATTGACGAACTGAATGCCCAGGGATTTATCAGAGATGGAGCTTCACCCTGGGGAGCACCAGTTTTGTTCGTGCCCAAGAAGGATGGAACCGTGCGGATGTGCATCGACTACCGGGCGCTGAACAACATCACCATCAAGAACAAGTACCCTCTGCCCCAGATTGATGACCTGTTTGATCAACTAAGTGGAGCTAAAGTATTCTCGAAGATAGACCTCCGATTTGGCTACCATCAAATCAAGGTCAGGAAGAAGGATATTCTAAAGATGGCGTTCAACACCAAATATGGACAATATGAATTTTTGGTCATGCCGTTTGGATTGACTAATGCCCCTGCGGTATTCATGAATCCCATGAACAAGGTCTTCCATGAATACCTAGATCAGTTTGTTGTTGTCTTTATCGATGACATTCTGATCTACTCGAAGACCGAAGAAGAGCATGAAGAGCATCTGAGAAAAGTTCTAGGAACTTTAAGGAAGGAGAAGCTCTCTGGTAAGCTATCTAAATGCAAATTCTTCTTAGATAGGGTAGATTTTCTAGGCCATATTGTCACAGAAGAAGGAATTTTGGTGGATCCAATAAAGATAGCTGCTATTGAGAAGTGGACTGTACCAAGTTCAGTTGCAGAAATCAGAAGCTTCTTGGGCTTAGCTGGCTACTACCGGAAATTTGTGAAGGACTTTGCCAGGATTGCTGAGCCGATGACGAAGCTCACCAGGAAGAATGAAGAATTTGTTTGGTCTGAAGCTTGCCAGTCAGCATTTGAGGAGCTGAAGAAGAGACTTACAACAGCGCCGATACTTGCACTACCCTCAGGTACCGACGGTTTCTCAATTTACAGTGTTGCTTCCAATAAAGGATTGGGCTGTATTCTTCAACAACACGGCAAAGTAATTGCTTACGCATCTAAACAATTACAGACTCATGAGAAGAACTATCCCACGCATGATTTGGAGCTTACAGCGGTTATATTTGCTTTAAAGTTGTGGAAGCACTACCTCTATGGAGAGAGAGTGGAAATATTTACAGATCACAAAAGTCTTATATATATTTTCACTCAGAAGGAGCTGAAAATGCGACAGAGGCAATGGCTAGAACTGATGAAAGACTTTGACATCGACCTGCAATATTATCCGGGTAAGGCTAATTGTCACGACCCGCACCCGCTTTTCGAACGTGAGCTCGTGAACAAGCCAGCTATGTATCGAGCGGACTCCAGCCCGACTCAAGTACGTATAAGCTGTCAAGGTCATGGGTAAAACTGTATCTCAATCCACATGAATCATATAAACAAGAATGAACAAGTATGGGTGATGGTCTGCAGCACATTAGCATATTGTTCGATTAGACTCTAAGAATGATATGAGACTATAAACAAGCAGAGTATATCATGATATGGAATATAAAGCACGAGAAGATAATAACGAAATAACACAAGCAAATACCTGCATAATGCATCGCAATCCTCTACCATCCCGCTCTGCTAACTAACTCCATACATTCGCTAAACCTGAAGAGATCATCAGGTCCTCAGAGGACTAGCAAGATACATAAAACGTGCCTATCTAACAGTTTAATTATATAATAATATAAACAGGGTGTAAACAGGAACTAGACAGGAGACTGACAAGTGGCTACTGACAGGTAACTATGAACTCGGATACGGGATCAAGTATGCATAAATGAACTGCTGGTAGATCAATGGATAAACAACCCTCGCCCCGATTGTGGACTCGCAGGTCAGTTTCAAGACAAGTCACCCTCGCCCCGATTGTGGACTTGCAGGTACAAAGGCAACCCTCGCCCCGTGTGTGGACTCGCAGGTTGTGGGAAAGACAAAGGAATAGCAGTTCACTCACTCATACTTACAGACACGACTCAGTCAAGACACAGGTGAAGACACGACTCGACGCAATCACGATACACGAGAGAACCAATCCAATATGAACTAACAAGGCTAATCATGTACAAGAACCATAGCTATGCTAGCATGTACGATATGCAATTCATAAGTAATAACCAACTAGTAAAACTATATACTAATAGAAATATGCATGTAAATAAACTGTAGAGAGAGGCAAGGTAAACTTGCCTGGTGGCAGCGCGAAGAACCAATAAAATACCGTCAACTGGTAAGCCATACAGTCCAAGTCATCACAACTGTCTCCGAAAGCTGAAACGAACATCGACAATATTCTCAGAATAGTCAAATTAGCTAGGATTGCCTGTCCTTAAGTCCAATTCTGGACACAGGGGCAAAACGGTAACTTCGAGCCAAAACAATGTCCGCCGTTGGACCCGCTTTGCATCGAAAAGCGTGCCAAAGTCAATGGTCTCTAAAGTCATCAAACTACATGTCTACGGATCTAGTTTTTCAATACGAACCCAACCTTATGTCCAAAGTTGGATTCCGGCGGGCCGTGTACAAAATCGCCCGTTGAGTCGGACCGTGGGGCCCGCAAAACGACGATTTTACCAACTATCTCAGAATTGGACCAAACTTGGCATACAAGACCAGAAAAATGATACGGTACTGCTGGTGCAAGTTTCGTCTCGATCTGACAAGCATGCACAAAGTAATTGGAGTTTGTGCAAAGTGGGCGATACGGTGAATTTTGACGAATACGTATCAAATTCGTCGCGCACACGCGACCAATTTGAATTTCGTCAACGCCCACACGACCATGAAGCTATTACGCAGCTTTTGATGCCTTCGGTTCGCGACCACGTCGCCCGGTTTGGCGGGACGCATGTCGTGTGGAATAATTTTCTAGTTTTGAAAACAGATTTTTGGGAAACTTTGGGATTCGATTTATCGACGCGTAGTCGATGATTTCCAAATCCACAAAAAGGGTCGTGAAGCCCTACATGTTATCTAAAAGTGTGTTCGAATAGAATTTCTAAAATGGAACTGGATTGATCAGAAACGATCCTCAAATATGGGTTCATGGACTGCTATATTTCCTATTTTCGAACAGGTTTTTGATCGATTTCGTGTCGATTTTTTGGGTCGGTCGCACGACTATTTCGAAACCTAACTACTAGGATTCGAAGATGGTTATGTTGGATTTCTAAACTAATTTACGGTTCGCGATACGATCAAGTATGCAGGGAGAAAAGAGGCGAGGAAGTCGGTACCTGTGTTCGGGTTGCTGCTGTGCTAGTGTTGATGTCCTGCGCGCGCACGCGGCCTTCCCGGCCTGCGACTGCAGTCCCTCGGTGGCGCACGGGGTCAGGACGGTGCGCCATGGATGTGGGATGGTGGCGAGGCTTCGTTAGGGTTTGTTCCTTTATTTACGTTCTCTCCCTCACCCTCTCTGTAATATACACATATATACGTATCAAACTCCTCGGTCCTGCTCTGGCCGAGGGTTATGGAGAGATTTGGGCCGGGCCAGTTTGAGTGGCTGGGATTGTTGTGGGGACGTGGGCTCGGGGGTTCAGGCCTGTGGGAAAATGGTTTATTCTTTTATGGTTTTCCTTTTCCCCTTTTTTCTATTTCTATTTATTAACTCTCTCTCTCTCTCTCTCTCTCTATATATATATATATATATATATATATATATATATAATAATATGTTACGTATATATATATAGGAATATATATATGTATACGTGAATATACGTATATATATAGATGTATATATATATATATGTAACATATTACTATATATATATATATATATAAATATATATATATATATTTTATATATATATATATATATATATATATATATATATATATATATATATATATATATATATATATATTCATACAAATACATATTCATATATATATTTATATATATATACACATGCACACACAATTCCTATATATATTATATATATATACACATACATTTTTTTATATATATATACACATACATACATATACATATATATTTTATATATAAATACATATATACGATATTTATATATATACCTACACATGCACTTATATATATTTTTTACACACATATATTTATTCTTTTGTTAAAGAATAAATTAATAATAACAAATAATAATAAATAGTTTATTTTCAATAACCATAATAATTATATATATCACATATCAATATAAATATATATTTTACCTATATCAGTATATCAATACTAATATATATGACATACCAATATAAATATATATTTTACCTATATCAATATATCAATACTAATATATATGACATACCAATATAAATATATATTTTACCTATATCAATATATCAATACTAATATATGATATATCAATATTCCGATATATAAATATTACCTATATCGATATAAATATATATTACCCATATCAATATATCAATAATAATATATATAACATATCAATATAATAATAGTCACTATTTACATATATATGAATGTCTTTTTACTCACTACTCGACTACATGGGCTTGGATTTGGTTCAGGTCCAGCCCGAACTAAATTGGTACATCCTGGTCTCCTACAAGTCGATAACCAATAATAATTAATAAATAATTTAAAAATGACCTTAGGGGTTAAGTCGCAACTTGGCTTGGTTTTTCTAGTTAGGATACACTTATGGCTAGATCTTCCTTGGCATGACTAATATACTAGTCAAGGCACGCCACTGCACTATCCGTGCTATGATTCCTAGTTAGCTGGTACTCCAAATTTGATCATGATTAAAAATTATCTACCGTAATAATTAACTAAATAATTATTTATAGAATCTAAAAATCACCATTTAACTCAATTAGATAAATAAAATATTTTTAAAAAAAATTTTGGGAAGGGAGGCTACAAATCTACCCACCTTAAAAATAATTTCGTCCTCGAAATTCTAATTCATAGTTATTCCTTAAAATCACAATCCACTATTACTTTAATCTCCTTAAATTTAATTTCTCAAAAATATTTCTATGACCTTATCTAGTCAATGGTATTTACGAAATCTCGAGGACTTCTACCCACCTTTGGTCACTCTACTCCCTTGAAACACAGGTCACTAAAATCATATAATCTTCTAACTAGTGAATAAAAATTCTACCAAGACTATCTAGGACATATGGTACCTATAATTCCTCATATATATAAACAACCAATATTCGATAGTCAAGCAATATATACTATAATTTAAGGATTTCTAATGAATTCTAGACAACACGATCGTTCGTCACTCCGAAATAGGAAGAGACGCGAATCAACGGTACGAAAAACAAGGGAGTATAATCGAGAGCAAATATGGAATTTTCAAGGACGTAGAGAATTTCTAGAAAAATTTTCAAGGCAGAGTGGATTGAGATTTCTAAGGTCTAACCAAGATCGCAGGCTCGTACCAGTACAGTTACGTCACCGGTACGATATGCTCTGACCTGCATGGGCCACCACAAAAACTTGTCACGATCCGCACCCGCTTTTCGGACGTGAGCTCGTGAACAAGCCAGCTACGTATCGAGCGGACTCCAGCCCGACTCGAGTACGTATAAGCTGTCAAGGTCATGGGTAAACTGTATCTCAATCCACATGAATCATATAAACAAGAATCAACAAGTATGGGTCATGGTCTGCAGCCCATTAGCATATTGTTCGATTAGACTCTAAGAATGATATGAGTCTATAAACAAGCAGAGTATATCATGATATGGAATATAAAGCACGAGAAGATAATAATAAAATAACACAAACAAATACCTACATAATGCATCGCAATCCTCTACCATCCCGCTCTGCTAACTAACTCCATACATTCGCTAAACTTGAAGAGATCATCAGGTCCTCAGAGGACTAGCAAGATACATAAAACATGCCTATCTAACAGTTTAATCATGTAATAATATAAACAGGGTGTAAACAGGAACTAGACAGGAGACTGACAAGTAGCTACTGACAGGTAACTATGAACTCGGATACGAGATCAAGTATGCATAAATGAACTGCTAGTAGATCAATGGATAACCAACCCTCGCCCCGATTGTGGACTCGCAGGTCCGTTTTAAGACAAGTCACCCTCGCCCCGATTGTGGACTCGCAGGTGCAAAGGCAACCCTCTCCCCGTGTGTGGACTCGCAGGTTATGGGAAAGACAAAGGAATAGCAGTTCACTCACTCATACTTACAGACACGACTCAGTCAAGACACAGGTGAAGTCACGACTCGACGCAATTACGATACACGAGAGAACCAATCCAATATAAACTAACAAGGCTAATCATGTACAAGAACCATAGCTATGCTAGCATGTACGATATGCAATTCACAAGTAATAACCAACTAGTAAAACTATATACTAATAAAAATATGCATGTAAATAAACTGTAGAGAGAGGCAAGGTATACTTGCCTGGTTGCAGCGCGAAGAACCAATAAAATACCGTCAACTGGTAAGCCATACAGTCCAAGTCATCACAACTGTCTCTGAAAGCTGAAACAAATATCGCCAACATTCTCAGAATAGTCAAATTAGCTAGAATTGCCTGTCCTTAAGTCCAATTCTAGACACAGGAGCAAAACGGTAATTTTGGGCCAAAATGATGTCCGCCGTTGGACCCGCTTTGCACCGAAAAGCGTGCTAGAGTCAATGGTCTCTAAAGTCGTCAAACTACATGTCTACGAATCCAGTTTTTTGATACGAACCCAACCTTATGTCCAAAGTTAGATTTCGGCAGGCCGTGCACAAAATCGCCCGTTGAGTCGGACCGTGGGGCCCGCAAAACGACAATTTTACCAACTGTCTCAGAATCGGACCAAATATGGCATACAGGACCAGAAAAATGATACGGTCCTGCTGGCGTAAGTTTCGTCTCGATCTGACGAGCGTGCACAAAGTAATTGGAGTTTGTGCAAAGTGGGCGATACGGTAAATTTTGACGGATACGTATCAAATTCGTCGCGCACACGCGACCAGTTTGAATTTCGTCAAAGCCCACACGACCACGAAGCCATTACGCAGCTTTCGATGCCTTCGGTTCGTGACCACGTCGCCCGATTTGGCGGGACGCATGTCGTGTGGAATAATTTTCTAGTTTTGAAAACAAATTTTGGAAAACTTTGGGATTCGATTTCTCGACGCGTAGTCGATGATTTCCAAATCCACAAAAACGGTCGTGAAGCCCTACATGTTATCTAAAAGTGTGTTCAAATAGAAATTCTAATATGGGACTGGATTGATCAAAAACGATCCTCAAATATGGGTTCATGGACTGCTATATTCCCTGTTTTCGAATAGGTTTTTGATCAACTTCGTGTCGATTTCTTGGGTCGGTCGCATGACTATTTCGAAACCTAACTACTGGGATTCGAAGATGTTTATGTTGGCTTTCCAAACTAATTTATGGTTCGCGATACGATCAAGTATGCGGGGAGAAAAGAGGCGAGGAAGTCGGTACCTATGTTCGGGTTGCTGCTGTGCTAGTGTTGATGTCCTGCGCGCGCACGCGGCCTTCCCGGCCAGCGACGGCCGTCCTCCGGTGGCCCGCGGGGTCAGGACAGTGCGCCATGGATGTGGGATGGTGGCGAGGCTTCGTTAGGGTTTGTTTCTTTATTTACGTTCTCTCCCTCACCCTCTCTGTAATATACGCATATATGCGTATCAAACCGCTCGATCCTACTCTGGCCGAGGGTTATGGGGAGATTTGGGCCGGGCCAATTTGAGTGGCTGGGATTGTTGTGGGGACGTGGGCTCGGGGGTTCAGGCCTGTAGGAAAATGGTTTATTCTTTCATGGTTTTCCTTTTCCCCTTTTTTTCTATTTCTATTTATTAACTCTCTCTCTCTCTCTCTCTCTCTATATATATATATATATATATATATATATATATATATATATATATATATATATATATATATATTTTTATTAACTCTCTCTCTCTCTCTCTCTATATATATATATATATATATATATATATATATATATATATATATATATATATATATATATATATATATATATATATATATATATATATACATCTATATGTATAAGTATATTCACGTATACATATATATATATATCTATATGTATACGTTTATTCACGTATACATATATATATTCATACAAATACATATTCATATATATATTTATATATATATATATATATATATATATATATATATATATATATATATATATATATATATATACACATGCACACACAATTCCTATATATATTATATATATATATACACATACATACATATACATATATATTTTATATATAAATACACATATACGATATTTATATATATACCTACACATCACTTATATATATATTTTACACACATATATTTATTCTTTTGTTAAAGAATAAATTAATAATAATAAATAGTTTATTTTCAATAACCATAATAATAATATATATCACATATCAATATAAATATATATTTATATATATATACATCTATATATATACGTATATTCACGTATACATATATATATTCCTATATATGTATACGTAACATATTACTATATATATATATATATATATATATATATATATATATATATATATATATATATATATATATATATATATATATATATATATATATATTTTCATACAAATATATATATTCATACAAATACATATTCATATATATATTTATATATATATATACACATGCACACACAATTCCTATATATATTATATATATACACATACATTTTTTTTATATATATACACATACATACATATACATATATATTTTATATATAAATACACATATACGATATTTATATATATACCTACACATGCACTTATATATATTTTTTACACACATATATTTATTCTTTTGTTAAAGAATAAATTAATAATAACAAATAATAATAAATAGTTTATTTTTAATAACCATAATAATTATATATATCACATATCAATATAAATATATATTTTACCTATATCAGTATATCAATACTAATATATATGACATACCAATATAAATATATATTTTACCTATATCAATATATCAATAGTAATATATATGACATACCAATATAAATATATATTTTACCTATATCAATATATCAATACTAATGTATGACATATCAATATTCCTATATATAAATATTACCTATATCGATATAAATATATATTACCCATATCAATATATCAATAATAATATATATAACATATCAATATAATAATAGTCACTATTTACATCTATATGAATATCTTTGGACTCACTACTCGACTACATGGGCTTGAATTTGGTTCAGGTTCAGCCCGAACTAAATTGGTACATCCTGGTCTCCTACAAGTCGATAACCAATAATAATTAATAAATGATTTAAAAATGACCTTAGGGGTTAAGTCGCAACTTGGCTTGGTTTTCCTAGTTAGGATACACTTATGGCAAGATCTTCCTTGGCATGACTAATATACTAGTCAAGGCACGCCACTGCACTATCCGTGCCATGATTCCTAGTCAGCTGGTACTCCAAATTTGATCATAATTAAAAATTATCTACCGTAATAATTAACTAAATAATTATTTATAGAATCTAAAAATCACCATTTAACTCAATTAAATAAATAAATATTTTTAAAAAAATTCGGGAAGGGAGGCTACACTAATGTTATTGCAGATGCACTTAGTCGATACTCGATGGCAATATTTTTGACCAAGGAGCAACATTTGCTGAAAGACATAGAAAAGCTTGGACTGGAGATTGTACTGCCCGAAGAAGAAATGAAGAAACTAGAAAGAGAAGCCATTGTACCAGGAGCTGATTCATCAATGATGCAGTTGCAAGTGCGTTCAAGTCTGATGGACAGAGTCAAGGAGACACAATTTCAAGATGAGACGCTTTGCAAACTCTGAGATCAAGTGCTGGCAAGAATACTTGAAGGATTCTCAATCGCCAGCGATGGAGCACTAAAGCACGGTACGAGGCTTTGTGTACCAACTGGCGAACTGAGGAACGAGCTGATGCAAGAAGCGCCCCAGTCGCAGTATTCCATACATCCAGGAGCTAAAAAATGTATGAGGATATGCGTACTGTAGTATGGTGGTACATAATGAAGAAAGACATATCCAGTTACGTAGCTAGATGCTTTATTTGTCAACAAGTAAAAGCTAGCAGACAGAGACCCGCAGGACTATTGCAGCCGCTAGACATTCCGGAGTGAAAATAGGAACACATAATGATGGACTTTGTGTCCAGACTGCCTCGATCCCAAGGAGGAAAGGACGCCATTTGGTTTATTATGGACCGACTGACGAAGTCAGCTCACTTTATCCCTTTCAAGGTTGGTCTATCCACCGAGAAGTTGGCAGCACTATACATGCAGCATATCTACCAAATTCATGGAGTTCCGGTAAGTATCGTATCTGACAGGGATACCAGATTCACCTCTCACTTCTGGAAGAGCTTACACGACAGTTTGGGAACACAATTGAAGTTCAGCACCACTTACCATCCCTAGAGTGACGGACAATCAGAGAGAACAATCCAGACGCTAGAAGACATGCTGAGATCTTGCGTCTTGGAATTTAGAGGGTATTGGAAAGACCACTTGCACTTGGTAGAGCTTTTCTACAATAACAGCTACCAAGCTAGTATCAGTATGACTCCGTTCGAGGCACTTTATGGACGTCGTTGCCGCACTCTACTTGCTTGGGATGACGTAGAAGAAAGAGTATTGCTTGGACCTGAGATGGTGATCGATGCAGCAGAAAAGGTAAAAATGATTAGAGACAAGCTCATGATTGCTCAGGACAGACAGAAGCATTGGGCCGATAGCAGTCACCGACCATTGGAGTTCGAAGCAGAAGATAGTGTCTTTGTCAAGATCTCCCCCACCAGAGGAACCATTCGCTTTGGAAGAGCTGGAAAGCTTAGTCCCAGATACATCGGCTCATTTGAAGTTTTGAGCCGAGTCGGAGAAGTTGCATACTGATTAGCTCTACCAGCTAATCTTAAGGATGTGCATAACACCTTCCACGTTTCACAGCTCATGCACTACATTCCGGACTCGAGCCACATCTTGGACCATTCGGAGCTGGAAATTGGACCCAGCCTCACAATGCCAGAGAAGCCAGTGGCGATATTAGACAGAGGGGAGAAGAGAACCAGAAATTCGGTGACGTCGATAGTCAGAGTTATGTGGCGGCACAACTCCCCAGGCGAGTCTACTTGGGAGCAAGAAGACGAGATACGGGAGCAGTATCCGTATCTGTTTGAAGCTTGAGGTAACTCCTAACCCTACATTTAATTTCGAGGACAAAATTTTCTAAGGAGGAAAGGTTGTAAAACCCGTAAATTTTGGATTTATTATTTCAATTGTTGGATTTTTGTTTGCTAGCTAGTTTAGTCGGTTAATTATTATTATTATCATTAATATATTTTGTTAGTTTAGGAAAATTATATTTGTAAAAAAATTATTCATTGGATTTTCGATTGTTTGGCTTGACCCGTCCAGAAACCGCGTCTGAATCCGAGCCCAATCTCGGTTTTCGAAACCATCCTTTAAGTCTTTTAGGATATATATATTATATTTATATTAATATTTCCATTTTAAGGAAAAAAATTTCATTTCCTTTTCTCAGAACCCTTTCATTCTCTCTCTCACCCGCTTGAGAAACCCCTCCCCTTCCCCTTTCGTTCACAGTCGAGTCGTGATTTTCGACCTCCCGAAACCGACGTGTCCCTTCATTTCCTGTAACCCCCAGTCCCCCACTCCCTATAAAACCCTTTCCCCTCTCCCTCTACCTCTCCACCACCAACCCCAAGCTCTAGCCCCAAGCCATAACCCGAGCTCCCGTCGGCTCTGCCCTCTCGACGACCCCCGGCCAGCGCCCCTCCCAGCGACCCCTTACGCGCCCGAGCCTGGCGACCCCCTCGCAGCTGCCTCCCGTCTCCGTCGACCCCTGCGTGCGCCTCCGGCCACCCAGCCCGACTGCAGCCTCCCTGATCCCGTGCTCCGTGACCCGCGACTGCGCTGCCCGCTGTCCATCGCTGTTCCGAGCACCGATCCGTTATTCGAACACTATTTCGGTATTCCCAAATTTATCTCATGGCTCTCCGGCCAATGGATATTGGGTAATTTCTAATTAATCACGATAGTTCGTCGCTCCCGTAGAGTCGATGATGACACGGTCCCCGATCCCGCTATGGGAATCGGCTCTAGTTGTTGCGGTAATGGTTTCGGACTTTTCGAACTCTATTTCGGAATGGTTCTGTAGTTTGGTTAGGAGAGTTTGTGCTGTGATTTTGGTTTTGGCTTATTGTTCTATGGGATTGGTATTCATTTTTGGTTGGTGTTTTAGTGTTCCCTGATTTGGGATGTTCTTGTTGGTGTGTGTGCTGTATCGCCAATGTGGCTAGATCATCCTAGTTACAAAGAAGATGCTGCCCAATTTTTCTAAAATATTTTGAAAACCTTTTTGGTTTAATTCTTGACTTCGATTCCTAAAATTTGACAGTTTTTGTGTTCGTTGGCATTCGGATACCACTTTCGGGCGATGACCGTTTCGGTCCATGGGCCCTAGTAAAATGCAAACGGAACCGGCATTTCCTGGACATTGCGGCATAAGCTAAATGCAACGTGAGATTGCATGACCAAGTCTGAGATTTACCTTATTCTATACTTTTATAATTAAATTATTATTTAGAACTTGTTAAGGGTCTATAGTATTTTGGGTGCAGGGCCTCGGCCTTTTTGATTGGACCATTTCACGGCATTCAAAGCTCGCCTCAGCTGTTTTCATTTAATTTATGTAATAATTTGTAAGGGCATAAGCCCAGCTTTTATTTTATTTTCTGCGGCCATGTATTTGTGTAGTGTAGATTTTCTATTCCTTTTCTGGGATTGTTGATTGCGTAGTAGGCGCATAATTAAAAATTGTTATTAATTATTTTTTATAGGAAAAATTAATAAGAGTTTCTCACATTAAGATAAAATGAATAAAGATTTCTAATAATTTAACAACTTCATATTTTTCTCATTTAAAGAAAAATTTAGTTTTGTATATATATTATAAAAATACAAAGTTTTGCTAAATAACCGAAAAATACAATTTTTCCCAAATAATCAATAAATCGGTTTTGCGATGTTAATTGACAATGACTGTAGTTGCGACGTTAGACGGTTCTGGTAGTATAATTAATAACTTAAAACTAGACTAGGACCTGCTTTTAGATATTGTAACTAGCACACCTAGAGATAGCTTTATTTTGGTTCTAAGTCAGGATTCTCCAATTGTAGGATTTCAAGGACATACTTGACTTCCTCCCCGGTACTGACATCTCAATCCAGTCATTGAACAAAGGCAAGTACGGTTATGTTTTCTTGCATTTTGATTAGTCATTGTTATCTTTCATGCTTAAACCACATTGCTACACAGTACTCTCTCCTAGGGTTCAACTATTGATTGTAGGAATATTGGGGGAGTAGCGTAGCGTTTATGACCAATACCCTCATATTGCATTATTGTGTGAGCTAACCCCTCTTACACACGGGATAAGTCGTATCGCATCGCTAGGATGCTATTGTACAACCCAAGTCGGTCATATACGTTACCTATTCAAATCATATTGTTTCAAATATTGAATTGCTAAAAATTGCCAGAAAATATTATTTCAATTATTTCAAACTGTTTAAAATTGCAGATTTTTGTTATTATTTAAAATGTTAGATATATACTCGTACTTTGCTCCTTTCCTGACTGGATCCCCCCCAATTGGTAACATTGATGATGTTGAGCTATTGTTCAATAGCTATTATGATCCTGCGCTGTATCCTGCGGTGCTTCCAGAGTCCTACATGGAGGACACAGATCCTGAGGCTGATGTGTCGGTCATCTAGATAGTTGTTATCTTCATTTCTAGTTTATTTGTGTTGGAGATGAAGACTTTTCATTTCAGACATTTCATTTCAGTATTTTATTTTTCAGATGTATTTCTCTGTGTTGAACAATTAAAGTTATTTTCGTAAATTTAGTATTGTGACAAAATGTATAAATGTTGTTGAGATTACTTACATATAGAAATAGCTTACTGCCGCCGTCTTACAACGGTGCAGGCTGGGGATGATCCGATTCGACCCAACAATTTAGGATCGGGTCGTGACAGATGCAGAACCGGTGCTGGTGCTGGTACCGGTACCGGAGGTGGAGGTAAAGGTCTAGCCAATGCTGTCATCATAGTCTGTCTTATCAGTTCAGTCTGCTGCCACTGAGCCTGCATCATAGCGTACACAAACTGGGAAGTAAGGATCCTATCAGTTGGTGGTGGAGACATCTGAGGCCCCAACTGTGGTAGAAACTGCTGAGAGAATGGTAGTGGTGGTAGTACATTCCCTTCTGGCGGCACAATCGTGGTCTGCCCAGCCTGGCTAACTGGGGGTGCTGCGATCTCTGGGTGCACCGTCGTCGGAGTCATAGTAGGCTGCGACTGTCCTGGCTGGTATGGTGTCACCGAAGTCATTGGAGGATTCTTTCCTTCTAAGGTAGCCTCTTCACCAGATGTAAGAGCCAAGACAGAAGTGTGTCCGCTTCTTAGAGTCATACTGTTGGCACAAGGAAGATTAGGACGATATTAGGAGAGGTTAGAAATGAGGTAATTCATGTAATCAAAGGAATTTGAAAAGATTGGAAGTCAAAGGAAGAAGTAGTTCTGGAGGAGATATTATTCATATTCATATTCATATTCCTATATGCAGGCTTGTTGGGCACAGTCATGTAACCCAACAATATTTTTTGACCTGTATGGGCCACCACAAAAATATGTAATGCCCCAGTCCCAAAATACTTAGGACCAAGTACGCAACATGTCAGCTGCACATATACGAAGAATACTCCAATATATAGAATCCTCGTTTACGTGCATAAGCTATATATATATATATAATAAAGTCACAGGCCAGAATATAAGTATCTAATCTCATCACAGCTCAACACAAAATAAATAAGAGTCCAATCAATAATAAGTGCATCAAAGAGATAGCCGGGTGGTTGTACCCACTCCAAACAGCTATAAACAATAGTCGCAATGATCGGAGTCCAACTTCCGCAAAATAGAAAGAAAAGAGATGTAAAAATGTCCACTAAAATGTCTCAAGGAAATAAATACGCTAGAAGTCAGCGAGAGATGCCTCGTCATCAATGTAGGATGGATCCAGAGCTACTCCATACTCCTACGGGACGTTGTCTAATCCTGAAGAGATAATCAGGTCCTCAGCGGGACTAACAAGATACAAGAAAACACCAAGCCATATGAACTGTGATAATAAAATAGAGAAAAATAGATGCATGCAATCGGGTGCCTACCAGTTCTATAGTGATAATGCAATTAAGAACAAACCTTCAACACATAGGCACTCTGGCTGCAGGAAACTCAGGTATCATTACAAGAAAATAGAGATTTTTCGACGTTTTTTTTTCGGCGTTTATGGGAACGTCGGCTTAGGCGTGATACACTGTCACGCCCCAGAACCAGAATACTAAAGAGCGGGGGCAGACATAGCCAGCTACGTATATGAAATGGATTCCATCTCGCTATACGGTCACGGCTGTCTAGATATGTGAGGGTTTATCTACAAGCCAACAGTCTCTTAAGGTCATGAACAAGCCTATTGTCTCAATCACAAGCAAGTAAGTAAAAGTCACAAGATGTATGATCATTAAATATACAATAGTAAGGCGTCCCAAACATTACATATTCAGTTGATCATGAAGCTAGTCGTTACAAAATGTTAGGACTAGCAAGAGTTTAGTCATACATGATCAACCCTAGAATTTGTTAATCATGTTGCAGCCCGTAGGCAGACAGTAAGTAAGTGCAATCGAGCTAAACAGGTGCTCGTCGGCTAAACACCTCAAAAGAATATTTTTTTTACAATAGAGCGGAAGAGCCAAAAATAACCCACTCGTTGCCAGGGTTCCGTCTAGTGGCCACCACCTGGCTGGAAGGTCGATAGATCCTTTGGAGCTGCTCCGAAATCTGGCCACACAAAACCAGCTGGGTCAGACCCCGAAAAGAGCAAGTGCCACAAAGGAGGCTTCACTTAGGAACTAAAACCAGCAATCAGCACAAGAGTATAAATAAAGTAAGAACTGGAAATAAAGAAAATACAGCAGGATGATATACGACGAGATAACCATAGAGCTATTCAGATAACCAGGTTACAACCCATAAACCAAACAAGGACCGGGGTTGTAACCCTTCGTCTGAACAGAACTTGGAATTCTCACCATTTATCGGTAAAATAAATACAAGCATTCTGGTCATGCAGTAATCAGGATCAAGGCAAGACTAGACTGGTTAAACTCCATCCAATCATTTTACGGCCAAGCAAGAATTACGGTTTGATACTTTAACTAACTAGGGTTGTCACAAGCCTAATTACTAACAAGATGCAGTGAGATTATTCTACAGCCACAAGCCCTGCAGACCATCCAGGTTACCCGGGTTGAAAGATTAGGGTTGAATTCAGGTGGGTACATCGTCCAGGAAACCCATGTACCCTTAGGTAACTTGAAGGGTGCAACACATAACAGTGTGCTGGAAATGTGCCCTACTCGACGGCAGGCTATAGATCCTAAGGAGTGCCCAGGTAACGGGATTGCCTGTAGCTGCGAGATCTCTTTATGAATAATGTGTTAATCTAGTTATTTAGCCTTAGTCCATTTCAGTAGGTACTCCTGACCGTGGTACTCAGGAGTCCCCTCCTAGACATGATGCAAGACAGGACTAGATTATTTGTACAAGCACAATCGCCCACGGTGTCCAGATTAATTATACAGGTCATGTGATGTCAGGTAGCCGTTGCAACAGCTTATCAAGAAAATCATGTAAGGTTTAATATGCCCAGTTTACTGGTCAGGATGCACCGCGACGGCCACTATCAGGTCATGTCAGGTTAGTCATGCCAGGAGTGCACCACTACGGGTCACTGTCATGTCAGGCTCAATTATTATGCCCAAACATATCTAATAAAATATCAATACACAGGGCTATATAAGAGCCATACGGCTAAGGAATATGCTGCCAGGAATGATCTCTTGCAGCTAGAAGAGAACAACCCATGCGGCTGAATAGGGTCAGGCGCATGCAGCTAAAAAGGGAAAGGCTTATGCGGTCAAAGGGGTATCAATCATATGCGGCTCAGAGATCCACTCAGTCATGCGGCTAAGAAAGGAAAGACATATGCGGTCAGGAGGATAGGGAACTCATATGGCTGGCGGGGGATGGGTCCATGCGGCTGGCTGACCAATCAAGTACATACGGCCGGGGAAGAACAACCCATGCGGCTGCGGGGAGCAATGACTATGCGGTCAAGGGAAGCAAACCCATGCGGCTGGGAGACTGCGGTCTATGCGGCTCGCAAGTGTTGAGTTTATGCGGCTCAGAGTGGATGGAGTCCCATGCGGCTGGACTGGGAAGCTCAGTCATGCGGTTAAGTAAGAAGGACTTCATGCGGCTAGAAGGAATACCTGCCGCATGAACTTGTCATGCGGTCAAGTCAAGGCAATAGTGCATGCGGTTGGAACTGACTTGCCGCATGAATGTTCATGCGGTCAAGTGCTACTATGCGGCTCGGGACTGTGCTTCTTCTCTAAATTTTTGAGAAGTACACCATAAGCCATGGCTTCCAAGTTGCACAACTCTATCATCCGGAGCCCAAATCAACTTCCATAGGTCGAAATGGGGTAGAACGAAATTCTCTACAACATGAAACCATCAAAACTCGGAAATAACAAGATTAAGTAGATCAAAACCCAAGAAATCCGAAAACAAGGTAAATATAGATCTACAAGAATCTAGCCATGGAAAGTAAAAATGCCAAGTTCTAAAGTAAGTTAGAATGCTGTAAGGAAGAAAATGAAGCAATAAAATTGGACTTCCTCCATGAAGCAAGTTGCACTTGCCCAGACCTCTCTCTCCCTCTCTCTGGTAGGTGAAGAATTAATGGAGGAAAGAAGGAGAGTAATGAAGAGAGAGAAGGAAGTAGGGTTAATAAATGGTAGTGGTGGTGGTAGGTAGGGGTTCACCCTTTGGTTCATAATGAACCAATAGCAATCCCAAGCGAACCAAGCCAACCCGAACCAAGAATAACCAAGCCAAACCAAACCAAGGAGATATGCAAATACAAGATAAAATACGTATACGTATTCCAAATACGTAATACGAACAACAGGCATTACATACACCAACGTTCTACAATAAACGTTAGAAAATACCAATGTTTGCTCTTAAACGTCGAGGATTATCGACTTTTTTTCTCGACGTTTATGTTTAAGTCATCTTAGATAAGCAAATGCCGACCTTATACAATAAATATTGTAAAATATCGACATTTGTTTTTCAACGTTTATGGCAAAGTTGGCTTAGGCATGATATACCGATGTTCTGTTATAAACATTAAAAAATATCATCATTTCTTTGTAAAGGTTGAGAATTACCGATGTTTATTTTGTGGCATTTATGCTAAAGTAGGTTTATTTAACATTTTTTTCCAACTTTCCCTCCTCATTTTTCCCCGAAAAATGTTGTATACGAAAAAAATTTCATCTCTCCATGTTCTCTATAGACTCTTCCTCCTCATATAGCCTAATCCCAAATTAAACCCTAATCCCCAAATCCTATATACCTTTTCTCATCGTACAGATCTCCATCTCTCCTACATCGTCACCACCATCGATCCCCATAAAACCCTAGAAACACCACCAGTTGACCCATGGAGAAGCTGAAGAGCTTCGGCCAAAAGTTTACCATGGGGTTCCAAGGCGGCTGGAACCAATATATAAGGAGTTTTTCGACCTCGTAAAGTCCATGGTGAGTCCTAGTCTAACACCGAGGAGGACCATATCGTCCCCCTTGAGGTCGACTTCCTTCTTGCATCCCTGGCCCGGACACCCCCCATAAAAAAATGGGGTTCCTCATCCGCCTCATCTACGTCGAGATGCTCGGCCACGATGCCTCCTTCAGGTACATCCATGCCATCAAGATAGCTCACGATGCCCCCCCTCGAGTGGACGGGGATGTCCGGCATCATTGCTTTAGTTCTTTATGGCTTTATTTTTTAGTCCCTTCTCTTATTACTTCTTTAGGGTTTCATTTTTTTAATTTTAAGTTTAAACTACAAAATCTTGAACCCTCTTTAGCTTGGAGTATTGTATATTTGAGATTGTGGTATTGCTGGCTGGATTGATTCCAAGCTTTGAGAATAATACTTCACTTTTTACAATATTGTAGGTATGACTCCTTGTTTATTTTTTAAATATGGCTTCAGTTGAGTGCCAATGCTAGAAGTTCTAAACTGAGACTTGCAGGAAAACTAGTATCAATACAGAAGGCTGTTGGGCTTTTTGTAATTAATCTTTCTTCTGATTATGGACTGCATTAATGTAGGACAACACTTGTCTATCAAACGAGATGGGTGCTAGAAACTAAGAAGGATAAGAATGTTATAACCGTGACACAAAACTTTCTTTGCTCTCACTTTTGTGGTGTTATTAGCACTCGGTCACAACATTTGGGCCAACTCTTTCACCAGAAATGCTAAAATTATCAAAGAATTTGCTTCCACAACTCCTTCTCACTTTCTATATTGTTGGACTCGACCCAGGGAGTTTTATTAGGTTGAGGGTAAAGCAACTTTTCTTATATAATTGAGATACTTTTTGAATATTTATTCCTTCCAACTCTACATATGTATCTTCTAAGAAGTAAAAAAATTTGTTGAGTTTCTTGAGATTATTTGCTTGTCCAAATAGAATTTAGTTAGAAATATAATGATTAAACCTTACAGCTGTTTTAGGCATTGTATTAATAATTCATATTAGTTACTTAGAAAAGAAAGGATTGAATCTTGTATCTGTTTATCCATAACTAAGGTTTTTGATTCTTAGTAAGTGATATATAGGCGTGGCAAGAGGATCTGGATGGCGGCACTTGGCAGCTCGGACTAATTTAGTTATCTTCTACTTGATCGGCATACCATTTGCTTCTCTTTAGATTTAACTTGGGACTTCAAAACAAAGTGAGTAGCTTCATTTTGATTTGCTTCATCATATGGCTGTCACATAGATGTATTTTACCTGATAACCTATCCACTATATCCCTTATCTTGATATAGTTGTCAGTTGTGACGAAGGACTTTTTAATTGAGTAATTTTGACATTGCAGTTGACGTACATTAAGGGTAATTGCATGGTATAAATTTACATAAAAACCAAAAAGTGTCATTTTCGACTTTTTAGGACTTTTTTTGAAACATGAAATATCTAAGCATCAAGTACTCTCCAATTTTACTCTACCTCACCAGAAGATCATACAGTTTGAACAAACTGAGAAAATTTAAACTACCTTCAATGTCCCCGATTGGCATTTCCTATAAATACTGAACATTTCCTATATACTTGGTATCATCTAAGCTCTATTTCTTAGCAAGATTCATCTATCTTACCATGATTTCAGGAACTGAAGGAACAATTGGTTCACTTGGTGTATCAGAGCAATTACCGAAGGACAACACGGCAGGGTCCTTTTTTATTTAGCTCCCTTTTATTACCTAGAGCCACTGGAAAGTTTATGTCTTGGTTATTCACATTTTTGCAATTATGTTAACTTGATGTTAACAACCGAAACAACTCTATATTGTGCATTGGCTCAGATCAATTATATCTTTTTGATGAAGTTTATGCCGAGATAATATTACAACCATTGAGCCCTGTAAGAAATAATATCCTTGTTCTTTTGACCTATATATGTTTGCGGTGATCTATATCTCCCTTAATGACGTTCATATGGGAACAAAGGTTTCAGAAACTACCTTCGCAAACTCTCTTAGAAGGTATATTTGGTATGTCTTTAATGGAATGGAGGTTTCAGAAGGCACAGTACTCTGCTCTGCTTCTTCTCCAAATGGCACTTCCCAACTAAAGGAGTGCTATAGTGCTATTACTTTACTAGCTAGCACTTAGCAATATATTTACGTAGATAAATGCAATTTCTTATAAAAAATTGTTACCTCTTCCTCTAGACTCTTTACAGAGCAGAAATTGGAAGGTGCTCGTTGGTGGCATGAACTTAAATTGCACAACAAAAATATGTACACTACCTAGCTATCTACTATACGGTACTTTAGAATATATGGCACGGTCCTCTTTTTCTCAACCTTGGCTTGGAATTTGACAACGATATTTGCTGGGATCTCCTTGATCCTAACGTTCGTCCCATAAAAGTAGCACATATGTAGAAGGTTGGCGGCAGTTCATCCACGGTTCATAAAACTGTAATTTATATATATATATATATATATATATATATTTTTTTTTTCTATATATATATATATATATATATATATATATATATAAAATAATATATATATATATATATATAAAATATATATATATATATATATATATATATATATATATATATATATATATATATATATATATATATGGAGACCAAAGCGACCCCATACAGATGGGAGAAGGCTTGGATGAGACTCTTTTATATTTGTTATTATTATTTTGGATCTTCAACCAATCATCAATATATACCTCTTCCATTTAAATTTGGATGCAATATTGTTTGATTCTTTTTTATTATCTCATCTTACTTTTGAATATATTACTAAGTGCTTTAAATTGTAGAAACAATTCAAAAAGGGAAAATAGGTAGCTGATTGCTTTTACTAGCTAGCTACTTACTTTGTTGACCTTAGAGATGAAACAGTTCCATTTTGAAAGCCTTAACTTGTAGTTATGGTTAATGGCACTAGTATTAGAGAAACTCCTATGTTTCATGCGTCGTTAGAATATTCTATTATGCTGGCATGCTAACTCTTCTTTTTCGCAAATGATTTGTAGGTGGACCTTCCTGTTAGTTATTGTCTATTTTATGGTATGATTCTTTTTCTCTTCCTTAATATATTGATATACGACATTTTGTAGCACAAATTACCCAAATATCATAATTAAATAGCTAGCATGATCAGAAATGTTTAGCATATGTTAATCTTAACATGATAGAACCATCACTCTTAGAGTTCAGCTTGGTTGCAAAAGTATCTATGCCATTGCAAAATAATTGCAATAATAATATCTTTGAAGATGCCTTTAATTATTTCTATTTTTTTAAGATTATGTTGTGTCTTAACATAGATTGCCATTGGAATATCTGCTCATGGTTGCTGGTTATACTCAAAAGGATAAGTTACTGAAAGTGAGGAGGCTAGCAGTTCTCTCGAAAGGGATGTTATGGTGAATGATCATTTAAATTTAGCCTTGAAATTGAACAAAAACAATTACACAATCAGACTACAAAGACAACATGAGTTAGAAGTGAACGAAAAGAGAACTAGAAGCCTGGGATATGTGATGCAAATTGTCTATCAGGTTGACCTTTCATAACTATTTAATTTGACCAACAATATGATTTTGTAAACTATACAAAATTTGTTGACAAAGATATATCGTTTGGTTAATTGTAATGTAATCGTAATCGCAATGTAATCAAATAAAAATATTTTTGATGCAATTATCTATCTAGATATATGTTGTTGTTTAGAAGTTTAACTTTTGATTTTTCCCAGATATTTTGCTATTAGTAAAGCTATGTGCTGATTTGAATAGTACCATATTTGTATCTTATGGATCAGCAGAGTATGTTTAACTGACATTAAGTTTATTTCTGACAAACAAGTACAGGTGCTGTAATAAAGACGGAAGTCATCTTCTGGGACCATCTAGTGCCTTTGCTATATGTTAAACATTTTAACTTGAGCACGGTAAGTAGGCTTAATCTCATGTTGTATGATTTGTCCAGTATATGTATCTTGGTTCCCTTGGCAATTAAATTGTTTGTGTTTTTGGTTTGCATACCAGTGATATTCTATATGTTTTTTTCTAGCTCATTGTCCATAAGATCCCCCATCCTAGGATGATAATCTTGTATTATCATATCATGTATTATTTTGTCAACTGCCAGATATCCAATATATTCTTACAAGAATTTGTGAAATTTATTTTGATAAAGGGTTGTTGAATCACTTTTAGAGAATCTAAAGGGCTTGTGCTGTTAAAACAGCAGACTTTACATTTTGCTTGAGTAAAACAGCGGACTCACTAGCTACAGCCTCTTATAACTTTTTTGACTGCATTCAAATTTGTGGTCAAAATATGTCTCTTGCTTGAATGTTGTCAGTTCCGGTATCACTACAACAAAAAGACCTATTAATGACGCTTGATAAGTGGTTTTCATGACGGCTGATGTGAAAGCATCATTAAAGCTCTGCAAGACTAGAATCTATGACGGTTTACATTAAAAACGTTATTGATAGTGCTCCAGTGATACGAGCGTTATAAAAAAAAGTACGAAAATTTAAGTCGAAACCTCGACTCCCCCGTAATTCTTCTGTACTTAAGAAAAATTCTAAACCCTCTCTCTTTCTCCTTCTCCTTCTCCTCCCGCTCTCCAACTCCCCTCAGCCCACTCCCCGCTCCCCAACTCCCCTCAGCCCGCTCCCCGCTTCCCAACTTCTCTCAGCCCGTTCCTTGCTTCCCTCGGTTACAGACTCCACCGGAGAGGAAAGGTTGTCACCGGCGTAGCCTTCACCACCAGTTTGTCCTAAAATCTCGATCATTGTTTATTTTATGCCCTAAATTCTGCCTCGACATGATTTTAGTAAAATCTTCTAATTTTTGACAACCATACATGCATCCATCTCTCCAAAATTAGGATTTTTTTAGGGTTTCCTAACGTCTCTGTCCACGTCGACGATGATCTGAAAAGGGCTGCATCATCGTTGACTTCTCTGGATTAAGTGAGTGATTTTGATTTGGATTTTTTCCCTAAAAAAGATTTTGTTGGAAATTATTCTATGTGCGCTTCATGTTCGATAAAATAATTGTAAGTACCAAATGCTTGTGTTCTTTGATTTTTTTTCTGTTTGTTCTTGTTCAAGGGAGTGTAATTGCATTTAGGGAGCCGAGTCCGAAGCCTCTCCACAGTCACAGCCACGACCCGGCGAGGTGCTGTGCGTGCTTGCGAGCCGAGTCCGAAGCCTCCTTTCGGATTCTGACACTAAATTATGGGGTATAAATTCTAAACTCTTGATCGATTTCAGTTTCTGGGTTTATTTTGTTTGTCGATGATGTTGTTGGATCTTGATCCCTACATAAAAAGGGTTTCGATCGATTGATACGTGTTGGGTTCGATTTTGGCTTGATGATCCTACGATTGTCTTTGTTTGTGAAAAACGAATGATCTTTAGATCATGTTCGGTTCTTTACTTGCTGTTGGATCATTTTCGGTTTCGGGTTACCTAGTTGTTGTTGGAATTATTTGTGATGTATGTATTGTTGGTTTGGTTTCTTGTATAAATTGTTGCTTGGGTTCTCCTTCCTATACTTGTTGTGGGATGTTGGTTTAGGTTTTCCTTATTATACATGTTGGGTTGGAAAAGATTTCTTTGCTGTAGGAGATGTTTTGCTATTTGGATTAAAATTGTTGGTTGGGTATCTATTATGCATGATAGAATTAACTTGGTACTGTGGGTGTTTTTGTTGGGAGCTTTTCGATATAAATCACATGTTGGTATATATTAGTTAGAGTATTTCTATTTCGGGATTGACATCTCCATTAGCATGCATGCGTCATTGATTTTGGGACTACGTCCACTATGCCATGCCTGGATGTTTTACTTTATTTGTCGGTTTCGGTTTTTATTTGAGTACTCTGATACTCTTGGTGATGGTCGTTCGACCAAATGAACCAAAGCGTCGCAGATCGTATCGGATACACTGGCTCCATGTCTGGACATGTCCTATACATGTTATGGCATGCTAGTGCAGTAGATGATGATTGATCCTTATCTGAGACATCTTATATATCTTATTTCGTTTCTTGTCGTTGGTCGTAGTTGTAGACCTTTAAAAATGACAGTCACGCTGAGTTGATCAAGACAGAGTCAAAAGTCACGCTCAGTTGATCCAGACAAAATTTTACAAATCACGCTGGGAGACAGCTCATCATTTGTCAGAGAGTCATTATGACTAACAGCACGACAGTCGAAGAATGTCTCTTCGTATGCCACGTATGCACAGAACTCGAGAGATCACCGCCGTCTATTGCGTGACTTTGGAAATCTTCTTCAGCAAGACTCAGCCTTCATCGAGTTGGCGTACCAAAAAGGGTTTCTTGTCATTTAATACGACTGACAAAGCAATCACTGTCAGAGATTTTGTGTCAGTCAAGACACGCCAAATCAAGACAGCTGGCAGTCCTATCTCAAGTCTGCGTGTATCTTTGAGTTCTTCACCTCAAGTTTGCGTGGATTCGGAAGTTTTCTTCCTCAAGTCTGCATGGATTTTGAAGCTTTTTGCCTCGAGTCTGCGTGGATCCTGAAGCTTCTTGCCCCAAGTTTGCATGGATTTTGAAGCTTTCTACCTCGAGTTTGCGTAGATTTCGTCTTCAACAAGTCTGCGTAGATTTTATCAAATTGGAGTACGAGGCAGCCATGCCACTGATCTCTCGCCTGCGTGTCCTGTAACTTGCACATGACTCATGCATGATCGCCATGTGTCCAACAGTTACAGGCCACGTCCAGTAACTGCTCACAACCTTGCGTATGTTAAATCCTACGTGATTTTCGACTAAGCACAGGCTGTGAAGACAGTTATCTTTTCAGTTTTATTTTCGACTCTATAAATAGAGTTCTTTTTCTCATTCATTGTACAGATACACTGATATCTACTGTCAAAATTTTAAGAGCTTTTCTTCTTCGCATAGTCTAAGGGATAAAGCGATCGTCTTCTAGATCGGATTCCCACAGTTGTAATTTTCCCAGAAACACAACAAATAAAGAGAATTTCTTTATGGAAAACAAATTGGCGACTCTGCTGGAAAAAACCATCTCCTCTTCTGAGATGGCAACAACTCAATGCGATACTTCGTCAATCGGCTCGACGAAGAAGGTGATGACGATCAAACTCGATCAACTCGCCTATGAAGAAATGCAGCGGGCTAAGGGTGGCAAGCCCACTCCAGCCTCCATTACCACTGCCAAATCGAAGGGATACTCTGTCTATGTCCCTAAGGATCAGTTGGTAGTCAATGGTGAAGTCTCTGCCACAGTGTCTACTCCTAACACTGGCAAGAACTCTACTGCAAGCACGCACACTCTTGTGCGCTCGAAGATGACAGCATTCAAAAGTCATGCTGACAGCACTGGTTTATTAACCAAGTTTGTTCCAGTATGCAATCTCACACCCAAAAGTCACGCTGACAGCACTGGCTCTTTAGCCAAATCTGTTCCAGTATGCAAATTCAATCCCAAAAATCACGCTGACAGTACTGGCTCCTTAGCCAAATCTGTTCCAGCGTGCAAATTCAACTCTAAAAATCACGCTGATAGTACTGGCCCCTTAGCCAAATCTATTCCAGTGTGTAATCCCATATTCAACAGTCACGCTGACAGTACTTGCTCCTTAGCCAAATCTGTTTCAGCGTGTAATTCTAAATTCAAAAGTCACGCTAACAGCTCTGGTTCTTTAACCAAGTCTGTTTCAGCGTGTATTTCATCCAAGAAGAATGGCTCTTTAGCTATCTCTTCTTCTTTACCAAGTTCTCCTAGAACTGGGGGTGGTCTTCCACACAAAGTTCCTTCGAAAAGGAATAACTCTTTAGTTGTTTCTTCTGCTCCTGTAGTTTTTACTTCAGGAACAGCTTTGACTGACACTTTTGTTAGTCAAAAGAAAGGAGATGGTCTTTTGACTACTCTTCCTTCTGGACATTCTATGTCTCAAAACTTGAATGAGTCTAAGAAAAAACATTCCTTAATGTCTTCTTCTATGACTTCTTCAAATTGGGCACAGAATTTGTCCATAAAAGAGGGTCTGTTACCAACTTCTAATCAAAGGGATGGTTCAACTCTTCCTTCTCTGCAAATATCCAGATCAATGGAAGGAAAACTCCATGTGTTACCTACAACTGATCTAAGAACAAAACTGAACACTTCTGGCGTTAAGAAACTATACCAGTTGGAAACAAGGATAAGAGATCCAGATGCAGAGTATGCAAGAAACTATGTGGCTCATATTAATCACTCTCTGTATAATCAAGAGCCATCAAGACCCAAGAACAGGAAATATACTCCTCAATCTTCACAAACAGATTTACGAGAACATCTTCAACAGAAGAGAAGGAGTAATTCTATGACAAAAGATCATGCTGAATGTGACTTTTATCCAAGAGTCATAATTCAGTGCAGATGTCAATCAATGGTTCAAAACCATGGTGATCATGAATGTGACTTCCAGCCGAGAATCATAATGCAATACAGATGTCAAACTAAACGACAATCTGTCTTTAATCGGATTCAGTGTGAACCTATGCCTGATGAAGATGAGCCTTTGTTTGCTTCTGTCAACATGACCTCTCGGGATGCTGGAGGTAGAAATGATAGTCCAGATGGAGTATATAGAGGTACCAGATCAAGAGTCCTGGCTTCTAGTCAAAGAAATTTGATCTCTGTAGATGATTCTGAATTTCTGGAAGAATCTAATTTCCCACCTCTTCCTACTGGGGGTAGTTCTCCTCTAACTGACTTTGATGCATAAAGCAGTGATTCAGAGCATACAATATCCACAAGTTCATCAATAATCCCTCGTACAGTCACAACATATATGGTTGATGGGAATACTGACGAACCTTCTTCTTCCATGACTCCTCAAGAACAAAGAATTGCTTCTGTGGAACAGCAAATGAGGTCTATGGCTGATAATATGAAGTCAATGTACGAACTCATGGCAGCCCAACTGCAAAATCAATAGACTGTACCAGAAGCCACACCAATTGACACTGGTGTAAGTCCAGTACATGTTCCTCCAGCAGTCCAGTCTAATACTCCTGGGCAAGTTCAACCAGTTCCTAGTCTCTCTGGAGCTGGAGGTAGTGCTTACAATGCTGTTCCCCCTCCCAACTATTCTCTACAAGCTATAACTCCACAATCCTCTGGAGTTGTTAATGAAGAATTGAGGAATCTTAAAACTTAATTCGAGGCATTCAAACAGAAAGATGGTTTACAAAGGTTAGGCATCAAGCAACCTTATCCGATAGAATGGAAGCAAGTATCGTATCCTCCTAAATACAAGCCTCCTACTATCTCATTCTATGATGGAACCACTTCTTCAAGTCAGTTTATTAATCACTTTGAAGTGATGACTGACCAATTACAACCAAGTGATGCCCTCCTTACTCGGGTATTTATTGGATGTCTCAAGGAAACTGCTTATGAATGGTATAGAAGTCTCCCAGATGGGTACATTACTTCATTTGCCGGTTTCAAACAGATGTTTCTTGAACGGTTCTATGAAGGGCTCAATGACATGACTATGTCTGCTCTTATTAGAATCAAGCAGAAAAATAATGAAACTACAGAGGATTACATTGAACGGTTTCGAAGAGAAGCTCTGAAGATGCCTCTTGGAACTCCTGATGCTGTCACCATTGACACATGCAAATCAAACTTGTTGCCAATCATCAGCATGTGGACAGGATCCACCCAATTTCAAGACTGGCCTTCTTTCATAGTTAGTGCCAAAGCTGCAGAAATTAGTGCTGAAACCTTCAAAGGCTTAGGAGTGCAGATGACTCCTAAAGAAACAGGTCAAGGTGCTAACAATAAAAATAATGCTCGCAAGGGAAAAGAAACTCTTGAAGTTAATCTTCAGAGCAAAGATGCATCAACTGTTCAAACTCCTGCCTCTACAACTCAACAATCAAGAACACCTCGCCCCAAAGAAGAATATTCTTTTGACGACGACAATGTCCTTGGTATCTTTGAATGTCTGCTGAAAGGTAATAAAATACAATTACCTGAAATCAAGAAACCTGATGAAGCTGGTAAGACAGATCATCCCAAATACTGTCCATACCACAGAATGCTGGGTCATACAATTCGTACATGTTATGTACTGAAAGGAAAGATCCAAGAAATGATTAAGTCTGGAGCTATCTCTCTTACTCCAAAAGAGAAGACCGTCACTTCCAACGTCGTCTCTATGCAATTTGGAGATTTCCCTCCTCAACTCCTTGAAAGTAGGATCGTTCCTATTCCCAAGGCAACTCTTGAAATAGTGAATATTCCTCCTCCACAGTCTGAAGGATTGGTGCCAATCACTTTGAAGACTGGAGAAATCATGTGGATTCATCCTGATCTAGTGGCAGACTTTGAATCTCCTTCTCCTCAAAAGTCCAAGAAGTCTGGAAAGATTAAATCATGTCATATGACTTCTCTCGGATCTACCTCTGACACAGAGCCAAAAGATAATGAAGAAGCACTTGTTAGTGCTACTCGAACGGGGAAACCTTATCTAAAGGATTATTCCAAGAATCCTGAAGATACTCCTGATATCCCTCCAGCTGATAAAGATGCTCCTAATGTTCCTCCTGAAGAAGAATCATCTACTGCACATGTTCCTTCAACTACACCGGTTGAACCTGTTCCTCCCAAGCCTACAGTTCTGGAGAAAGGCAAACAACAGGCTCGGTTTGATAAACCAATCAAGAAGTCTCCTCCTCTTGGACTTCAGAAGCCTTATAATTTTGACATTTTAGCTCAGCTTGCTAATACTCCAGCTAGAATGTCCCTCTTTGAACTTCTACGTCTTTCCAAAGAGACTCGGGAGACGTTAAGTGAAGCACTTCTTCAAGCTGACTCTTGTCTTGCGCAATTAAATAAGCCAGATGCAGAACCTGCCACTTGCTTACATTACAATAGTGTACTGGAGATTATCCCAAATATCACCTTTACACAAGACGACATGCTACTGGAAGACAATCGACATGATCGGCCTCTCTATTACACCGGTTATATCGATACAATGAAGATAGATTGTATCCTCATCGACCCAGGGTCTGCTATAAGCATAATGCCAAAGAGTCTATTGGATGAACTAAAAATCCCTCTTCACAAGCTCTCCAAGACGGTTACTACTATCCTGGGATTCAATCAAAGCCGAAGCGAGCCTTTGGGAAAGATTCATCTGAAGCTTCAGATAGGTGATTTCAGATCTAAAGTCACTTTCTATGTGATTGAGATCGTGGGATCCTATAATCTTCTTCTGGGGAGGCCCTTTCTTCACGAAAATAATGTGGTGCCTTCTACTCTTCATCAGTGTTTTAAGTACATTGACAGCAATGGAAGAGTACAAAAAAAGTTGCTGATATAAATCCCTTCCATGGGGTTGAAGCTTATTTCAATGATTCTCGGATGTACAAAGAAGAGTATACAAGGATCATACAAGCCATGGAGAAAGAGGATTCACAAAGTGAGACCTTAATAATCCCTGTTAAAGGTCGAACTACTCAACAACAATCTCCCAAACTCTCTGGAGAAGGTTCTTTAATCATTCCAGTGAGTGGACGGATCTCTCCACTATCTCAGTCATCTACTCAAGATACTCTGATCATTCCTGTTGAAGGGCGGACTACTCTTCCATTTCAAGTTTCAAGGGAGCTCACCTCTTTTGAGCCATTTGTTATCGATCTTAATCGAAACAAAGCTTCTTCTTCTTCTTCTTCTTCTTCTTCTTCCCCTTTAGTCATTGACTTGGCTAAAATCTCTAAGGCCCAGCCTTCTCCCAATATAAATACTGCTGCTTTTACATTTAATGAAAAGTCTCCACCTTTGCAGTATGCTGATGTATGCAATTATGTTTATAGTTATTTACATCTGTTAGATGACTTGAGCACAATAACCATTGGAGTTGTACAGACTGTTCATACAGATGTATCCCTAGAACCTGTACAATCTTCATACTTTCTAGTTCCCAGCAGAAAGCCAGGAGACATTCCAATATTCTTCTACAAAGGGCCCCAAAATCCTTTTGATTTAGAAGATGATGTCAGAAATGATGATACTGGAAGATTACAACTACGCCATTTTAGTCAGCAATCTAAAGACATCATCAAAAATATGGGCTATGACTTCAGGACTGGCCTCAATAGTGGAAAAGGAAGAAAAATGTCTGTTCGTATTCCTCCTCTGAAATATGGAAGGACAAAATACGGATTGGGCTATATTGCTCCTACTCCTTTTATCAATATTATCCATGAAGATCCTGAGTCTGACGAAGATAAAAGATCTGATTCTTCTAGTACCACTTCTTGGGATTCCGATACGAGTATCGGGGACTTCTACTGCAACATTCTGTCTTCCAACATGGTTTCTATTGATCATTCTGAAGAAAGTGATGAAGACGAAGAAGAATTTGAAATTTCACCTGAATCAGAACAATAGACCCAAAGGTTAGATAATCAATGGGAGTTCCGTTTTGAACAAAAAGAACCTCCGACTGAAGATAAACTTGTTCAAATAGATGTTGGTGAAGAGGGATCTCCCAAACCAATATTCATCAGTGAAAGTCTTTCAGAAGCTGATAAGCAAGACATGATCAAACTCATTCGTGATTACATCGACGTCTTCGCTTGGAGTTATGAAGATATGCCAGGGCTTGATCCACAAATTGCAACTCACAAGCTCAATATCTTACCGAATGCTAAACCGGTCAAACAACAACAGCGACGATTTCGTCCAGATATTATGGATGCAATTGAAGCTGAAGTCAATAAACTCATTACCTCCGGGTTTATTAGAGAGGAACAACATCCCGATTGGGTGGCTAACATAGTTCCTGTTCTTAAAAAGACTGGCAAGATCAGAGTTTGCATAGACTTTTGCGATCTCAATACGGCATGCCCAAAAGACGAATTCCTTCTACCAATCACTGATGTCATGATCGATAATACCTGTGGATTTGAACGGATGTCATTCATGGACGGGTATTCTGGGTACAATCAGATTAAAATATTTCCAGACGACGAGAAGCACACTTCTTTCAGAACGCCGATTGGTACATGCTGTTATACAGTTATGCCATTTGGTCTCAAGAATGCAGGAGCAACTTATCAACGAGCTATGAGCACTATATTCCGTGAACATCTGCGAAAAACAGTCGAATGCTACGTTGATGATATTGCAGTTAAAAGTCGACAAAAGGAGGATCACATCCAAGATTTGAAGACTATTTTTGATCTAATACGTAAGCATCAATTAAAGATGAACCCTACTAAGTCCTTCTTAGGTGTTTCTAGTGGTAAATTTCTTGGCTTCGTCATTACCGCTAAAGGTATACACGTGGATCCCGAGAAGATCAAAGCCATCCAAAAGATGCGTCCTCCACGCTCCTTAAAAGAGCTACGAGGATTTCAAGGAAGAATCGCTTATATCAGGAGAATCATCTCTAATTTATCAGGACGCTGCAGACCATTCAACAAACTTATGAAGAAAGGTGTCTCTTTTGTCTGGAATGATGAATGTCAGAAAGCATTCGATGATATAAAACAATATCTGATGAGCCCACCAGTATTGGTACCTCCCATCTCAGGAATACCGTTCCTTCTGTATACCCGAGCAATGAGTCATTCATTGGGTGCATTACTTGCTCAAAAGAATCAAAATGGTCATGAACAAGCTATCTATTATCTCAGTCGTACTATGACCGGAGCTGAACCTCGATATTCACCGGTCGAAAAAGAATGTCTAGCATTGATGTTCGCTGTTCAAAAGACACGATATTATATCATGGGCCAGACTATTCATGTCATCTCCAGGATCAATCCTATACGGATCATGATGAAGAAACCCAGTATTTTGAATTCTCGACTGGCTAATTGGGGAATTCTACTTGCTCAGTATGACATACATTATATTCCTCAGAAATCAGTCAAAGGACAAGCTTTAGCTGATTTTCTGGCTGCTCACTCAATTCCAGAAAATTCAAAACTCTATGATGATATCCCAGATGAAGTCCTAGATTCGAATCAAATTGCTGAAGAAGATTCTACTTGGCGTCTATTCTTTGATAGAGCTTCAAGAATTAGTCCTAATGGTGATATTGTCGCTGGGGTTGGAATCGTTCTTGTATGGCCAGAAGGTCTTGCTATCCAAAGAGCCTATTCTCTTGATCAGCCATGTTCAAACAACGTAGCTGAATACAATGCATTGCTTATTGGTCTTCAACTCGCTAAACATCTGAATATTCAATATTTGGAGGCGTACGGAGACTCTAAACTCATTGTCAATCAGATAAGGGGTACTTATGAAGTTCGCCATCAAGATTTGGTTCCTTATCATAGATCGGCTATATCTATGGCTTCTTCGTTCAAAGAATTCTTCATTCAACATGTTAGACGAGCATGTAACACAGAAGCTGATGCTCTTGCCAATCTTGCGGCGGTGTTGGCTATTCCAATCAGACGTCAACAAATGATTGTTGTTCGCAATCGAGAATTATTTCATCTCAAAAACAATCTGACCCTAGGACTTCCAGTTGACATTGAAGAATCAACATCTCATGATGTCAATACAACAAGAGGATTTAGATTCAGTCGTAAATCGATGTCATCTTCTTCTGATTCCAGTATGGAATTCATCTTCAGTAACTCGACCGAGAATCAGAATACGGATAAAGATTGGAGACTTCCTTTCTTAGATTTTGTATTGTACGATATTCTTCCAGATGATTCGAATGAAGCAGCATCTATCAGACGACGATCACTCAGATTCTATTACAATCATACAACAAAGACCTTATATCGTCGAGCTTATGATGGTTTACTTCTTCGATGTGTTGCCGGTGACGAGGCTCAATAAATCATTCGCGAAGCACATGATAGAATTTATGGTGCACATCAGCCTGGACCAAAACTTTAAGACCGTATTCGACGTATGGGTTATTATTGGCCCACTATGGTATTTGATGCCATCGAATACGCAAATAAGTGTAAAGCCTGTCAAATTCATACAGATTTTATTCATCAACGTTCGAAATTTCTACATCCGACGGCAGCATCATGGCCCTTCGAAGCTTGGGGCATGGACATCATTGGTCCAATCAATCCGCCATCATCAAAAGGTCATCGGTTTATTCTCGCAATAACCGATTACTTTTCCAAATGGGCCGAAGCTATTCCTTTATCTAAAGTTAAGACATCCAATGTCATCAGCTTTATTAAGCACCACGTCATCTACAGATTTGGTATTCCTCGACGCATTATTCATGATAATGGTCCATAGTTCGTCAGTCAAAAATTTACTCGATTCTGCGACGACCATCGGATCAATAATGTGGCTTCTACCGCATATAATCCAGCAGCTAATGGATTAGCAGAAGCTTTCAATAAAACCATCATCAAACTCCTAAAGAAGTTTGTCTCTACTAACAAACGTAATTGGAGTGACAAGCTCGGTGAATGTTTGTGGGCTTATCGTACTACAGTTCGTAATGCTGCTAAATGTACACCCTTTTCTCTGGTGTATGGTTCCGAAGCTGTTCTTCCATTAGAGATTCAAATTTCTTCTTTAAGGATAGCAATCACTAATGCACTCACTGCTGAAAATAATGATCGTCTTCGACTTTAGAAATTAGAAGCTCTGGATGAAAAGCGATTATCTGCTCAACAGAATATTGAATTCTATCAAGCTAGGATCTCAAGAGCTTTTAATAAGAAAGTCAGAGTTCGAGCATATCAAAAAGGAGAACTTGTTCTAACAGTCAGACGCCTATGACTATGACTCATATGAGCAAGGGCAAATTTGACACAAAGTGGGAAGGTCCCTATATTGTGAGCAAAGTTTTCTCAAATGGAGCTTATCAACTCTCAGAATTGGATGGTCGAAAAGTCTTGATGCCTATTAATGGCAAATTCCTTAAAAAGTACTATGTATAAATACTTATAATCATCAGACAATTTCATGTTTAGAAATAAAATTTTTATTTTATTTTTAATCATGAATGATGATACATGATATTAAGGAAGATCAATATCATCCTTTTCTACATTTAGACGTGGGCCACTGCCATCCTTCTCGAAGATGTGATCAACAAAAGAGCTGAGGATCTCCTTGCTGGAACCCACAAGAAATTTGCAAGCTGCCATCCTCATGGCTTCTTCTCCTTCAGTCCTTCCTGGTTCAAGCAGGAAGTCCAGAATGTCCCTTGGTGGCTTGGGTGCATACGAACCTTCGCCTGCTTCCACCTTCTTCGATTGAATTGGATTAGCAGGGTGTTCTTCAGTGCCTTTCTGAACCTTCATGGCGATTTCAACCTTCTTGGATGCTTCTTCAGACGACATTTTTATGTTTGAAAGAAGAAGCGTTCGTTCTTGTCAGATTTCTGCTATATTTATAGGCAAAAGTTCCTCAAACAATGAAGCGTCATATCCATTCGACGATTCACACATTCATTAACGCTTGACGGTTCATTCGTTCATTTATCACATTCATCAGTCGGTTCGCCCGTTCATTAATGCTTGACGGTTCATCCGTTCATTTATTATGTTCATCCTACGGTTCATCCGTTCATTTCATCTAACGGTTCGTCCGTTCATAATCTTCTATCAAATTTATTAAGTGGGGATTCGTTATTGATCACGTTTTCATAACCTCTGAATCAATTCTGAATCTACTTACTCATTTGTCATTCTTTTTAACCTCTGTATAGAAATCAATCTATTTTCTTTTGAGTTCCTACATATTATCACGTCCATAATACCTCTGATAATATCATATACTCTAAAACAGAAAAGAAGATTTCATTATCTATCATGTCCACAATTCATCCACAAATACAAATTTTTGAGCATAGAAGAATTATCATTTCCATTCTCATTTCACCACAAAAAAGTCTATTACATTTTCTTAGACTTTCTTACAAATCATAATGGAAATCTATTATAAATCTTGGATTTTCATTCTACACCACAACAATAACCTAATAGAGATCTATCTTCTTCTTTGGATCTTCTCCGTCGGACCTTCTCCGTCAGGTTCGTTGTTGGTGGCAGTTCCTGACTGTCTGGGTCCCAGTCACGACCAGATCAGCAGGAATTAAACTCTGGTCTTCTCTCTTAGACGAGAGAAGAACCACAGAGTATGGCAGCCCGAAGTCGTGGTGCTGCCAATACAACTGGTGGATTGGGAATGGCCTTTCAGAGGAGACAGGAATGTATCCAAACCTTGGGATACAATTCCTAGTTCTGCCGTGAAAGGAACTCTACTACCCGATTTCTCGGGGTAGAGTTGACTCCACCATCCAACTCTCGTGTATAAAGGCTCTTTCTACCATCTGAGGAAGACCCTTCTATCCCACGAAGAGTTCTGAGTTGTCTGATGTACGCGTCAAAGGCGTATGAGCTCCCTGATGTAGGTGTCAGCAGGATATTCTCCACAGCATCCACATCACCAATGCCAGTTCTGAAGAAAATCTTTAGCCGAGCTTCTGCAGAAAACAGCAAGGAAAAAGAGAATTAATCAACAGAAATGTCATTTGACACGCACTGGCTGGTCAAGCGTGCATTGTTCAATCAAAAACAGAAAGCCTATCTTCAACAGCAAAAAAAAGTACGCGTACTATACTGGACTTACCTTCAAGTTTGGTGCTAAGGATTGGCAAACTCATGTTTGATACAGTATGCAGAAATCGAACATTAGAAGGCATTGCTTTCCTGTTTGAGAATGAAATCTCTCAAAAATTTTGTTCTCAGAGAAGAAGAAGAAGAATGAGAGATGAGTATCTTTGAAACTCAGCTGCCTATTTAAAGGACAAAGTACGAGTCTATTCTTGGAAAAGATCCGCGTAAATAGCGTTCGTAAACCATAGAATGGATGACACGTGTGCTTTGGAAGACAACGCAACATTGGAAACAGTCAAAGAGTGCCACTTAATATTCTTCATTAAATGCACGTTGTTCAATGCAAAAGTTGTACTACATTCTTCAAGACAGGCACTGATGGCCTTACAAAAGACAAAACAAAAAGAGTGCAATAAGAGCATGAAAGACACGCTCTATTTCCCAGAACGGCTGAGCCTAGTGCCCAGTTCTTCTACGCTCTTAACCCCCATGCGGTGTAACAGAGCCTTCAACATTTCATGCTGCTCTACAAGGCTGCGTCCATCAGAAGAAGACGAGCCATCCAGACCAAAATAGCTCAGGAAATTCTTGGCTAAATGCATGGGATCGTCTTTGAACTCGAAAACCAGAGGCTCCGGTTCTTTATCCTCAAAAGTGGGATCACCATGGGAACAAAAGCCCAACTTGCGTGCTTCTTCCTCAGCTTTCTCCTTTGGTGTCATGTTGACGTAAGATGAAGATTAAAAATGAATCTTCTCCCTGCTTATATAACAGAGTTCACCGACGGTTCATATTCTACCATAAATTGGATGTAATCAGTCTCGAAAAATGAAGAGTCGTCATGACATTTAAAGAACTTCGAAGTCTTTCCGACTTCCAAAAAAATTTGAAGTCATATCAGCGTGACTGATTCAATTTTATCATCTCTATTTCAAAGTATTTCGAAATAATTTATCATTTTTCGAAAACTTTGAAGGGGGTTTTGTAGACCTTTAAAAATGACAGTCACGCTGAGTTGATCAAGACAGAGTCAAAAGTCACGCTCAGTTGATCCAGACAAAATTTTATAAATCACGCTGGGAGACAGCTCATCATTTGTCAGAGAGTCATTATGACTGACAGCACGACAGTCGAAGAATGTCTCTTCGTATGCCACGTATGCACAGAACTCGAGAGATCACCGCCGTCTATTGCATGACTTTCGAAATCTTCTTCAGCAAGACTCAGCCTTCATCGAGTTGGCGTACCAAAAATGGTTTCTTGTCATTTAATGCGAATGACAAAGCAATCACTGTCAGAGATTTTGTGTCAGTCAAGACACGCCAAATCAAGACAGCTAGCAGTCCTATCTCAAGTCTGCGTGTATCTTTGAGTTCTTCACCTCAAGTTTGCGTAGATTCAGAAGTTTTCTTCCTCAAGTCTGCATAGATTTTGAAGCTTTTTGCCTCGAGTCTGCGTGGATCCTGAAGCTGCTTGCCCCAAGTTTGCGTGGATTTTGAAGCTTTCTACACCGAGTTTGCGTGGATTTCGTCTTCAACAAGTCTGCGTAGATTTTATCAAATTAGAGTACGTGGCATCCATGCCACTGATCTCTCGCCTGCGTGTCCTGTAACTTGCACACGACTTATGCATGATCGCCATGTGTCCAACAGTTACAGGCTACGTCTAGTAACTGCTCACAACCTTGCGTATGTTAAATCCTGCGTGATTTTCAACTAAGCACAGGCTGTGAAGACAGTTATCTTTTCAGTTTTATTTTTTACTCTATAAATAGAGTTCTTTTTCTCATTCATTGTACAGATACACTGATATCTACTGTCAAAATTTTGAGAGCTTTTCTTCTTCGCATAGTCCAAGGGATAAAGCGATCGTCTTCTAGATCGGATTCCCACAGTTGTAATTTTCCCAGAAACACAACAAATAAAGAGAATTTCTTTATGGAAAACAGTAGTTTGTATGTTGGTACTATTGGGTTGTTCATTCTGGGTACAAATACGCTCGTATTTGTACAAGTCGATACTGGACACGGATGTGAGGATACCTTCGTGTCGATGATGTAGCCTCTTCACAGTTGCAGTCGCGACCCAGCGAGGCGCTGTGCGTGCCTGCGAGCCGAGTTCGAAGGCTCCCTTCGGATTCCGACACCAAATTCTGCAGTATAAATTCTAAACTTTTGATTAATTTCAGTTTTTAGGTTTATTTTGTTTGTCGATGATGTTGTTGGATCTTGATCCCTACATAAAAAGGGTTTCGATCGACTGATACGTGTTGGGTTCGATTTTGGCTTGACGATCCTACGATTGTCTTTGTTTGTGAAGCGGGAATGATCTTTAGATCATGTTCGGTTCTTTACTTGCTGTTGGATCATTTTCGATTTTGGGTTACCTAGCTGCTATTGGAATTATTTATGATGCAAGCATTGTTGGTTTGGGTTTCTTATATAAATTGTTGCTTGGGTTCTCCTTCCTATACTTGTTGTGGGATGTTGCTTTAGGTTTTCCCTATTATACATGTTGGGTTGGGAATGATTTCTTTGCTGTAGGAGATGTTTTGCTATTTGGATTAAAATTGTTAGTTGGGTATCTATTAAGCATGATGGGTTTAACTTGGTACTGTGTGTGTTTTTGTTGGAAGATTTTCGATGGAAATCACATACAGGTATATGTTAGTTGGGAGTATTTCTATTTTGGAATGACATCTCCATTAGCATGCCTGCATCGTTGATTTTGGGACTACGTCCACTATGCCATGCCTAGATATTTTACTTTATTTGTCGGTTTTGTTTTTTATTAGAGTACTCTGATACTCTCGGTTTTTCGATATAAATCACAGACTCTAAAATTGACAGACTCTAAAAGTGAGAATTTTGCTTTCTTTTTCAGGATTTTGCTATATGTGCATGTGCTATGGAGAGTCTTCATGTGACCAAGTTGAAGCGTTATAAGTGTGCTTCTTCGCTACAGTATCTGTGAGATTTTTGATGTCGATAGTTTTGATGTAGCTAAAGTGTACTTTATATTGGATACTCTATATATTTTGAGAAGATGTATATAATGAAATGGAGAAATGGAGAATGGTAGCTAAAATACTCTATTTTGAGACAATGAAATGGAGAATGGTACTTTATATTACATTTCAATGCTTTGTTGTGAATATGGTTCAAAGTGGTTGTTTTCAATTTGAATTGAGCAGCGTTTGGAATGTATAACATGCAGTATAGAGCGTTATAAATGTGATACAACGACCATATACAGCGGTTTTTCATAACTATCTATAACGCTTTGAAAATAAAACGTAGCAGAAATTCAACCTATTAATGACGGTTTTGGATGAATTATCTATAACGCTTTTAAAAACATTTATAACACCCGATTTCATAACGCTTGGACTGAGAAAAAAAGTGTCATGGTTTGCAATTAATGACGCTTTTTAGCCGTCATTAAAAGGTATTTTTGTTGTAGTGTATGTAAACAATGATGTATGTGCAATCATGAACTTTATGGGGACTGTCTAACAGAAGAGCCCATGGATTACTTCATGAAACCATTTGCAGACAAAAGTATATACGTTATATTTTACACAATTATGTTTTTAAGGAGCTCGTTGTTCTTGAATGCATATATAAAAGGTTCTAGAATGTCTATTATTTTACCTAAACTGCAGTTGTATATGCAACTTGTTTACTTATTTAATTTGCTATTGATATCAGCCATAGTTGTTATATTCGCTATACTTATAATTTGTATTAATGCCCTTTCATTATTTAACTTTACAGATCAAAGTTTTGAATCATGCACTTATTAGTTTATTCATGAAAGAGCTGGAGCCAGATTCTCTTATGGCACAGGTTTTATTTTCTTACCGAGTACAATTCCCATCTCTTATGGCACAGGTTTTATATATGCCCATACTTCCTCTTTCGGAATAGCGAAACAGTTAGGGAATATGTTAGTGTGAATGTTTGTCTTACATATGTACATTTTCTTTTATACTTATGTAATATACTTCTCTAAGTATTCTTCAAAGTGAATACGAGTAGGCGGAATGGGGGTGGTATATTGCATGGATGCAAAATGGCATGATATTGACATAGCCTCTATTTTTTGTTTCCTAGTGTATTTTTAGAGTGCTTGTATCATATCAAACACGGGTCGAACATGGCACTGATTTTTTTGAGTTTTTATGTTTCATAGGTCTGGAAGGATTCACTTTGAAGCATGGGCACTCCAAAAGTAGCAGTATACATGTCATACATGTATTGGACACCAGTCACACGACATATTCTAAAGTATCCTAGGACACAAAATTTGTTGCCTTATATGTCACATAGTCCATTTTGTTTTGTCTACTCATGGTCTTTCAACATAGCTTTCGAAAAGAGATTATTTGTGAGATTGCTCATATATTGTTAAGTGAGTGAGTGAAGAGGCTTCTTGTATTGAGATATTAAGGTTTTATTTATTTATTAATGTAGAAACTAATGCATAATTTACTTCTTATACTTCTTTTATGTTGTACCTTATGTTTTACTCATCTACAAATTAATGGATTTATTTTCTGACATCTTGAATTTTCACTTTGATATAACTCCTTGTTGCACTATCTATTATAAGCAAGTATAAGTACGTTTCTTTTGCACTCGGAATTACGTTTTGTGCACATAATGGGAACTGCATTGGTTCTTTCAATTGTCAAAATATAGTGTTCTTCTAGACATTTCAATTTTGTGAGGGGTACTTCTTTACTGTATAAGCACAGGATTCTACTAAAGTCCTTAACATACATATTTATTTAACATGAGTTCCTTCAGTAGCTTATATGCTTAACGAAGGAAATATTGAGTTTCTATTAAAAAAAACTTGTGTTGCAGGATCTGCCTCCAGTACGTTCGGCTAAGTATATCTTGAACCATATCAGCAGACAATTCTACTGGAAGTAATTTCATCTGTAAGATGCCTAAATACTTTATCTTGGTATTTTATTTGAGGCCATTATTTTATCTGAAGCATAGGAATAGAAACAGACACTCAAAACTATATTAAATGGTTTAAGTACATGGATGCGGGTAAATAAAGATCACAGTTTTATAAAAAATTGGGGATAAGCTTTGGTGAGCTTATACATGTTTGTTTCATATGGAGTTAATCCAGACAGGTTTATACTAGCCACTTTTGAGGCCAAAAGACTAAAACGTCGATGTAGAGAAGGCCTAATTAAGACATAAAGTCAAAAGCAGATTAGTAGTAATTGTACTGAACTACAAGAAGTGTTCTTTTAGGATGAATGAACATTAAAAATATTAAGATTAAAGGTTAACTAGGCTCTTATTGTTATCCAAATGATAAGATTAGTCGACAAGTGTTCCATGGGGATAAGCTCGCTTCATTTGCCCATATGTTGTGGGTTAACTAGTTTTTAAGTAAGTCTCGATCCTTGGAAATTTTCTAATATTTTCTTTATAAGCATGTGTAATTAATATGAAATTTCTAATATTTTCTTGATCCTTGGAAAATTTCTACTATTTTCTTTAGAATCTTAGTTAGCATCCTCTCACACTATAACAAATTGTGGTTGTAGTGAAAGAGGCGGTGGTTCTTAGTACCTGATGAAGATACAATTGAGTGCTGAGGTAATTTCCTTACATGGTTCTCATTAAATTAAACTTAGTATATCCATTCATAACCTACTATTTCATGTTTTCTCTACTCTTTTTTTAAGTGCATCTTTCTAGAACCTTATGTTTGATCAATCATTGAAGTACATAGAAATTTCAGCTAGGTGCACCATTCAGAAAGTTTGCATCCATGAGGGATGACTGGGTCATTAAGAAAAATACATCAGTTCAGGTTGGTTTTTGTGTTTCATGTGAAGTTTATCGTTATGACTGTGATGCAGATAAAACTAAAGCTTGATACCTTTATAATGATCTCTGAGCAGGTCCTATCCAATTTATGGGTGTTGGTTATACATGCTAAGGAGTGAGGCTGATATACTCACAAATTTGAAGACATGAAGAAGGGATATACTAATTGGTTGATCTTGCACGGTGATGAGAAAAAATGTTGTATTTTGACTTGTTTTATTTTGTTAAACATGATTGTATAATAAAATGTTATTTTTTGATCAATAAGTTTATTTTGTAAATTATATATTGTTGAACGTATAATGTTAGTTGGAGTATGGTTTAATTACTCATTGGGAAGCTGGATGAACACAATTAATGCATGGCAAATATATTCAAAAAAAAATTAAAATAACTTTACCTATAACGACGTTTTTGTTAAAATGTTAGAAAGTTAATGGAAAAGGGTTGGGAAAGCAAATCCCAATGTTTTTGCAAAAGGTTGGGAAAGTCGTCCAATTATCGACGTTTTAATTAAAACGTGGAAAAATTTCACCCATTATTGCACAATTTCTAACGTTTATTAAACGTTGTTGTAAACGTTGTCTTTACATATACCGACGTTTATCTAAAACGTCGGTAATTACCAATTGCAGCAATGATGACGTTTGTCAAAAATGTTAAAGAAACGTCGAGAATTTCTATACCAACGTTTTTGACATTTTTTCGACATTTATACAATGTTGGAAAAAATTAATTTTCTTGTAGTGTATGGTCCCACCAGGATACCAGGGACCTCAAAGCATAACATTCATCGAATGTCAGAGGGCAGCAGGATCAGAAATAGAAAAGTGCATACATGGCCCACATGTTAAGGAACTGTTCTCCCTACCAATGCCTAGTAGGGTCACATCCATGACTCATAAGACCTCTAGTAACTCCCAAGTCTACTAGCATGCAATTCTATTGGCGATTACTCCTATCCGTCGTACGCCTCATACGTATCGGTGGCCAGCCGACTACGCGAGTACGTGTCCTACATGTGACTCATAATACATAGTAGAGCAAGTGTCAAGGCCTTATGAGATATACCAATTCCTCATCAACAATGGGTGGTCACTAGACTAAGTCAATGCAAGAGAAATAATAAAAGCAAGACAACGACCGATAGAGTCGCTTGCACCCAAGTGTGACTTGGATGCACAATTTTATAATAAAAACAAATAAGAAATATTGAAAATAACAACTAAAAATAAGAATATGTAAATTACAGAGTAAGGTGGCAAGGTATCTTGCCTGGTAGTGCGAAGGTGGCAAGTCCAAGAATCACAATGTCAGCAAAAGAAATGTCATAATCTCCAAACAACTCCGAAAGCTGAAACAAACATCAAGAACGTACTCGAAATAAGTAATATACCTAGGAAACGCCTGTCCAAAAGTCCAATTCTGGATCAGGGGCAAAATTGTAATTTTGGGTTAAAACGATGTTCGCCGTTACACCCATTTTGTATCCAAATACATGTCAATGTCTTTTGTCTCTAAAGTCGTCAAACTACATGTCTACGGATCCGGTTCAAGAAAACGAACCCAAAAGAATGTCCAATTTTGGATTTTGATGAGTAGTGCACAGAATCGCCCGTTAGGTCGGGTTGCGGGCCCGCCAAAAAGGTGTTTCGATCAACCTTCTTAGATTCGGACCAAACTTGGCATACAGGACCAAAAAAATGATACGGCTCTGCTGGCATAAGTTTTGTGTCGATCCGATGAACGTGCGCACAAAGTTATGGACAAGTTTGCAAAAGGTCGATACGGGGGTATCTCGACAGATATGCACTGATTTCGTCGTGCATGTCCAACGAAATCGGGTTCAGTCTATTCCCACACATCAGCAACATCCATACACACCTTTCGATGCATATAGTGCACGACCACGTCACCCGGTTTGTCGGGGCACAAGCCGTATCGAATAGATTTCTAAAGTTTTTAAAGAAGTTTTTAACACAAGTTCATCATCACGTAACTTCCTGTACAATAAACGAAATATGATTCTACGAAGTGTGTTGTATCTCGGTTATATTGTCCTCGACAATTTTCAATTATTTTAACAGAAACCCTAAGGTACAGATTTAGAATCGACTTCAAAGTTCAGACTTTACACAGCCTCATGCTCTATTTTTCGAGCAGTAATTGCTCGACTTTGCGTCGATCTCGAAGTAAATCTCGGGTGCGATATCAAAATCCTCCAGATATGATTCAAAGAGGGTTATATGGTATTTCTATAGAACTTAGTAGATTTGAAAACGGATAAGCACGCTATGAGATACGATGCTCGATAGGGGTTACCTCACTGTCGGTTTTAACAGCGAGGTTCTCTGTTCACTGCGGCCTGGGCGAGTGCTGGCGGCGGTCCACTGTGCGCAGGCGATCAGGAGTGTATGTCGGGACATCGGGGTCGATCGAGAGTTGCTGTGGGTGGTTGTGGGGCGGTCTCGAGGAGGCTTCATTAGGGTTTTCTCGATACAGTTGACGAGTCCGAGTTTTTATACTCGAAATTTAAATCCGATTTAACGTCATATTTGAATGACTGTTCGAGTAGTTCTTGGGTTCTAAATCGAGGAGAATCAAGATTAGGATAGCATGGAAGAAGATTGGAAGAGATTTTGTTAAAGTTTTGAAAGATTTGAAACTCAATCTTTGGCTTCGGCCAAATGCGTGCTGAAGGTGGGGTGCTCGGGTTTGAAGGGTTATTGTAGCTTGCTACAGTAACATTCAATCTTTTTTAACAATATATATATATATATATATATATTAAAAAACCCTTCAGATTTCTGGACTTCTAGAGACATCACCCGCAATTTCACAACAACGTTGCATCGGCCTGGAATTCGGCCAACAACCAGGACCCCCTAACCAGAATGGCCGCGAAGCTTCGGGCCACCAGGATCGCCCTCACCTCTTGGAGAAAACTCGCTTTTGGCAACATTTTTCAAGAAATCTAGGCAACGGAGGACGACATTAATCGATCCGAGATTAGATTCACAGAAGAGCGCTCTCCAGAGAAGTGTGCTACGCTTAACCTCAATAAGGCTATCCTGAAATCGTGCCTTAAAGTGGAAACTGAATTCTGGAAGCAAAAAAGCCAGGCTGACTTGGGACAGCAACGGCGACAGGAACTCGGCTTTTTTCCACGCCTGTGTTAGGGGACGCAGGCATCAACTTACCCTTCATCAAATATCTGACGACAACGGCACATTACACAAAGATCAACGGAGCATCCAGGAGGCGGCTGTCAACTTTTACTCCAAATTATTCATTAAAGAGGACATCGTCAAGGATGTGACCTTCCTGGCACGGGTCCCCACATTAGTCGACGAGCAAGATAATACCTTAATCCTCACCTCTCCATTGCAGATGAGGTTAAGTCTGCGATCTGGGCCCTTGGCAAACACAGTACGCCTGGTCCAGACGGATTCAACGGAGTGTTCTTCCGGTCTTACTGTAACATCATTCAGACTGATGTGATCGATCCTGTTAAGGATTTCTTTCTAGGAGCACACTACCCGAAATCTTTATCCTGCGCCAATCTCATTTTAATCTCCAAAAAAGACAATCCAGAGACTTTCAAAGATTTCAGACCGATCAGCCTATGCACATTCACCAACAAAATTATCTCCAGAATCATCGCCACCCGTATGGCCTATATCCTCCCCAAGATCATCTCCGAAGAACAAAGCGACTTTGTTCCAGGGCAGAACATCACGGATAACATCCTTCTCGCACAAGAAATGATAACATGCATGAAATTCCCAGCTAGGGGGGAATATTGCAATCAAGCTCGACATGGAGAAGGCCTACGATCGCCTAGACTGGCAATTCATGATTTGGGTTCTTAGAGCTTACGGGTTTTCTGAAACATGGATTAACATCATTTACAGATCCATCAGCAACTCATGGTTCTCTACCATTATCAATGGTCAAGCGGACAGCTTCTTCAAATCCAGTCACGGTGTTCGTCAAGGAGACCCGCTATCCTCCACCATCTTCATCATTGCTGCTGAAGCCCTCAGTAGAAACCTCAAAGGCATGGTCAACATCTCCAGATTCCAACACTACCACACCACCGCCGGATGCCCTATTATCACCTACCTTGCCTACGCCGACGACATCCTCATCTTCTCTGCTGGAGATATCGGATCAGTGGAGGTGGTCTGTAACACCGTGGACAGATATACCAGATGTTCCGGTCAACGTATCAATCGTGACAAAAGCGTCATCTACACCCACCACAAAGCCGACAGGAACCACTCAGCCACTTTATCTAATCTCACCTGCTCCATAGCATACCCTCCGTTCACCTACCTGGGTTGCCCTTAGTTTATGGCAGAACCAATGCAGGCATTTTTGGCGGGATTGTCAACAAGATTAGAAAGAAGATCGAGGGTTGGCACAACGCTACCCTATCATCCGGCGGCAAGATCATCCTAATCAAGCATGTCCTGTCCTCCATCCTGACCTACACCCTGGCCGTATGCTCCCTGCCCAAGAAGGTCCTATCCTCCATGGAGGCGCTCCTCACCAAATTTTTCTGGGGTCACCATGACGGTAAGGACAAACACCAGTGGACGAGTTGGGATACGATGGCCACACCCACGACAGATGGGGGCTCAAATTCATCAAACTAGCTCACATTGTTGACGCATGCTCTATGAAATTGTGGTGGAAGATCAGAACTCACACCTCCATCTGGCCGAGGTTTATGAAAGCTAGATACTTCCAGCACTCTCACTCAGTGTTAGCGACAGCCAACAACTGCTCCTCATCATCCTGGCACTGCATCCTTCAAGGTAGACAGCTTGCTGAACTCCTTATCTGCCTGCGACTTGGAAGCAGAACTCGTCCCCATGCTTAGAACGGTGGATAAGTAACTCTACCTACTGCTTGTCAGAGAACGCTCCCGCTGAATGCAAGATTTAGGACCATTGGGACCCTACTACAGGGCGGAGATGAGAGCGGATCAGAGAGTGGCTCTGGCCATAGGCGTCGACCGAGCTGGCGACCGCGAACGTCAGGATCAGAGATGATACCCCCGATGCCCTGATTTGGGCTCCCGATTCCAGAGGATCTTTCCCTATAGCATCCGCTAGGTGCGAGCTGGAGGGCGGAGGAGCGCAGACCGCTCACTGTACTCACTTCTGGCAAACATGCATCCCCATCAAGTTATCATTCCTTATCTGGAGAGCTCAGCACAGGAAGCTTCCGACCGACGATTCCCTTACCACCATCGGGTTTAGCCTAGCCTCCATATGTCACTGTTGTTCTTCCTCCAAACCAAAGACTGCTGAACACATCCTGCTGACCGGAGAACTCGCTGGTCAGATTTGGCACGACCTTGAACGTTGTTGTTGTAAGAGGCATCGTACAGGGGGCTTCAACGATCTCCTGATCAACTTGGGAGACTCCCATTGTCACCAGATCGTCGCAGCCGTCAGAATTTGGTCCTCTGGAAGAACCGAAACAAATTCAGGTACGAAGGTAGGCAATTCACCACGATGCAACTGACCCGTAAAGATTTTCGGCAAATTTCTAACCTCAGATCCCGCTTGTAGAAGCATGGAAAATATATAAATAAATTCTTATGCGGCTTGGAAATCAGCCCCATGCGGCTCATAGCTGAAGGAGCCTTCATACGGCTCAAAAGACCGGAGAGTTTCATGCGGCTTAGAAAGATGAAGGGGAATCCATGTGGCCTCATGCGGCTCAAAACAGGCCTTTACAGCTGGCCATAAATGCTCTGAGCAGCTGGCTCATTAATTACCCTGACACAGCGGCACCTCTGACAACGACGGATTGACAGCTCTGACATAAAGGTCAAATGATGGCCCTGACATAATGGCGTGCTCCTAGAGAGACGAGGAAAATCTTTATAGCTGGCACGATCCACCTATTTCTAAAGCTCCTTATGCGGCTCAGTTGCAAGGACTTCCATGCGGCTCAGTTGCAAGGACCTCCATACGGCTCAGTTGTAAGGACTTCCATGCGGCTCAGTTGCAAAGGCCTTTATGCGGCTCAAATTGAAAGGACGTCCATGCGGCTCAGTTGTAAGGACGTCCATGCGGCTCAAATTAAAGGACGTCCATGTGGCTCAATTGTAAGGACGTCCATGCGGCTCAGATTAAAGGACTTCCATGCGGCTCAGATTAAAGGACTTTCATGCGATTCAGATAAGGCCACCCTTATACGGATCTGACACGTGGCCACACTCATGCGGCTCAACTATGACAGTCCTCCATGCGGTTCGCAGCAGTTGGGACACGTGGCAGGTGTTGATCAAATCCCAATAATTTAGATTTATGGAAATTGACATAACAGGCAGTTGGGACACGTGGCAGAAGATTGACCAAGATTTATTCACTCGGATCTGCTGATATCAGCAAACCGTTACAATACAGATTTATTGCAATCAATATTAACTACCCAGATCGATTTCCAACAAACCATACAGATTTGGTACAATCAACATTAACTGCCCAGATTTGTTACAATCAACATTAACAGCCTGGATTGATTTTCAACAAACAGAATCAAGACAAATCTTAACCAAATCCCTAACCGCCCACTTTTCAAGAAGTAATTACGGCACACCCTACGTATCACAAAGCCCTATAAATAGCAAGGTGACATTCCCTTGCAAAATACTGGACAGAGAGCAGCAGACACACAGAGTTATACGCACAGAGCCCGAGCAGAGATATCAGCAACCCCCGCCCACACAAAGAGCATTTCTTCTCCAGAGCCGAAGCGACGTCCGATCGTCCAAGAAGCAAGGCAGAGTTGTCGTCACTCTCCCGAGCCTCTACCGTCACCCCCAGAATCAAAAATAAATAATTGTACTTTATATTGCTTTTTCTAGGTTTTGTTCCTAGGCTCTCTTTTGTACAAACGAGTTTGTATTGAAAGTAAAAGTCCAGTCCTCCCATAAAATTGTTCTGTTCTTTTATAATCAATAATAAATACGATGGCGACTCTGCTGGGGACTAACTTCTCCACGGCTGAGAAGTTGGTGACGCAATCAGACGCAGCCAAACTTGGTTCCACACAACAGATGCTGGTCGTCAGCTTCAACCAACAGGCATTTGAAGAAATGCTCTCCGACGGGAGCACTGGACCGGTCAAGAAGCGAGCCCGCGCGTAGAAGGCCCGCAGGGAGTGGAGGCCCAAATCATTTGCTCCTCCCCAAGCTCTGGAAGAAATGCTCTCTGCTGCCCAAGACGGTGGAGAAGACTCCCATGCGGCCCCTCTTCAGGCCGCAGAGGACCCTACTGTTCTCAAGTCTGGCAGAGGAAAGCACTACGATGCTGGACTTAAGGAAGCAAATGGAGACTTTATGCGGTCCAGGAAGAAGCCACATAAGGGTACCAGTCGCATGAAGAAGGCTCATGCGGCCAATAATTCTAGTCGTATGAAGACTCATATGGCCACTAAATCCAGCCGCATGAATGTTGATGTGGCCAACAGATCCAGCCGCATGAATGCTGATGTGGCCACTAAATCCAGCCAAATGAATGCTGATATGGCCAACAGATCCAGCCGCATGAATACTGATGTGGCCAACAGATCCAGCCACATGAATGCTGATGTGGCCAACAGATCCAGCCGCATGAATGCCCATACGGCAGCCAAATCCAGCCGCATGAATTCTTATACGGCCACAAATGCCAGCCGCATGAATGCTCCATGCGGCTCGGGTTTTGTCTTTGACCGCCTCTCCTATGGTCCTGATCTCAGATGCTCCCAAGAAAATATGCCAGACTCTGTACGGCACCATTTGGACTCTTCCTACTACGCACCCTCGGGTGCTAGAGCGAAGAAGTCTAGGACAGCGCGGGCTCGGCGAGCTCAGTCAGCTTCCCCAACCTCTGACCATCCGAGCGCTTCGCTTACTGTTATACGGGCCTCCGATGGAAACTTGTACAGAACCACTCGAGTCCAGCCCCCGACGACAAACGGACAGAATGGTTCCCAAGAGTCTTCCAACAATTAGGGAGCAAACATGGTGCCAACACACTCAGATGCTCGGGATTCCCGGGTCAACAAAATGGGTGTAAGGGTTGCTCGAGACGCACCTGACTTGCATGACGTGATCCTTCACAAGCACAAGGAAAGAAAAGAAGCTTCGGTGTACAAAGAGTCCTTCCATGGACATCACTGTACCCAAGTCATTGTCAACTGCTGCTGCAACAACGCGGTTGTACAAGAAGACCGGTGGTCCGTCTTCCAACGACTGCAACAACGAAGCTCAGAGGACGAGGCGCTTCTCGTTGCCTCCTATAATTTTACTCAGAAGATCCCAGACGGCGGGAGAGGAAAGAAAACAAATATCTCTAGCCCAAAAATCTCAACCAGCGTAACCAAGAAACTCTCTTCTAAGCAGTTGTCTACGACCATTACAGGAGGAGTTTTCCAAAGTACCCACTCAAAGATGAAATCTACCACACTTGGAGATTCGTCGTCCACATCTCTGGGAGGCGCTGGAGCTGGGGGTAGCACTCCTCCGAACATCCACGACAATCCAGTATTCCAAGAAGATAATCCAGAGGAAACAGCTCCCCCAACGGATGCAGCAGGTTCCGACGTCCCCGAGGACTTCCACAACTCTCAAGACGAGTCAAGCTCTGAAGCTGGGGGTACCACTCCTTCTGAGTCTGAACCAGAGGAGAATATTCCTATATACCCCGATGATTTCTCGGTACAAGGGTATGACTCATAGGGCACATCCTCCACCATTCCTTCCATCTCTCCTCATGTGAGGACGGTGTTCATGACGGACAACAACCAACATGGTCCCAGTGATCGCCAACGCATCGACACTCTGGAGGCCATACTTCATACGCCTGGCCAAACAAGCTTGGGTCCCACGGTCAATGCGAACTCAAACTCAGTTGTACCAAACCCGGGTGACAATCTTCTGACAATATCGGCTCCTACCGTTGCAGATGAGGCCAGGGAGGCAAGACAAGAGATCCAAGAACTCCGAGCCATGTTCCACGCCCGAAAAACTTGCCAAGATCTCAGGATACGACAACCGTATCCTGCTGCATGGAGAGATGTTCCCTTTCTACCAAGATATAAACCATTCAACATCAATCCATATAATGGGAAAACATCTGCAAGCATGTACATCACCTACTTCGAAGTCACAACCGACCATCTGCCTCATGACGACGCCATCCTTACGCGGTTATTCATCGGAGCATTGGAAGGGGTCGCCTTCGACTGGTACCGTAACTTGTCGGACAATTGTATCCATTTCTTTGCTGGCTTCAAACGTATGTTCCTGGAGAGGTTCTACGAAGTAGGACAAGACGTGACGATGTCCACCCTCATGGACATTGTTCAAGAAGAAAAGGAGCTGACAAGGAACTATATTGAGCGGTTTCGCCAAACCGCGATGAAGTTACCTTCCGGTAACTCTGATTCCTTCTTAATTAAAATTTGCCAAAAGAGGCTGCTCCCCACAATCAGCCTCTGGATGGGCGAAAGTCAGTTTAAGGATTGGAAGACATTCATCATCAGTGCCACTAGCACAGAAGACAAGTTGAAGAAAGCTCGCCAATTGGGACTGTACATCTCAGAGGGAGAGGACAAGGGTAAACGCACTAATGCCAACAACAACAACGGCGGTAATTCCTCCAACAACCGAGACAACAAGGGCAAGCAGGCTATGGTGGCCGACACATCCCAGAAGCCTGAACCAAAGCCGACAGAAAAGCAGTATCCTCAGATGACCTACACCTTCGAGGACAGACATGTGAAGCCCATCTTGGACATGCTCATACAAGGGGGCAGAATTCAGCTCCCCCCACCAAGACGGGAACCTCGTCCGGCAGAAATAGAGAGCCCTAGGTACTGCCACTACCATCACTACGTCTACCATGCTACGCAAGACTGCTTCCAACTGAAGCGATACATTCAGCATCTCATCGATTCTAAGGCCCTGGCCATTGATTTTGAAGAGGTGACCGTGGTAGCCAACATGGTGTCAGTACAGTTCGATAACTTCTCTCCGACAAAGACTCAAGATGGAATAGTACATGTCCCCAGATCAAAAATAGAGGTTGCTAATCTTCTACTTCCCTGAGACCAGGCTGCTGGTCTAGTACCCCTTACCACATTACGAGGGGAGGTCATGTGGGTCCATCCGGACCTGGTACCTGAAGTGACTCAATCCGTACCACCCTCCACCAGCAAGAAGAAGAGTGGGAAAGTCAAATCATGTCGCACAATCTCGGCAGAAGTCGAAGAATCTACAGCGGTCGTCACCCGGTCAGGTGCACAATCCTAACCTACGGCGGGTAACTCGGCTGAAGATCATCAGCCGGCTATTGCGGATGCTCCAGGACCTTCTTAGCCTCCAACGACCGATAAGCCTAGGCCAAAGAAGACTCGCTTTGACAAACCACTCCGAAAAGAGGCACCTCATGGGCTGGAGAGGCCCTACAACTTTGACATCTTTGCACAATTGGCCAATACATCGGCCAAATTATCTCTATACAAGCTCCTGAGACTCTCAAAAGATGTTCGCGTCGCACTGAGCGAGGCACTCCAAATTGTCGACGCATATCTGGCTCAGTCCAATCTCACTGGGGAGAACTCGTCTGCAGATCTCCAGGACAGCGCTTGCACAGGTACAATGCCCAATATTGTCTTCATTCCGCAGGATATGCTTATTAAGACCAACCTGCTCGATCGCCCTCTATATTATACTGGATACGTTGGCGACATCAAGGTGGACCGGATACATATTGATCCTGGTTCTTCCATAAGCATCATCCCGAAGAGCCTGCTGTACCATCTGTGCATCCTAATGTATTGCCTGACACCGACAAGCACGGCCATCAGCGGTTTCAATTCAGGCAGAAGCTATCCGATCAGAAAGATTTGCCTGAAGTGCCAAATCGGCGATCTCCAGTCAGAAGTGACCTGTTATGTTATAGATGCAGACACTTCCTACAATATTCTCCTGGGGCGTCCTTGGATACACGATTACAAGATCGTGCCTTCCACACTGCACCAGTGCTTCAAGTACGTCGAAAAGCACGGCTTCGTGATGATAGAATTTGCCGACATCGATCCCTCTAAAGGGGTCGAATCCTACTACTCAGACTCATGCTTGTACGAGAAGTCGAAAAGGCACCTTGTCAAAGGAGATACTCAAGCTCAAACTGAGGTGGCAGCTGGATCGGAAGAACCTCTGACGATCCACCTCCAAGCCAGTAAACCTGGCAGAACTGTACCCCTTACAGCCACTCTGCGTAAGGATGCAATCAGCCTCTCTGCACAAGTAGGACAGATGATAATCCGACTGCCAAGGTCTGGCCAGACGCCAAGATCCACGACAGAGCCACTGACAATCATGCTGCCTAGACCTAGCCAGCAACAAACAGAGGAGCTCAATCCCTCTGTCAAACCGATGACGATTCGTCTTCCCAGAATGAATCGGCAGTCGAGTACTAAGTCGGGGTCTGCTAACCAGCCAACAACTCCCCGCCCAGCACCAAACACCAAACTGGGGGTCGCTAGTACGCCAACGACTCCATATTTTGTTCCACCAGTGGAGCCCCTGATGATTAAGCTGCCCAAGTCATCCTTCCAGTCTTCATTGACATAGGGAATAGCCGAAGAAGAGTCAGAGCTGGCCAAGTATGTGGCTGCTCACACTGATGTTCCATCCACCGATGACGTAATTCTACTGAAAAAGATACCATACTTCATCAATAAAGGGCTATCTTTCAACTACCTCGAGCTTAATAAGCTTTGTACAATGTATGCTATGGAACACAGTATAGGCACCCACCTACACACACAGGTGACAAATATCTGCACCACAAACCAACTTACTCCAGTGGAAGACGCTTACCGCATAGTCGAGGGAGAGGATCATCCAATCATCTTTGGCCAGAAAAATGATCCACAGCCCTTCAGGATAGAAGAAGTTGAGCTCGAACCCGACACTGCGAGACTGCCCATTTATCTGTATAGTTCTCGATCCAAGTACCTCATAAAAAAATAGGGGTATGATTTGGAAACTACGCCAGGCTTGAACTACGGCACTGGACGGCGGCTACCCTTACAGTTGCCGGTCCCAGCTGGGAAACCACGGGATTACTACAATAAGACCAGATGTGGGCTAGGTTATGTCACACCTGTAACGACCCCTGAAAGCTCAAATAAGGAATACGACTGGCATTCACACTCAACCGGATCACAGCTTCTGATTCAGATGTCAGCATCGGGGATGTATTCAGGCAAGTCTTGTCTGTCAATATGGCATTCGCCGATGCCTATGAAGAAGATGAAGACATTCCTAAACTTCTTGAGTTAGAGCCATGGGCCCAGCATCTAGATGTGCAATGGAAAAAGCGGTTCGAACAAAGAGAAGCCCCTACTGAAGATGAGGTCATACAAGTTGACCTCGACAATAAGTCTTCCCCAAAACCAATCTTCGTTAGCAAAAGTCTGACAGACGAAGAGCGGAAATTGCTACTACAACTCATCAAAGAATATATTGACGTGTTCGCCTGGAGTTATGAAGACATGCCAGGGCTAAACCCCGAGGTTTTACTCCACAAGCTCAACATTTGTTCGAACGTAAACCCGGTCAAACAACAGCAACGACGGTTCCGCCCGGACATTATAAACTCTATTGAAGCTGAGGCGGCTTCATCCGGGAGAAGCAACATCCAGATTGTGCCAACATAGTACCAGTCCTCAAGAAGAATGGGAAGATTCCAATCTGTATCGACTTTCGTAATCTGAACGAGGCATGTCCCAAAGATGAGTTCCCTCTTCCCATCACGGACATCATGATCGACAATACATGTGGCTTTGATCGCATGCCATTCATGGATGGCTTCTCAGGATACAATCAAATCAAGATATTTCCTGACGACAAAAAGCATACATCATTTCGAACACCGATTGGCCTGTACTATTACACAGTCATGCCCTTCGATTTAAAGAATACGGACGCCACCTATCAAAGAGCTATGAGTGTCATCTTCAGAGATCACCTGCGTAAGACCGTAGAGTGTTATGTGGATTACATCGTCGTCAAAAGATGCTCTAAGGAAGACCATCTGCAGGACCTGAGAATGGTATTCGAGCTGATGCGAGCACACAACTTGAAGATGAATACTACCAAATCCTTCATGGGCGTATCTAGTGGAACATTCTTGGGTTTTATCATTACTGCCCCGGGAATCCACATAGACCCTAAGAAGATGAAGGCAATCATGGAGATGGGGTCCCCTGAGAAATCTTCGTGAACTCCGAGGCATTTAAGGGTGGCTAGCCTACATCAGGAGGTTTATCTCTAACCTCTCCGGACGATGTCAGCCATTCACCCACCTCGTGAAGAAGGGCGTGGCATTCGTACGGGATGAAAAATACCAGCGCTCCTTCGACAGCATCAAAGAATATCTTTCAAACCCTCCAGTCCTGGTGGTCCCGGTTGCTGGAAAACAATTCCTGCTCTATGTACGAGCAATGGAACATTCTCTCGATGCTTTACTAGCATAAAACAATAATACAGGCCACGAGCAAGCTATATATTACCTCAGTCGAATGATGATGGGGCCTGAGCATCGATACACTGCCGTGGAGAAGGAGTGTCTTGCTCTGGTGTTCGCCATTCAGAAGACGCGACACTACGTCACGGGATAAACCATCCATGTAGTATCAAGAGTTAACCCCCTCAGGGTCCTTATGACCAAGCTGGGTGCACTCAGCTCTCGTCTCGCTACCTGGGAGATACTATTGTCTCCCTACCACATGATCTTCATCCCGCATAAGGTGGTTAAAGGTCAAGCTCTGGCAGACTTTTTAACAGCTCATCCAGGTTCGGAGTCGACCAGAATAGACGAAGAGATTCTAGATGAGGTCGCAAATTCAAATATGGCCTCTCATAATGCCGTATGGCGAATATTCTTCGACGGCGCTTCCAGAACTGGGCCCAAGGGCAACATCGTCGTTGGAGTCGGAGTGGTGCTGATTTCTCCATCCGGGCTGGTGATCAATCGGGTTTACTCCCTCACGGAGCCCTGTTCAAACAATGTGGCCAAATACAATGCTTTGGTTATTGGCCTCCGATTTGCAAATAAGCTGGGGGTAGAGTATCTTGAGGCATACGGTAATTCTCAGTTAATCGTCAATCAGATCCGGGGTTCATACGAAGTTTGCCATGAAGGTATGATCCCCTATCACCAAATAGCGATCGATATCATTTCGTCATTTGAAGGGTTTTGTATAGAACATGTTTTGAGACTCCGAAATATTGAAGCCGATGCCTTAGCAGGACTGGCCGCTTCCCTAGCAGTCCCAAAATATACTCATCATTTGGTGGACGTAATAGACCATGAGTTGGTCTGTCCCAAGAACATCGTCCAATTTGTTGAAAGCTATTCTGCCATGACGGTCGATGAGACACCGAATTGGAGGCTCCCATTTATCGACTTTACAGTTTATGGCATTTTGTCGAAGAACCCGAAAGAAGCCACCTCTATTAGAAGACGTTGTCTCAGATTATTCTACGATACGGAAAAGAAGATGCTGTATCGGCGATCATACGATGGATTACTACTTCGGTGTCTATCCAATACAGAAGCCAAAGAAGCAGTACGTGAAGCACATGACGGCGTCAGTGGGGCCCATCAGCCTGGCCCGAAATTACAAGACCACCTTCCCCGGATGGGCTACTACTGGCCTACGATGGTGGCAGATGTAATAGACTACGCAAGAAAGTGCAAAGCCTGTCGTCCACGCAGATTTCATCCACCAGCCATCCGAGTTTCTATATCCGACGGTGGCATCATGGCTATTCGAAGCATGGGGAATGGACTTCATTGGTACGATCACTCCGCCTTCGTCCCGAGGATATCGCTTCATACTCGCAATCACAGATTACTTCTCCAAATAGACGGAGGCTATTTTGCTGGCAGAAGTAAAGACTTCAAATGTGATCAGCTTCTACAAGCATCACGACATCTATTGCTTTGGACTGTCCCGAAGGATCATCCACAACAACGGCCCACAGTTCGCAAGTCACACCTTCTATCGGTTCTGTGACAAACATCGAATCCAGAATGTTGCTTCAACGTCGTACAATCTGGCAGCGAATGGGTTGTCAGAAGCATTCAATAAAACTATAATCAAGCTGCTCAAGAAGTTCGTGTCTTCCAACAAATGCGACTAGAATGCTTATGGGCATACCGCACTACAGTGCGGACGGCCACTGGGAACACACCATTCTCCTTGGTATACGGGAGTGAGGCGGTTCTCCCACTGGAGACTCAAATCCCCTCGCTCTGCGTCACCCTCACCTATAGATTGACGACGGATGATAATTACCGTCGCCGGCTACAAGAGTTGGAGGCTTTAGATGAGAAACGCCTGTTAGCTCAACAACAAATCGAGCGGTATCAAGCACGCATCTCTGGAGCCTTCAACAAGAAGGTTAAACTCAGAACATTTCAAGTGGGCGATCTCGTTCTGGCAATTCGGAGGCCGATGGTTATGACTCATAAAACCGCCAGCAAATTTCAGCCAAAGTGGGAAGGCCCATTTATCATCGAGACTGTATTCTCCAATGGTGCTTACCTTCTCGCAAAACAAAATGGAGACTTGCTCAGATTGCCCGTCAACGACAAGTTCCTGAAGAAGTATTATTTATAAACGACATCCTCCAAATCTACCGGATTATCGAGTTATGTACCCTCTGGTACCACTGAACTTACATTCTGACTCCAAATCTCCCAGATTGTTGAGTTATGTACCCGCTGGTACCGCTGAACTTACACTCTGGTCACTCCAGATAAATCTATATCGCATCTTCTGGGTAGTAAGTCATGTATGATCATACCTCTGAATTTTTTTCCTAAAAGAGCTCCTTCCTCATGATCGACCGCCCGCACTTTCAATGTATAAAAAGGGTAACAGATCCATAAATTTCTCGAAACAACCACGTCGATGTTACCTCTGAGTTATTTCACTTCCATCAAAAACAAATCACCCCTGCATAGAACTTCTACGTCCATATTACCTCTGAGTTGTTCTATGTATCCTCCGCTAAGTCCACTCCTGCCACGTCCTCATTACCTCTGAGCAGGAAGACCCCGTGGTAACACCCCCATACTTGCCACGTCCTCATTACCTCTGAGTAAGTATGTCAGTTTTCCTTCGACATATTATCCGTACCCGAAAAAAAAAAACCCCCAGGGTACGCCAAGGATAATAGGCCCACAAATGTCCTTTATTGACCATAAATGTCCACAGTTGACCATAAGTGTTCGCTGTTGACCACAAAATGTTGTACTAGATCTCCTAGTACATGCGCCTCTTTTATCATTATCATACGCCTTCGGAGCCCAGCTGTTCCACGGCATTCTTTCGCCCAATACCAAGAACTTCCACGTCCGTCTCACCGCGAAATCGTTCTAGGTATCTCTATCAAACTTATTATCCGTACCTACAACCAAGGTATGCCAAGGGTAATAGGTCCATAAAAAGTCCTCCAGTGGAGGAAACATCACGAACACCAAAGATACAGTACAAGCACAATAGATGATGGATGACGAAAACATAGTCATTTATTGAAGAGCAAAAAGTACTACATATTCGGGGACCACGTCCCTATTAAAACGAAAGGAAATTACCAAAAAAAAGGAGGCCGACCATGGCTCGGCTATACATAATTCTCTGAGTCGATCCCTCAGCACGGCGATCGATCGCTCAAATCGCAGCTTGGCCCAGCGCTCGGCCTCTTGACTCATCCGCTCTGTATCCTCCAGATGTGCATGGCCTACTAGCCATCTTCGAGTCTCTTCAGAGCACGCTCCAGGCCAGCAGAAGCTCGGGTGACCTTTTCGGCCTCCTGAACGATTAGCTCTTTTTCCTTACGGGAGGCCTCAATCTAAGATTCCAAGAAAGCCAGCTTTCTCTGGAGCTCGAGGATCTGCTCCCTCGTATCGATTATTCTATGAGAGGCGGCCATCTCCTGAGCAATACAATCCTCGCTCCTGCGGCTCAGCTGATCGTACTGAATAGATAGATCGTCGAGGTCCTTTATGATAACCGGCTTAGCCGTATCTCGTACAGTCCGTACCTTCTCCACGATAGTGATGAGGAAGTTCCACTCCTGATCTATCGCTGAAGACAGATCAACTTGTCATAGTACTTGAAACTGGGCCACAAGCTGATCCGCCTCTAGCAATTTGGTCTCCAGCAGCTCAACTATCCCTGCCCCACCGGAAAGGGTTCTAAGAATTTCAATCTGACCACGAGCGCATTGACGGGCCATGCCAAAAGAGATCCCCCTCTCCACGGCGGCTTCAACTTCTCGCCTCAGGTGACGATAAAAACTGTCAACTACATCCTTTGACGATTCATCCAAAACTTTCGAAGAAGAAGGCGTCAAAGGAAGGGTAGTTGACAGGATCGAAGAAGGTACACCGAAACTCGCTGCCCCTGCTATGAGGGAAACAAATTTCGAGCGAAAGGACGCTTGAATGGCGGCCAATTCTTCTTCCGTAGCCAGAAGAATCCGGAGGCTCGGTAGGGCAGAGAGGTCGACCTCTCGGGCCACATGAACAGATGGGGTACAGGGACCAGTTCTCCCTGCTCCGGCCATCCCGCTGCTTGTCCTCCCGAACTTGATTCAGCGGGAGGTCCCCTCTAACAAATTCTACCCTGACAATGTCCGTCATTGACAGTGAAGGAGCAGGACCTGTATGTCCAGAGCAACCATCAATCAGCTAAATTCAAAGGATGTGATGATAGAGCGAATGAGCCTCCTCACTAGTCAAGACTTGGCTTACCTTACCAGGGAGACGGAGGCTGAGGTTCATTCACAGCCCCCGTAATCTCTTCGCCAACGACACCCGAGCCGAATTCAGCTGGTTTCTCTGCCCCAGCCGCCCCGGAAGGAGATACAACTGGATCAGCGTCACCATGCTGAAGTTCAGCAGTCTCGGGGACGGGTTCAACGGAGCCCACGTCGCCCTGGGATGACACCTCAGCAACGTGAGACCCCTCAGCCGCCGTCGAGAGAACCCCGATAGAAATAATCTTGACACACATGTCACTAATCAAAGTAGTCAGGGCCGGGTTAGCTTCAGAAAAAGCGGCCGGCTCTCGAGAATCCGACCCTTATGACGCCTACAGAGAAGAGAAAAATGATTAGATCATAGTTCAGAAAAAGGAAGAGCTAAAGCAGGAGATGGTTGTAATTCAATTTACCTCCAAAATGGTGCCCATATCCTCGCCTCTCTCCTTAATGAGTAGCCGACGAGGCTTAAACGTAGCCCGTTTCATGAAGTAGGTCCTGTCGCCGCCAGCAGACTCGGGCCTGCTTCGCTTTTGGGAAGAGCTCGGCTCAACAGGCGGTTGATCTACCACCACCTCATTTGTAGGAGGGAAAGTGTTATCGGGAGCGTGCTCGTCATCCTCTTTGTCCGTATTGCTGGACTCCGTGTCCGGCATATCGACCATGTTCTCCCTCCTCTTCCTCGTCTTAGACCCCTTGGGTTTCTCCTCCAAGCCGGTACTAAGCTGGTACTCGGGTCAAAGCCAACAAGAGGCTTGTTTGCCATGACGTGGTAGAGAGCAGCCAAATATAAGATCTCTTTTGAATCTCCAGTATCAGGAACCGAAAAGCTAGTACGGGTGTGCATCGTATTATAATAATGCCAGGCCCTGATGCCATCAAGGACGCTGCCTTCACAACCCAGGCAAGAGCTGGGACTGTCCAGGAAAAGCTGGCTATACCCAAACTGTCGGGCGAACCTACTGGGCAAGTAAGGCTCCAAGTAGACAGCGTTGCGGTTATGGTATACCAGGTGGAAAGGGCTAATGTTGTGCAACCAAAGGAGCATTTTACCTTCTAAGAAGTGGAAAGGCCCAATACCATCCAGATGTACAGCCCTTATTTCCTCAGCAGTAAATCGAGGAACAGATACGAAAAAATTGTATCAATCCACTCTTGACAACGCCATCCTACAAGTGCGTATAGTCTTACAATCCTAAGACATGCAGCGATATTGGAAGATGAAGGCGTCATCTGCAGTTACGCCATCTTCGGGGCCAGGCCTCATTAAAGACCGGCAATGCATCAGCAACCACCCCATCAGATAGTAGTATGGCAGTTCAACACGTTCAAAGTCCTTCGTCGCATCACGGGCGATGACCTTGGACATAAAAGTGCGAAGGCTACGGTGTATACTGCACACCATAGCCGGGAGTAGAGCTAGCCTGACTCCAAAGACAGCTTCACAGCATGGAGGATGAAATTACGGCTGATTCTCTCAATGGAACCAGCCCCTACTGAGACCATGTAATTTCACAGCCATACCATCAGGAATCCTGCCAGGAGAGCCTTCTCAGACATCGGCTGGGTATCCTGGTAAAAATAGCTAAAGGAGTCAGTTTTACTCCCAAATTTGTCTCATGTGGCCCTCGATCTCTTGGCCGTCGATACTTGGCTCTGTATTTCCTCGTGGGTTTGAGGACTGTGGAGAGAAAACTGGCCTAAGGCACCTAGCATAAAAAGGTTGGTGAGCCAGGACGTAGTATGGGAAAGGTTCCATTTCGAGCTGTCGTCCTTCTTGATGGATATCTGGTGGCAGGTACTGTGATGACACAGTAGTTCTTGGTAGACAGCTACGAAGCCCGAAAACCGTCGCTCCAGATCCTCGAACTCTTCGTTCGTCGGAGTATACACTTCAAAAACTTCGTCTTCCCAAGGTAGCTTGGAGACTACATGTATCTCGTACAGAGCAAGCCCCATCTCCCCTACGGGTGTAAAGAAAGTCCCCGTACGGCAGTTGTACATTTCCAGCAAAGCCATGAATAATTTCTTATTTATGGGCAAAAGGGTGGTCCACGAAGAGAGAGAGTGTATCCAATTCGGCAGCGACAACCGGCCAACATGATAGGACCCCTTCCGAGTAAGTTGGTTTATGAAAGTGTCAGCTTCAGAGAACGTAAAATTGGGACCATGCACATTCAAGAAAATGCCCGGGGCCAACCCCATCACGTATCGACTGTCTGGTACCCTGCCCACGTACACTGATCGCATGTTATTGTTGTAGTGAATTTTGCCTACAATCATCCCGCTCCGGGTTGGAGTTAAGGAATCCTCCATCTTCCTGTTCATGGGCAACATGTTGAACCATGACAGTGGAAAGTGACGCTCCATCAGGGGGATATGTATAGCCATCCCGTCAGAACTAAAACTCCAGCTCTCAGATACATCCCGAACTTGGGAGTTTTTTACAGTCAGGGCGTCCCCGAAGAGGAACGCAGGCTTCAGGTGTTTGCCCCCCAGCAGCCCTGAGTTCATCATCCCCGAAATAAAGAAGAAGGACTACTTTTTAATGTCATCCAGCCTCTCCAAAGGTTCGTCTTTTGGAAACTGGTTCACCACATACTCGAATATGTGGTCATACCTATAGCCCACAGCAGATTGGGCGTGACTCACCAGAGGTTCTCCTGCAGTATTAACTGGCAAATTCACTGAAAGAAGGACAAAGAAGACAAAGTCAGGAGATGACGAGAAAATATTTAAAAAGAGTTCATGTGGCTCTGTTTAGACGGGTCCTTATGCGGCTTAGTTTTAACAGAGTTCATGCGGCTCTGTTTGGACGGGTCCTTATGCGGCTCAGTTTTAACGGAGTTCATGCGGCTCTGTTTTGATGGATCCTTATGCGGCTCGGTTTTAACGGAGTTCATGCGGCTCTACTTTGATGGGTTCATATGCGGTTCTATTCAAGGGAATTCATGCGGTCCAGTTCATCAGGAGTTCATGCGGCTTTGTTTAGAAGAGTCTCACACGGTCGAGTTTAGATGAGCTTATGCGATCCAGGTTTTAAAGGGGACTTCATGCGGCTTAGTTCTAAAAGAGCTCATGCGGTTCTGTTCAATGGGGCTTATACGGCCCAGTTCAGATAAGCTTATGCGGCCCAGTTCAGATAAGCTTATGCGGCTAAGTTCATCAGGAACTCATGCGGTCCTGTTCAGTAGGACTTCATGCGGTTCAGTTTTAAAGGTGCTAACGCGGCCCAGTTCATCAAGAGCTCATGCGGTTATGTTCAGTGGGACCTCATGCGGTTCAGTTTTAAAGGTGCTTATACGGATTAGTCATTCTCATACGGCTCAAACATAGGGCATACCCCATGCGACTTGGACATGAGACGTTCATGCGGCCCATACAATATATGCAGCTTCATTGTACTGAACTTAGGCAGTTCAATGGAGACGAAGGACGTATTAAATGCCAAGAAGAAAAGGCTTGTACATAAAACATGCAACAGAGCCATTTTTGTTAGGTTTGAAGCATACGGTCTGCCACATAATCCTTACCATCAATGGCGGGGTGGACATCAGGATGAACTGTGGGCGCCTCAGTCGATGAAGAAGGCGCTCTCTTACCCTTCGCTGTAGCGCTAGAGGAAGCTTTGGGGGCCATTGTTGATCGGTGATCGAGAGAGAAGACGACGACAACTAGGGCAAGAAAAGCTTGAGCCAGAAAAGAAAGTAAAGAGTCTCTCTCTCCCAAAGAACCCATATTTATAGGCTGATGGGGGGTGTGCAGATCAAGGGACGCTTCGCATGGCGCGTCGCCTAGAAAATAAAGCCGACTCTTAGATTTCTAACCCCTGCATGCGGAAAGATTAAATCCTAATCATTAAGGCAAAATAAAAATATTTAAAGCTGACTCTTGGTTTCCTTACCCAAAAGACGGCTTCAAATCAAAATAAATCAAGAGCAATAATGAGACACCCATGTAGCACAGGACCATTATGCGGCCAGAACAGTCCATGCGGCTAAGAAGTCTATGCGGACAGAGCGGTCCATGCGGCCAGAACATCCCATGCGGCCAGAACATCCCATGCGGCCCGAGAAGTCTATGCGGCAGGAAGAGCTTATGCAGACATATCCATGCTTCTTATTCAAAGTATTTTAATTTTGTAAATTGAAAACTTTGAAGGATGTCTTGTAGAAGCATGGAAAATATATAAATAAATTCTTATGCGGCCCAAAAATCAGCCCCATGCGGCTCATAGCTGAAGGAGCCTTCATGCGACTCAAAAGACCAGAGAGCTTCATGCGGCTCAGAAAGATGAAGAAGAATCCACGTGGCCTCATGAGGCTCAAAATAGGCCTTTACAACTAGCCATAAATGCTCTGAGCAGCTAGCTCATTAATTATCCTGACACAGCGGCAGCTCTGACAACGACAAATTGACAGCTCTGACATAAAGGTCAAATGATGGCCCTGTCATAATGGCGTGCTCCTAGAGAGACAAGGAAAATCTTTATAGCTGGCATGATCCACCCATTTTCAAAGCTCCTTATGTGGCTCAGCTGCAAGGACTTCCATGTGGCTCAGTTAAAAGGACCTCCATGCGGCTCAGTTGTAAGGACTTCCATACGGCTCAGTTGTAAGGGCCTCTATGCGACTCAGATTGAGAGGACGTCCATGCGGCTCAGTTGTAAGGACGTCCATACGGCTAAGATTAAAGGACGTCCATGCGGCTCAGTTTTAAGGACGTCCATGCGGCTCAAATTAAAGGACTTCCATGCGGCTCAGATTAAAGGACTTCCATGCGGTTCAGATAAGGCCACCCTTATGCGGTTTTGACATGTGGCCACACTCATGCGGCTCAACTATGACCGTCCTCCATGCGGCTCACAGCAGTTGGGACACGTGGCAGGTGTTGATCAAATCCCAATAATTCAGATTTATGGCAATCGACATAACAGGCAGTTGGGACACGTGGCAAAAGATTGACCAAGATTTATTCACTCGGATCTGTTGATATCAATAAATTGTCACAATGTAGATTTATTACAATCAACATTAACTGCCCAGATTAATTTCTAACAAAACTATAAAGATTTGGTGCAATCAACATTAACTGCCCAGATTTGTTACAATCAACATTAACAGCCCGAAATGATTTTCAACAAATAGGATCAAGACAAATCTTAACCAAATCCCTAACCGCCCACTTTTTAAGGAGTAATTATGGCACACCCTACTTATCACAAAGCCCTATAAATAGCAAGGTGCCATTCCCTTGCAAAATACTGGACAGACAGCAGCAGACACACAGAGTTATACGCACATAGCCTGAGCAGAGATATCAGCAACTCCCGCCCACACAAAGAGCAATTCTTTCCCGGAGCCGAAGCGACGTCCGATCGTCCAAGGAGTAAGACAGAATTGTCGTCACTCTCCCGAGCCTCTACCGTCACCCCCAGAATCAAAAATAAATAATTGTACTTTAGATTGCTTTTCCTAGGTTTTGTTCCTAGGCTCTCTTTTGTACAAGCAAGTTTGTATTGAAAGTAAAAGTCCAGTCCTCCCATAAAATTGTTCTGTTTATTTATAATCAATGGCAAACACCGTTGTACCCACTCCCCGGACCAGTTTTGGCAGGCATTGCAGTAGCCTTGTTCGCGATACCCTTTGGTGCTCGCCTCTATTCTTGTCTTTTATTGGCTTTTCGCGCTTGGCGCGCTTACTTGTATAGGCTTCGGCAATTTATGCCAGATACATCAATAAAAGCTTCGTTTCTCAAAAAAACTATATATATATACACTCATATTCACTTTACAACAAGTAAAGTAGCTTATAGAAAATTCTAAAAAAAATGTATAAAAATATCTATAATTTCTAAATTATAATGTACACTAAATTTGATAGTGTAATGTACAAGCAAACCTACCTACACACTATTAACAAAACTAATGACTTAATACTATTATATGTAACAAAATTTAAATAAGGAATAAAAGATGGGGATTTACATCAGGTGAGGATAAATGGGGATGTGTCCAAATTGGTTACACGCGTATTAGATATTTGGGAAGACCAGACATCAACTAGGCATCAGATGTAATAGGAAGGAGTCATGAGCGAGAGTGCAGGAAAAATAGGAGTAAGAGAGAGTATCAAGCCAATGGGTTAAGGCAGCAACCTAATGACAGTATTCGCAATACGAGCAGATTTATGGGGTGCTCCCACTTGAGAATTGGGTTGGGATATCGACAAGGAATAGCAGACTTGTAAAATGTATTAAGTTTCACTTTGAATCAGTCGGCACTATTGTACCATGTTACACACAGGTATTAGTTGCCACAATGTATCAGTTAGCATCAATAGAAGGGGGAGGGTCTCCTGACTGATACACTACAAATATGAAAGTATATATGGGTGTACATGAGTGGATAAGGGTTAGATAGAGAAAGGAATATATATATATATATATATATATATATATATATATTTTATATATATATATATATATATATATATATATATATATATATATATATATATATATATACCAGTAAGGATAGGACACAAGGATACAATCCAACTAATATAACACATAAACTTGGTATAGAAAAGAACCAAGACTAAGGTAAATAATTAATAAAGCCTTACCGACCCAATTGAGATACAAATAGAAATAAGAAATGGTCCAGAAATCTAACTAGTGAGTAAATATTTTGTAAATTTCTTTTATTACCTTATAACACCGGCCTTGTTCTCATTATAGTTCATACTAGAGTTGCCCTTACCTGCGTCATGACTGAGTTGTACCGTGTCGTCACCTGTATCTTGACTGAGTCGTGTCTACAAGTATGTGTAACTGAACTGCTATTCCTAATTTATTTTTTTAACCCGTGAGTCCACACTCGGGACAAGGGTATTTATGTTGACTATTTGTACCCGTGAGTCCACTCAGGACGAGGGATGACCATTTGCACCGAAGAGTTCACATACGGGACGAGTTGTTTGCCTTGAACTAACCTATGAGTCCACACTCGGGGCAAGGGTTAGTGATTAGTTCAAACTCATGAGTCCACACTCGGGACGAGGGTTTGGTATTCCATTGATCTCTTGTTTACTTATTCTTCCAGTAGTTCATTTATGCGCAGTTGTTTCCGTGTCCGTGTTCATAGTCGCCTGTTAGTAGCCACATGTCAGTTTTTGTCTCTTTTTCTGTTTATATCCTGTTTATATTCTTATGCATGATAGAACTATTAAATAGGCATGTTTTTATGTATCTTGTTATGTCCCCTGAGGACCTGATGACCTCTTCAGGTTTAGCGATTGCATGAAGTTAGTTAGCAAAGCAGGATGGTAGCTGATTATGATGGACTTGCAGGATCCAGTTATAGTTATTATATTTATTATCCGCTCATGCTTTCATTCCTTATCATGATATACTATGCTTATTGGCTTACTTTACAGACTGATAATATTCTTCGAGTCTAATCGGACATGTATGCTAGTGGGCTGCAGACCACGACCCATAGTATTCAATTATGTTTTATGTTCTTCTTGTGGATTGAGATATAGTTTTGCATTATCATGATTAGGCACATTACCACAGTCCAGATAGCATTTACGTATTCGAGTTGGACTAGAGTCTACTTGATACGTAACTGGCTTGCTCACGCACACATATCCCAAAAACCAGGTACGGGACGTGACAATAGAAGACTTAAATAATTGAAAGACACCCTTTTATTGATAAAATACGGGATCTTGTATCGAGGGATTACATCATCAAGGGACAATGCGTCCATATTGACGGATATGTACTCTCCCAGTTCTTCGTCAGTGAGTACTGAAGTAGCCTGAGGTAGTTCGGAAGAACCTATTGGGAGCTTGGCCTTTGTCGGCTCTGGTGCCGATAGAGATACGTGAGCCTTCTCTTGAAGCTTAAGAGGGGCTGAAGACTGAGGAGGTCTGCCTTTAAGCTGCACCTTGAGTGGTGCCAAAGTTGGTGTTTCGACGACTGGTGCCTTCCCATGTTGTTTTGCTACGAGGAAAGCCGACACTTGTCGAGGCTTCCCCTTGAGTCGTATCTTCAAGGAGACTTCAGTGGATGCTCCGCCTAGAGAAGTTGGTGCCCTCCTGCGATGTTTGACCACTATAGGAGACGGTGTTTGAGGCGGCTTCCCCTTGTGTCGCACTTTTAGGGGAGCATCGATTATTATTTCTGCCTCCAAGTCAGCTTCGGCATCGGCTTCATCATCGGTATAGTTGGGTTCATCTTCGAGATGAATCGACTTGTACAGATCAGAGTCGGTAAAGAAGGCCTCAATCCCTCTGAAAGGATCGACATTAACGAACTATGTTCAGACTATGCCGTTGGTGGATACGTACTTCATACATTGATAGAGAGTGGATGGTACCACCATGTATTCGTGTAGCTACGGCCGCCCTAACAAGATGTTGCATTTGACGTCCGCATCCACAATATAACAGGTCACTTTGGTCTAGAGATCACCGATATGACACTTCAGCCGGATCTTTCCTAGCGGCTCACTCTTGCTGGCGTTAAAGCCACTAATTTTAGTATGAGGCGCTGTGAGAAGATGCATCAGGATCCCCAACGTCTAGAGTAGAGTTCGAGGGATAATACTGAGAGAAGACCTGAGTCGATCTGTATTTAATCAACCATGATGGCACCGACGTATCTGTGTAATACAGTGGTCTGTTGTGCCTGTTGTTCTTGAGCCGCATGTCTTGTTGAGTAAATGTGATGTTGGAGATGATCTCCCTCATACTATGGTAGTATAGACTTGCTGCTGGATCGTCCTTAGCCTGCTTGACCTGACTGATGAAAAACTCAGCATCATTCAGGGCTTCGTAGAGAGCCTTCCGAGTATCTTTAGATAGACGGAGGAGCTCAAACAAGGACAGCCGAGCTGGAGTACTGGCAAGTTGTGCAGTATGTCGAAGTTATGGGATTTGGTTAACCCCAAAGCGTTGTCTTTCGTTGAGGCCTGTCGAAGTGGGCCTCCTTATGCTTCTGTTTTTCAGCTGCTAGAAGTCGGGGAGGACCTTCACCTTGAGCAGTCGTGGTAGGTACAGGAGGTGCCGCTTCGACAGGGGCTTTCTCAAGTTGAGCGTTCTGTTGTGAACACATTTGTACAGGAAGTGCCTCCTCGGGGGAGGAGGTCACCGTTCGTCAAGACTTGGCCTTCTTGCCTTTAGCTTTGGAGGTAGAATATACCCCCGGTTGAATCAGTTCCGGAGCGAGATCTGGGTGAACCCACATGATCTACCCCCGGGATGTGGTGAGTGGAATCAGTCCATTTGTGTTGTCACGAGTCGGCAGAAGGTTGACCACCTCCAATGTCGCCTTCGGGATGGGGACAACACCATCTTGAGTTGTAGTATACGGTAAGGTGCCGAACTGGAGTGACACCATATTGGCGGAAACCGTCTTCTCCTCGTAATTGACTGAGATGACGTTCACATTGATCATACATTGTATGTAGTTCTTGAGGATGTAGCAGTCTTGAGTTGGATGTCCAACGAACCGATGGTAATGAAAGTACCTTGGGTCGCCCACTCTTTCCACCTCGTCAGGATGCTTAGGATCAGGTAACTTAATCTTGTCGCTCTGTTTCAGCATCTCGAACAGTTGTAAGGTGTCATCGTCATTGAAGGAGTAGACCTCCTTCGGCCTCGGTGCAGGTGGATGCTTCTGAACGTGCCCCTGTGCGTTTTTTGAAGCATTGACACTCAATTCCTGCTTCCCTTTCACCTCACTCCTACTATTTTTGGTAGCATGTCACGACCCGCACCCAGTATAGGGGCACGAAATGTGGGTACGCCCAGCCTACGCCGTAGTATCGGCGGTAGAACGCTGTTCTAGGTTACTATCACAAACTAAATATAATATGATATACTCTCCGAACGAAGGACAAATCAAATAAGGTACAACTCAATCACAAATCGAAAGATGGAAATAGCACGATATTATAGATATAAAATCTCAAAAGAAAACATACAAACAGAAGAAAATAAGTCTATGTGTCTAAATGACACAACATCACAAACATCCAGAAATAATACAACTCTAAAGTCCATACAAATAACATAATGAAAATAAGATAAAGCCTAGCTAATCTAGTCTAAGCAGTAGAGATGACGTCCTCAGCTAGAACTGGATCCTCCTGTGGGTCCAACTCACAGGTGTCGTCTAGATGGGCTCCATAGTAGGTTGGGTAGAAGTCTTTAGTATCATCTGTAATATTTTCAACAGGTCCAGTCAGGACAGGAGCGAGCACGATACATCACACACAGTTTATATCATGGCAGAAAATATAAAGCATGTAAAAGAGTAAGATATATGAACTGTAAGAAGATGTACATGAAAACGAGAGATATTTGTAAACTGGAAATACATACATGATAATTAAGAACTGTAAGTGACTAGTGATTTAGAGCATAATATGGTTATGTAAACAGGTTAGGTTATACAATAAAATGGGACTCCATTATACGTGAGGACACGATAGACATATACAATATTTTATACAATAGGGGATTTGATCACATAACCATTTCCTACTGACCCTCCCCAATCAATACACAAGGATCCAATCAAGTTACGTTACCTATACAATAGTTTATCCATGGGCTCATGTGATCATGAGAGTACAAGATTGCATAAGAGTATACATGAATAGGGGTGTACAAGAAATATAATATGTTCGTGAAAAGCACATGACAATATGTATTTGATGTACCCGAGGGGGATAACACCGCAAGAGAAGATCCATATAATACCAATCTATGATAACAATCGTGACAACATCAAGTAAAGTAATCTAGAGCAAGAATATAAGTCCTGACAAGTATGAAACGATCAGAGAATGTACTCGCCTGATACTCTGAATGATAGATGAATATCTGATGTCTGAACCGGAGTCACAGTGTCCTAATTAAAGCAATATAGGTTATGATGTCTTCAAAATAAGGTAAACGAATTCTACAATGCAATCTAGATGATTTCTAAGCCAATCCATGTCAAAGTCGAACTCTGGTCAACCTTGGTCAAACTAGTCAACATCTAGGATGTAACACCCAGTTTTCCAGATGAGGGTATTTTTGAAATTTTGTACTTATAATAATTATTATTGATATTTAAATCATATTATGATTTTTGGTGATTTTTATTAATTTTTAAACTATTTGAAACATAACTTTTTTTTACTGATTTTCAGTCTACACATCACTAATCCATTTTTTTTCCTGTGTACACTTCCTTTCACTGTTTGATGAACACCTAATACACTAGACACAAACACACAATTATGTTTCCTGAGATTTAAATATGGGATGTTCACTGTTCAAATCTGAGTTGATTGGGGGACTATTAAACTGATGTCTGAGTATTTTTTCCTCACTGTTTTGCATGAGTTCACTCACTGTTGCACACTCTTATCTCACGGTTGCTCACTGTCCTCTAGTCACACACACATGTTAGTTTCAATCCCACATACCCTCATCCACTTGACACTCAAGCCTAACACTCTCACATCCCCACTAGCACACACACCCTCACACACAAGCCACATGCCCTCACTCTCACTCATGACACACACACACACACCTTGAATATTCACATGTTTCCCCTTTTACTCTTTTCATATATATATATATATATATATATATATATATATATATATTTATATATATATATATATATATATATATATATATATATATATATATATATATATATATATATTCATATATATATATATATATATAAATATAAATATATATATATATATATATATATATATATATATATATATATATATATATATATATATATATATATATATAAAATATATATATATATATATATATATATATATATATATATATATATATATATAGGTTCCTAAAAAAAAAAAAAAAAAAAAATATATATATATATAGGTTCCTATAGATAATGTTGTGTGTTAATGTATATATATGATATAAGGTATTATATATTATGATATAGGGTATGGGTGATATTGTATAGTGGCTATAGGATATGTATTTCAAGTTACATTATATAGCCTTGTTAATGTGTGTTTTTAGATATTAATGTGTGTATCCTATATTAGATTATATATATATTGGGTGCATTATAGTCAGGCTTATAGAGTGTCATGTAGATGAGTTATGGGTTGGCTATGGCATGGTATGCCTAGTTTGGAGTCTAGAATAGACTGTTTAGTCTTGTTAGACCTAGAATGGCTTGTTAGACCTAGATTAGACTAGTTGACTTAGGTTTGACTTGGTTGACCTAGTTTGACTTCTAGGGTTGACCAGAGTTGACCAAGAGTTGACTTTGGTCTAGATTGACCTAGATTCATGTAGTATGCATCGTAGTGCATCTTATTACTATTCTGGACTCGTTGTAACTTGTACTATTCTATAGGAGACAGACACCACTCCTCGGACAGTCTATATTCTCTCAGATTCACCGGTTACAGGCGAGTACATTCTCTGATAGTTCTTCCATTTACTTGTTAATTACTGTACTTCAGTTCTAGATAGTTTTATGTGATTCTTACAACACGTATGGATATTTCTGGATTCATGTATGCGACACACATACCATCTGTCTGGCCTCTATTTTCTGGAACCACTACTGGCATCACCTTCTGGAACCACCTATTAGAATCATCCTGGAATCTTTTGCTGGTATCATTATGTTTGGCTGGACTCATCCCGATTTCTCGTGTCATTTTCTGGATTCACTTGTACTTGCTGGACGGGGAAATATTGGAATAGGCATGTGAACATACCCAAATACTGGAACCACTCCCTTGGAATTATACTGGAATGATAGCCATCTCATACCCGGCCAGGTATGTGATGTGCCGTATTACCTACAGCCGTTCACATGTCGATCCCGATATTTTAAAACACATTGTTAGAGTATAGGCAGGACTCACCCTGGAACCTTTGATCACCAACTAGACTCACCTCATACCGGACTCATCTTGTTCTGGAACCACCTGGTATCAGATTTATCTGTCTGGATTTACTAGGGTTTTGCACTTATTTACATTTACATTCTGGACTTATACTATGTTGCTCTAGTTCAGCTAGTTTCTAATTACAGTCCTTATTGCTATGTTTCTTTTCTTGTTTTTACTTACCTTACTTTCCTTGTATCTTAACTGTTTCTCTATACCATCACCTGTATACAAACTGCCATTTTTATCAATAAAACTGTTTATAACTGCGTTATAGTTCTCTATCATTTAATTAGGATTTCTTGATGAGTTGTACTCGTTCCTGTCCTGACTGGACCTGTTGAAATTTTACAGATGATTGCCCTGAGGATACTTGCCCTACATATTATGGACCCGGAGACGGGATGACTACCTTTGGCCCCGACACTCAGGAGTGATCGCGATTTAGTTTAGTAGATTAGCATCTGTTCCATGTTAAACTTGTTATAGAAGTTTTGAGACTTGTGTAGTATTTGAGATTTGTTGTGAGTTGTTATTATTTTAGTAGTTGTTCTTCTATTCTTAGTTTAATTCTTCTGTGTTTATCTATCGTGCTTAGACTGTGATTGAGTTTAATATCTTATACTTGTCCTCCGTTCGGAGTTGATCATGATGAGTACATTATAATTGCGCGAATTGCTAGTTAGATAGTAACCTAGGACAGCGCTCTACCGCCGACACTGCGGCGTAGGCTGGGCGTCGTTACGTACTCGTACCCTCACAGTGGGTGCGGGTCGTGACACATTTTTAGTGGTGGCCCATGCAGGTCGAGAATCGCATTAGTACGATATCGTGGTAGTACGGCGACTTAGTTGTACTATTGCGAGCCTGCGATAGGATTGAGAGATAGGCTTTAACGGAGAGGTACTCAATCACAGTTAGGAAAAATTCTGCTTCAATTCATGCCATCTTCATATCTTACTCATTGTCTTCTTTGAAATAAACTGTCCTCCTTTGATTTTATCGATTCCTGCTCAGTATTGACTTCCTTTTCGATCTGTCTTCAGGATGGTGGATACACGATCACATCGCTCTGGTACTGTCACCCCCAAAATTTCTTAATAGGACTAATATGGTCATTTGCATTATTTTATTATTTTTAATATTATATAAATATTATTTTTAGTGTTTTTATATTATTATTGAAATAAGTATTTTACTGATAGTGTTTTTATTTATCAAAAGTTTAAAATATTTAATAAATATTTAGTATTTGTTTATAATTAAATTTTGATTTTATTTTTATATATTTAGGTAATATTCCATTTGTGGGACATATATATAAATGTATATATATTTGTATTAATGGGTAAATATTATAGGTTTATTTTATATAAATAAATATATACGTATACGTGTATATATATATTATATATATGTATGTTTATATGAATGTATGTATGTATGTATTTATGTGTGTGTAATATATAAATAGTTTAGGTATTAAAGAAAGAAAAGAAAAAAAAGAAAAAAAAACAAACAAACCTATACACATGTGCCCCCCCACAAATAATAAGAGCAGCATTGCTGCTACTAAATCCGAGCACCCCCTTTGATTGAACCCGATTCCTTATATAAACGTAACTCCATATATATATATATATATATATATATATATATATATATATATATATATATATATATATATATATATATATATCTGTGTATGTAGAGAGAGAGAAAGAGATTTTTGCAAAACCCAAACCCTAGCTGTCACGCCCAACCCAGTGTACGTCCCAACGTCGACGTGGATCAACCCGCGGCCGTCCATCGCCGGAAAACGCACAACGAGCATCCCACCCGCGCTCGAAAACTGTCAGCGAAGGACCAACTTTGGAAATAGATTTCTCCTTCCTCGCTCCGTCGTTTTGCGAACCACTTGGTCAGGTATGATCCCAACATATACACCTTTAATTTCCTTCAAATAGTTCGTGCCGATTCGCACCATGTGCGACGAAAAACGAGTTCCAAAATCGAGAAAAAACTCGATTTTCTGGGTTTAGAAACTGTCTCAAAACCCCAACTTTGTGGTCGATTTGTGACCAGCCTGTTGTGTTTTTTTAAATCGGTCTGAAGAGACTTGGAGACAACCTATAGGGCTTCAAAATCTTTATTATAGAAGTGAATTTCATGCACTGTACAGAAAGTTATTGATTTGTGAAGTTAGAGAAAAAACTGATTTTCAAAAGTGGATTTTTAGAAAAATTGTCCCGATACGCCGTCCGTCCCGTCAATCCGGACGACGTGGTCACGAACCGAAAGCATCAAAAGGTGCGTATCGACTTCGTGGTCGTGTGGGCTTTGACGGAATTCAAATTGGTCGCGTGTGCGCGACGAATTTGATGCGTATCCGTCAAAAATTTACCGTATCGGCCTTTTGCATATTTGTCAATTACTTTGTGCACACTCATCAAATCGTGACGAAACTTGTGCCATTGGACTCAAAATATTTTTCTGGTCCTGTATGCCAAGTTTGGTCCGATTCTGAGACCGTTGATCGGGACGCCATTTTGGTGGGCCCACAATCCCACTCAACGGGTGATTTTGTGCACAGCCCACCGAAATCCAAAATTGGACATACCGTTGGGTTCGTCTCATCAAACTGGACCTGTAGACATATAGTTTGATGACTTTAAAGACCGTAGATTCTGGCATATTTTTCGGTGCAAAGTGGGTCCAACGGCGGACACCATTTTGACCCGAAATTACTGTTTTGCCCCTGTGTCCAGAATTAGACTTATGGGTTGGCGTTTCTAGCTAATTTGACTATTCTAAGAATGTTGGTAATATCTGTTTCAGCATTAGGAGACAGTTGTGCGAGTTGACCGTTCGTGGCTCATTGAGTGGGTGGTAGTTTTGATTTTCTCAGCTCAGGACGACAGGCGAGTACATTCTCTGATAGTTTTCATTGTCTTGATACCTACTATATTCGATTCAGTTGTAGTGTTATACTTGATTCTCGACATAAGGATACACGGACTAGTATACATTGAATCTCGTCATGAGATGTCATTCCTAGTTCGATATTATTTCCTGTGCTTGTATAGACACCGATTTGGAAGTGGGCTGGCCCCCTGCTCTTCGAATCCCGTGTCATGACCTGTCATGTCTGGATTTATTATACTACTCGGGGATGGGGAGTTATTAGAGGTTATGTGATCATTACCATTACTTGTTTATTACTTGCGCATAGCTCCACCCTCACCACACGTAGGGTGTAGCCTGACCTTATACTACTTGTGCATAGCTTTCCATTTTGGCCGGCCTGATCCCTATATTATTATACTACTTGTGCATAGTCGGTCAAATGGAACAGCCTGATCTTGACCCAAGCCGATCACATAACGCTCTAATATCTCATGGCACTTTATTTTTAGTATTACGTCATACTTCAGATTACTTTCTATTGTTTATATTCCAGTTTCATCGTACATATCTCACACATGACATGATTTACAGTTCTCTTGTACCGTATACTTTCAGTCTTGATATTCCATCTTGTATTTCATTATGATTGTCTCTTATAGTATTTGTCAATTCACATGGAACTGCTATTGGCATTTGTACTTGCTCATATCCTGACAGGATAACCCCCGTTGTTTTTTAGAGGATTTAGATACAGATTGTCCAACCTACTACGGGTTTGGCATAGATGGAGCCTACGACCAGGACCAGCCTGCGGACTCGGTGTTCGTAGATGACGCACCGCCAGTAGTGACCTAGTTCACCTAGATTTTGTCTTGATTACATTCTAGTTTGATACTTTGAGACTTGTAGTATTTATTTTGGGATATTATTTTATGTCTTGGTCTCTGAACTTGTGATTGTGGTTTGGTACTATTTCAGACTATTTATCTCATCTTTATCTTTATCTTTATCATCGTGTTTATCTTCCTTAGAATTATGTGATTGAGTTGTGGTTATATTCCTCTGTGCGGAGATGACAGGTTATATTATTGTTTCTTAGATTCTATATATTCTAGATGACCTTTACAGCGTTCTACCGCCGATACTGCGGCGTAGGCTGGACGTACCCACGTGCTCGTGCCCCTAAACAGGGTGCAGGTCATGACACGTTTTTATGGTTGCCCATGCAGGTCAGAGTCGCAACTAGTACGATTTCGTAATGGTGCTCGACTTAGAGTGCTAATTACGAGCCTGCTGTTAGGATATAGGTTTTAGGTTATGATAGAAGTTACTCAATCACATATTAGGAAAATTTTAATCTTTTGATTACCATGACAAACTCTTCTTGCATTTCAAATTAAATTGTCCTTCCTTGATGATATCCTATCATATGCCATATTTATCTCTTTGCTTAGGACTTTTGAGAGATTCATGTGACGACCTTTGAGAATCTTGTTTTAAACGTCAACTTGAAATCATTTCCTCTTGTTTTTCTTCATTCTTGCTCCTTGTTATTGAATTTGATTTTATTGGATCATCGCTGATTTTGATTTTTCATATCGAGATGAATTTTATGGCCTGAATTATGGTACCTTTCTGATAACATATGTTGACGAAAATAATCGGGAAGGTAAAACATCTACTTAGTTATGAAACCTGGAGTTTATCGCAGCTATATTAGCCGGCGTGGCGGAAACGTAGAGACCTGACTTCGGATGTACATATATTGGTCATGAGATTTGAGATTTCTTACAGCTATACTAGTCGGCGTGGCGAGGATTCCAGACGATATGATTATAGAGGTGCATACCTAGTTATGGAATCTACCGTTTATCGAAGCCTTGCTTACTGGCGTGGCGATGATTCCGAGTATCATGATTTAGTACAGACGTGTGTAATTATCAGATTGTATCTTGAGAAGGGTCCTAACATGTCATCTCTATCATTCCACTTCTATTATTATCGATTTTGTTCCATCCTCAATTACCTTAGGAGTAGGGATAGTTTCAGTTATTTAGTCCAGGTCCTTGTAGAGTCTCATTTCATTATAGGTTCTTCGCTGTATGATGGCTTGGTGACTTGCAATTAGTTTGTGTCCTTGAGTATTGTGTTAATAGTTTAGAGCATGGTTAGGAAGTAATGTATATGATTTTGATAACTAAATATAGATGAGAACCCTAGGGTGATTAATAAGTGTTATGGTAGGAGTTGCCCCAGATGCCAGAATAGGAGGTGTACCCTAGTAGTTAAAGACAGAGTATTTCACGTGTTATATAGGTTTAGGCACCCATATTTTAAGTGACTAGTTAGATGAGGGACATGAGTAACCTAGTATAGGATTACCATCCAAGTATCATATAGATGAGTAAGTGCCTTGTGTAAATGGTGTCAAGGCTTGGGTAGACACCCTAGAGAGAGTATCCTAGATTGACGAATGTTCATCCGTGACTTTGATTTCTGGAACATCAGATATGTCAACCTCTGGAAACTTCCTTCATGAGTTTGTAGTAGACAAGATTATCTTCATTTTGATATATCATGTCCTAATCAAACTCGTTCGCTTGTACTATCTTTGTATCGTACAACTTTCGGATCAATTTAGACCATTGACCATTTCCACTTTTATTTGTGATTATCATATACACATTGCCATGAATTTTAATTTAGAAGCACAAGACTAGTTGTTTTCTCAAAACCAACTTCATATGCATGATCTAGACAAGACACCCTACGCCCATGACCTTCGTGTCCTACTCAGCCACGCTATCTTGTGCTTTATTTTATCACACGACTTTTCTGACACAAGATCCAATCTTGATTCACCCCACAAACTCACTTTTATTTCTGACTCGAATTGGGGGCACCATTTCGACCAAACTTGTTGACCCAAAATATGGACACGACCCACATTAAGCCTACTACCCACATGACACTTGTGTTCCATTCAACTGATCCCCGTATGCTACTTATTTACCCGCATTCATTTGAGGAAGATAATAGAAGGTAGTATCCCATAAGTGTAGTATAGTATCCTGGATAGAGTGTGCCAGTAAGTTGAGATCTTCACGGATTATAAGAGCTTGAAGTACGTGTTCACCAGAAGGAATTGAACATGAGACAGAGGCGCTGGCTTGAGCTGATAAAGGACTTTAATATCTCTTTGCAGTACCATCCAGGGAAGGCCAACGTAGTTGCAGATGCCTTGAACAGGTATCCAGTCGCTATGTATTTGACGGCATATCGTCATCTATTGGCCAATCTAGATAGTTTGGGTATCGAGGTGATCATTCCGGGGATGGAGGTTCAGATGTGGGGTTTACAGATTCAGTCTGCATTGATGGACAGAGTCAGATCAACATAGTTTGATGACGTGGCCCTGAGGAGCATCATGGAGCAAGTGCTAGCAGGATTGCTAGACAATTTTTCTATAGCCGAAGATGGGTTACTGAGGCACGGTACTAGATTGTGCATTCCGAATAGAGAGCTTCGGGAAGAGATTCTGCAGGAAGCGTATCGTTCCCAGTACTTTATGCATCCTGGAGCCAACAAGATGTACAGAGACCTGAGGGAGCACGTATGGTGGTATGGCATGAAGCGAGATGTAGCTCTGTTTGTATCTCGATGCTTAGTGTGCCAGCAGGGGAAAGCCGAGAGACAGAGGCCAGGTGGTCTGCTTTAGCTACTACCCATTCCAGAGTGGAAGTGGGAGCACATCACTATGGACTTTGTATCTGGACTTCCATGATCTTCAGGAGGAAAAGACGCGATTTGGGTCATCGTTGATAGATTGACCAAATCGGCCCACTTTTTGCCTTTCAAGGTGGGACTATCCACGGAGAAGCTGGCAGAGATGTATGTGCGGCAGATAGTCAGATTGTACGGAGTTCCGGTGAGTATAGTCTCGGATCGGGATAGTCGTTTTACTTCCCACTTTTTGAGGAGTTTGCATACTAGCTTGGGCACTCAGCTCAAGTTCAGTACCGCGTATCACCCCCAGACAAACGGGCAGTCAGAGAGGACCATCCAGACACTCGAGGATATGCTTCGCACTTGTGTGTTAGATTTCGGGGGATCTTGGGAGGACTATCTTCACCTGGTAGAGTTTGCTTACAACAACAGCTATCAGGCCAGTATAGAGATGTCGCCATTTGAGGCTCTATACGGACGGAGATGTCGCACTCCTTTGTCATGGGACGATGTCGGTGAGAGAGTTTTGCTTGGCCCGGAGATGGTGGTGGATGCAACAGAGAAGGTTAAGTTGATCAGAGATAGACTTCGGGTGGCTCAGGATAGACAGCGGCATTGGGCCGATAGCCACCGGAGACCGTTAGAGTTCGAGGTTAGTATCAGTTTTTCTGTTTGTGCTTGTTGGTGATTGTTTGCTTTAGGATCTTGTATTGAGTCTTGTCTTGTGTCTAGGTTGGCGATATGGTGTTCCTGAGGATTTCTCCGACACGGGGCACGATTTGTTTTGGCCGAGACGGGAAGCTTAGTCCGCGCTTCATCGGACCTTTCACTATTCTTGGAAGGGTCGTTGCAGTGGCCTATCGACTAGATTTGCCGCCTATGCTCGAGGGATTCCATAACGTGTTCCATGTGTCGCAGTTGAGGCGGTACGTGGCAGACCCTAGTCACGTATTGGATCACTCCGAATTAGAGGTGTGGCCTACTCTCCGCAATCCAGAGCAGCCTGTGGAGATTCTGGATCGTCGTGAGAAGGTGCTCCGGAATCAAGTTATTCCTTTGGTTCGTGTCGTATGGAGGCATCACTCTCCAGGTGAGTCTACCTGGAATAGAGAGGACGAGATGCGGGAGCGTTATCCTTATCTCTTCGAGCCTTGAGGTATTTTTCTTTGTTCTTGCTACTGTTATTGTGCTAGTTTGCTCTAATTTCGAGGACGAAATTTTTTTTTTGAGGGTAGATTTGTCACCCCCAAAATTTCTTAATAGGGCTAATATGGTCATTTGTATTATTTCATTATTTTTAATATTATTTAAATATTATTTTTAGTGTTTTTATATTATTATTGAAATAAGTATTTTACTGATAGTGTTTTTATTTATCAAAAGTTTAAAATATTTAATAAATATTTAGTATTTGTTTATAATTAAATTTTGATTTTATTTTTATATATTTAGGTAATATTCCATTTGTGGGACATATATATATATATATATATATATATATATATATATATATATATATATATATATATATATATATATATATTTGTATTAATGGGTAAATATTATAGGTTTATTTTATCTAATAAATATATACGTATACGTGTATATATATATATATTATATGTATGTATGTATATATGTATGTATGTATGCATGTATTTATGTGTGTGTACAAATATATATATAATATATATATAATAGTTTAGGTATTAAAGAAAGAAAAGAAAAAGAAAAAAAAAAAAAAAAAACCCATACACATGCGCCCCCCCACAAATAATAAGCAGCAGCATTGCTGCTACTAAATCCGAGCACCCCCTTTGATTGAACCCGATTCCTTATATAAACGTAACTTCGGAAACCCGAACCACTATATATATATATATATATATATATATATATATATATATATATATATATATATATATATATATATATATATATATGTGTGTGTGTGTGTGTGTGTGTGTGTGTGTGTGTGTGTGTAGAGAGAGAGAGAAAGAGATTTTTGCAAAACCCAAACCCTAGCCGTCACCCCCAACCCAGTGTACGTCCCAACGTCGACGTGGACCAACCCGCGGCCGTCCATCGCCGGAAAACGCGCAACGAGCATCCCACCCGCGCACGAAAACTGTCAGCGAAGGACCAACTTTGGAAATAGATTTCTCCTTCCTCGCTCCGTCATTTTGCGAACCACTTGGTCAGGTATGATCCCAACATATACACCTTTAATTTCCTTCAAATAGTTCGTGCCGATTCGCACCATGTGCGACGAAAAACGAGTTCGAAAATCGAGAAAAAACTCGATTTTCTGGGTTTAGAAACTGTCCCAAAACCCCAACTTTGTGGTCGATTTGCGACCAGCGTGTTGTGTTTTTTTTAGATCGGTCTGAAGAGAATTGGAGACAACCTATAGGGCTTCAAAATCTTTTTTATAGAACTGAATTTCATGCACTGTACAGAAAGTTATTGATTTGTGAAGTTGGAGAAAAAACTGATTTTCAAAAGTGGATTTTTAGAAAAATTGTCCCGATACGCCGTCCGTCCCGTCAATCCGGACGACGTGGTCACGAACCGAAAGCATCAAAAGGTGCGTATCGACTTCGTGGTCATGTGGGCTTTGACGGAATTCAAATTGTTTGCGTGTGCGCGACGAATTTGATGCGTATCCGTCAAAAATTTACCGTATCGACCTTTTGCATATTTGTCAATTACTTTGTGCACACTCATCAAATTGTGACGAAACTTGCGCCATTGGACTCAAAATATTTTTCTGGTCCTGTATGCCAAGTTTGGTCCGATTCTGAGACCGTTCATCGGGACGCCATTTTGGCGGGCCCACAATCCCACTCAACGGGTGATTTTGTGCACAGCCCACCGGAATCCAAAATTGGACATACCATTGGGTTTTTCTCGTCAAACTGGACCTGTAGACATATAGTTTGATGACTTTAGAGACCGTAGATTTTGGCACATTTTTCGGTGCAAAGTGGGTCCAACGGCGGACACTATTTTGACCCAAAATTACCGTTTTACCCCTGTATCCAGAATTGGACTTATGGGTAGGTATTTCTAGCTAATTTGACCATTCTGAGAACGTTGGTAATGTCTGTTTCAGCAATAGGAGACAGTTGTGCGAGTTGACCGTTCGTGGCTCATTGAGTGGGTGGTAGTTTCGATTTTCTCAGCTCAGGACGACAGGCGAGTACATTCTCTGATAGTTTTCATTGTCTTGATACCTACTATATCCGATTCAGTTGTAGTGTTATACTTGATTCTCGATACGAGGATACACGGACTAGTATACATTGAATCTCGTCATGAGATGTCATTCCTGGTTTACCTGGTATATGAGTACATTGTTCGATATTATTTCCTGTGCTTGTATAGACACCGATTTGGGAGTGGGCTGGCCCCCTGCTCTTCGAATACCGTGTCATGACCTGTCATGTCTGGATTTATTATACTACTCGGGGATGGGGAGTTATTAGAGGTTATGTGATCATTACCCTTACTTGTTTATTACTTGGGCATAGCTCCACCCTCACCACACGTAGGGTGTAGCCTGACCTTATACTACTTGTGCATAGCTTTCCATTTTGGCCGGCCTGATCCCTACATTATTATACAATTTGTGCATAGCCGGTCAAATGGAACAGCCTGATCTTGACCCAAGCCGATCACATAACGCTCTAATATCTCATGGCACTTTATTTTTATGTTTACGTCATACTTCAGATTACTTTCCATTGTTTATATTCCGGTTTCATTGTACATATCTCACACATGACATGATTTACAGTTCTCTTGTACTGTTTACTTTCAGTCTTGATATTCCATCTTATATTTCATTATGATTGTCGCTTATAGTATTTGTCAATTCACATGGAACTGCTATTGGCGTTTGTACTTGCTCATATCCTGACAGTATAACCTCCATTATTTTTTAGAGAATTTAGATGCAGATTGCCCGACCTACTACAGGTTTGGCATAGATGGAGCCTACGACCAGGACCAGCCTGTGGACCCGGTGTTCGTAGATGACGCACCGCCAGTAGTGACCTAGTTCACCTAGATTTTGTCATGATTACATTCTAGTTTGATACTTTGAGACTTGTAGTATTTATTTTGGGATATTATTTTATGTCTTGGTCTCTGAACTTGTGATTGTGGTTCGGTACTATTTTAGACTATTTATCTCATCTTTATCTTTATCTTTATCATCGTGTTTATCTTCCTTAGAATTATGTGATTGGGTTGTGGTTATATTCCTCCGTGCGGAGATGACAGGTTATATTATTGTGTCTTAGATTCTATATATTCTAGATGACCTTTACAGCGTTCTACCGTCGATACTGCAGCGTAGGCTGGACGTACCGGCCCACATGTTCGTGCCCCTAAACATGGTGTGGGTCGTGACAGGTACAGTAGCCGCTGTAGAGGGGTCTGCCACCTCTCACCTTCAACAGCCAGCCTCTGGTACCGCAGCCCCAGTCATGCCAGCTGGGGTGGATGTTTCAGCAGCTTTCGGAGATCCATCAGCTGGGGTGGGTGTTCCACTAGCTGAGAGGCAGAGTCCGGTGCTCCCCGAGATCCTTCCACCGCAGCAGCCTCCACCTGCGGGGATAGTAGATGCTGCTCATCTATTTTCTTTCGTAGAGAGGATTCTGGCGTCTCACCAGCAGCAGCAGCGATAGACTGCCGATTATCGTCAGGGGATTGCCAAGGTCTACCAGCTGGTTCGTACTACAGTAGAGATGGTGACTGCTCCGGAGGAGCAGTAGCAGCCTTACCGGAAGGAGAAGGATATCCAGGACTTTCAGAAGATGCATCCTAGAGAGTTCTTGGGCACTGAGGGCATCCATTATACGGATGATTAGATCGAGCATATCGAGAAGATATTCAGGTTGGGAAAGATACTAGATCGACTCCATATCGAGGCTACAGGCAGTCAGATGCAGGACTTAGCCCGCGCGTGGTACCAGACAGATCCCAGGGTGGGAGTTGATGGCCAGACTTGGGCCCAGTTCAAGGAGCTTTTTAAGGAGCAGTTCTTTCCTGATGTGGCCTTGGGAGGTATAGAGGCACAGTTTGAGAGCCTGGTTCAGGGGAACCAGTTAGTAGCTGAGTACGCTGGAGAGTTTTGTAGATTGGCCCAGTTCATAGATGACTTGACCGAGAAGATGAAGGCGAGGAAGTTTCGCCGAGGCTTGATTAGGGAGGTTCGGTCGCTGACTAAGAGCGACCGGAACGCTACCTACGCGGAGATATTTTATGGGGCTATGGCAGCGGAGGACGACCTGGGGTTGAAGTTGAAGAGGGGTCGGGACTCCCAGGGTGGTAACAGTAGCGGAGGTCAGGCCAAGAGGCCTCACATGCAGATTCAGCAGGCACAGGCACCAGTGAGAGTGCAGCAGGCACAGCATCAGTATAGAGGACAGGACCGCGAGGTGCCGACTTGTGCCTACTGCAGGAAGGCAGGGCATGTTTGGGAGTCTTGTAGGAGGAGGCTGAAGGTTTGTCTATTTTGTGGGTCTGGTGGTCACAAGATGATAGATTGTCCCGCTGCACCTCCTTATGAGGGAGCTAGGCCACCTGTAGCTCAACACCAGAGGGGTAGAGCTTTTGCGATGGCGGTCGAGAAGACCGACGCTGCAGGTGATGGGTTAGCAGGTTTGTCCTTCTTATTCTTCCTTTCCACTTCCTGTGCGATTCCCTTAGTACCTGCCAAGATATTGTTTGTGATTGCTAGATAGTGTAGCTACCCTGTTCGAGACTGTGGAATCACGACCAGTAAGATTTTGTTGCATGATTATCCCTTGACCTTGATTGTTTGGGTTGACCTAGAAGGGGTGCGATCATTTTAATTTCGAGGACGAAATTTTTCTAAGGGGGGTAGGATTGTAAGACCCATTTTTCCAGATGAGGGTATTTTTGAAAGTTTGTAATTATAATAATTATTATTGATAATTAAATCATATTGTGATTTTTTGTAATTTTTATTAATTTTTAAACTATTTGAAACATAACTTGTTTTTACTAATTTTCAGTCTACACATCACTAATCTATTTTTTTCCCTGTGTACACTTCCTTTCATTGTTTGATGAACACCTAATACACTAGACACAAACACACAATTATGTATCCTGAGATTTAAATATGGGATGTTCACTGTTCAAATCTGAGTTGATTGGGGGACTATTAAACTGATGTCTGAGTATTTTTTCTCCACTGTTTTGCATGAGTTCACTCACTGTTGCACACTCTTATCTCACGGTTGCTCACTGTCCTCCAGTCACACACACATGTTAGTTTCAATCCCACACACCCTCATCCACTTGACACTCAAGCCTAACACTCTCACATCCCCACTAGCACACACACCCTCACACACAAGCCACATGCCCTCACTCTCACTCATGACACACACACACACCTTGAATATTCACATGTTTCCCCTTTCACTCTTTTCATATATATATATATATATATATATATATATATATATATATATATATATATACATACATAATGTTGTGTGTTAATGTATATGTATGATATAAGGTATTATATATTATGATATAGGGTATGAGTGATATTGTATAGTGGCTATAGGATATGTATTTCAAGTTATATTATATAGCCTTGTTAATGTGTGTTTTTAGTATTAATGTGTGTATCCTATATTAGATTATATATATATTGGGTGCATTATAGTCAGGCTTATAGAGTGTCATGTAGATGAGTTATGGGTTGGCTATGGCATGGTATGCCTAGTTTGGAGTCTAGAATAGGCTGTTTAGTCTTGTTAGACCTAGAATGGCTTGTTAGACCTAGATTAGACTAGTTGAATTAGGTTTGACTTGGTTGACCTAGTTTGACTTCTAGGGTTGACCAGAGTTGACCAAGAGTTAACTTTGATCTATATTGACCTAGATTCATGTAGTATGCATCGTAGTGCATCTTATTACTATTCTGGACTCGTTGTGACTTGTACTGTTCTATAGGAGACAGACACCACTCCTCGGACAGTCTATATTCTCTCAGATTCACCAGTTACAGGCGAGTACATTCTCTGATAGTTCTTCCATTTACTTGTCAATTACTGTACTTCAGTTCTAGATAGTTTTATGTGATTCTTACAACACGTATGGATATTTCTGGATTCATGTATGCGACACATATACCATCTGTCTGGCCTCTATTTTCTGGAACCACTACTGGCATCACCTTCTGGAATCACTACTGGAACCACATACTGGAATCACCCTGGAATCTTTTGCTGGTATCATTATGTTTAGCTAGACTCATCCCGATTTCTCGTGTCATTTTCTGGATTCACTTGTACTTGCTGGGCGGGAAAATATTGGAATAGGCATGTGAACATACCCAAATACTGGAACCACTCCCTTGGAATTATACTGGAATGATAGCCATCTCATACCCAGCCAGGTGTGTGATATGCCGTATTACCTACAGCCGTTCATATGTCGATCCCGATATTTTAAAACACACTGTTAGAGTATAGGCTGGACTCACCCTGGAACCTTTGATCACCAACTAGACTCACCTCATACCGGACTCATCTTGTACTGGAACCACCTGGTATCAGATTCATCTGTCTGGATTTACTAGGGTTTTGCACTTGTTTACATTTACATTCTGGACTTATACCATGTTGCTCTAGTTCAGCTAGTTTCTAATTACAGTCCTTATTGCTATGTTTCTTCTCTTGTTTTTACTTACCTTACTTTCCTTGCATCTTAACTGTTTCTCTATACCATCACCTGTATACAAACTGCCATTTTCATCAATAAAACTGTTTATAACTGCTTTATAGTTCTCTGTCATTTAATTGGGATTTCTTGATGAGTTGTACTCGTTCCTGTCCTGACTGGACCTGTTAAAATTTTACAGATGATTGCCCTGAGGATACATGCCCTACATATTATGGACCCGGAGACGGGATGACCACCTTTGGCCCCGACACTCAGGAGTGATCGGGATTTAGTTTAGTAGATTAGCATCTGATCCATGTTGAACTTGTTATAGAAGTTTTGAGACTTGTGTAGTATTTGAGATTTGTTGTAAGTTGTTATTATTTTAGTAGTTGTTCTTCTATTCTTAGTTTAATTCTTCTGTGTTTATCTATCGTGCTTAGACTGTGATTGAGTTCAATATCTTATACTTGTCCTCCGTTCGGAGTTGATCATGATAAGTACATTATAATTGTGTGAGTTGCTGGTTAGATAGTAACCTAGGACAGCGCTCTACCGCCGACACTGCGACGTAGACTGGGCATCGTTACGTACTCGTACCCTCACAGTGGGTGCGGATCGTGACATAGGATTTGGTTAACTAGGTCAATCTTAGTTAACTAAGTCAAACTCTAGTCAAGCTAGGTCAATTGGTCATATATTGACTCAATATTGACTTTTGGTCAACAGTCTAGTCAAACTAGGTCTGGGGCCAGTCAACTCAAGTCTAAACAACAATCCTATAGGGTACACTATATACTAGGTCTATATACCATATTACAATATACAAACTTATAGATACAATACATATTTATATACATTACATACATTATATACTTACATATATTACATTACATACATGTCACTTCCTGTTCCCAGAATACGTATTTTAAATATATGTACTGCTGGAATATATTTATTTAATATTTATCATGTATTATTCTGTATTTAAATTCTTTTAATTTTTTGCTAATTATTTTTCTGTATTTTACTTTCTGCTTTGCTTTTGGGTTCGGCCCGAGTTGGTTTATTTTTCGGCCTTGGATGGTTCAACATGAACCCAACTCCCCACCTACCACCACTCCTTCATTTAAAGCCCCATCCCCTTTCTCTCTCTTCATTACTTCACCATTACTCTTCTTCTTTCTCATAAACTCTCCCCCACCTACCCAGCCGCATAGGCAAGTGCCAACTTGCTTCTTGATGGATTTCCATTTTTGTTGTTCCATTATCTTCCTCTCAAGATTCTTAGATACTTTAGTACTTAGCATTTTCAATTTTCATGGCTCATTTCATGTAGATTTAAGTTTAATATATTTTTGGATTTCTTAGGTTTTGATCTAGTAACTTTGTTATTTTTCTAGTTTTGATGGTTCCATGTTGTAGAGAATTTCGTTATACCCCATTTTGACCTATGAAAGTCCAGATTTGGGCTTGGAATGGAGGATTTATGGAGGTTAGAAGCAATGGCTTCATGGTTCTTCTTCTCAGAAATTGGAGAAGAAGAACAATGCTGGCCGCATGAACTTCCGTGGCCGCATGGACTTTCGTGTCCGCATGAACTTTCGTGGCCGCATGGACTTCCGTGGCCGCATGAACTTCCGTGGCCGCGGCCGCATGGACTTTTGTGGCCGCATGGACTTCCGTAGCCGCATGAACTTCCGTGGCCGCATGGACTTCCGTGGCCGCATGAACTTCCATGGCCGCATGAACTTTCGTGGCCGCATGGACTTCCGTGGCCGCATGAACTTTCGTAGCCGCATGAACTTCCGTGGCCGCATGAACTTCCGTAGCCGCATGGACTTCCGTGGCCGCATGGACTTTCGTGGCCGTATGAACTTCCGTGGCCGCATGGACTTCCGTGGCCGCATGTACTTCCGTGGACGTATGAATTTTCGCAGTCGTATGGCACTTCCTGGCCGCATGAGATCCTGACCACATATGCATTCTTAGCCGCATGAACTTCTATAATTTCACGGCCGCATGAACTCTAGCCCATGATGCCTTTTGACTGATTCTTGTCCTGAATTGACATTGATTGATATTGATTGTGACCTTGACTAATAATTGATCATGTGTTTCTAGTTAGACCTAAGAGACTGGCTAGTCGTCTTATTGAAATTGAATGAATGAGACACGTTCATATTAACTATGAACTATTGCAATCGATTGGCCAATCCCGAATATTGGCATATAGTTACATGCAGGCTACAATTTATTTATTTATTTTACAAAAGCAGCATGTGTACTTTATGGTCAAGGTATGATTATTCCGTGGTTAGTTTTAATTGTTGCATTACACTATGTAAGACCTACAACCTAACCGCACGATTATCGTTGTAGAGTTGGGCATATCGTATTTTGTACGGAAGTACTTATTCTGAATGACCATGATCCACGGTATGGGATTTCACTTAACATAGAGGCTACTAAGTTAAATAAAATAATTATTGCATGGAGAGAATGGGTTCCCGAGTTCTTACATGACAGCCCTCTTTAGGACTATTAGTGCCCGACAGACCGGCTGGTTCCTACAGATACTGTAAATCTGTCACACGGGCAGGGAGCGGTATCTGCTTATATTATTTATTGTATATTGATGACGGGCGTCCCGCTGGGACTCGTCTAATTCATGATTGGCGTAATTGACTGATTGGATAGACTAGCCTTGCTTGCACATAGTAAGAACTGAGGAATCCTTATTACATAATTCCAGGGTAACTTGGGACTCACAGTAGCAAGCCGTAGTAGTTGAATGGCCGTTTAAATTGATTTATTTGTGTACTGTACCTACTTTGTTGACTAACTGAGATGATCAGAGTATCAGGACATGACGGGCCAACTTATGTCCTTGTTTGGTTGGGAGGTTGGTTCGAATTGTCGTGATGTTATGTGAATCCCAGTAGCTAGCAGAGATCTATTTAACATACTTTCTTATTACTGGTTCCAATTTCTTATATCGTGCTCCCATGCGGTACTTGCTATTAGAGGTCTAACCTCTCCGGTTTTGTATGGCCAGATTTAGAGCCGGTTCCGAGGACTCAGCTTACTTCCACCTCCAAGATGGTCAATACTAGAGGAATGATCGCAGGAGGACTCGAGTGGGTTCATTACTTTCCCGCTCGTTTTGTTACTTACTTTATATTTTGCCGTTTGGCACCGACATGTTAGTCGGATCGTCTTGAACTTACTTATACATAATTGTAACTAAGTCAGGCTGCAGCTGATAAATAATTGTGTATACCAAGCTTCATCATCTGGCTATGTTTTGTAAAGCCAGATATCAAGAACATTTTGACTGAGCATTTGGGACGCCTTATTTTGACTGAGCATTTGGGACGCCTTACTGCTTTATCTTACATGTTCTCTATTTCTGTTTCATATTTGAATGATTGAGACAATAGATGTGAAGTGACCATAGTGAGACTTTTATGTAGTAGGTACCCCCTCGTCTTATTAGACAGCATTGATCGTATTATACGGTATTCTTCTACCCGTAATACGTAGATGGCTGAGTCATTCTCCCGCTCTCCAGTATTCTGGTTTTGGGGCGTGACAAGGTTTTAGTGGTGGTCCATGCAGGTCTAATTTCAGACTTATGGGGAGTTTTAATTTATAGGATGTCTCAATCACACATGTTTCCCCTTGATCTCATGATTCGTTGTTCTCAACCCTAGCTTGACATTTCGGTATCTTTCGACTTCATTGATCCTTCATGTCCGGTCGTTTGATTGCTCTCTTGTCCCTTTCCTTAGGGGTACTTCGTCTGCATCTGTCAGAACTGGACAGCAACAACAAGGGCAACATGGACAACATGACCAGGTTGGTCAGCTACAAGGGCCAGAACTACCTCAAGAGACTATCCAAGAAGAAGTGATAGTGGAACCAGCAGCTGGACCGCAGTATCCGAAGGTTCCTACACCATCAATACTTCCACCTACCCCTGTGGAAGTGGACATACCAGCCCTTCTGGAGATCATAAGAGGGATGATGGCTACTCAGCAATATCAGATGTTAGCCCAGCAGCGCATGCACGCTTAGTTGCAAGAGCAGAACGTACTACTCAACCAAGGATTGCAGACGGCTTTGGAAAGAGGGGCGAGGACAGATTCAGGAGCATCAACCAAATTTTGTAAGTACAACTTCCATCGTTTCGAGGGCACAGAAGATGCCATCTCAGCAGATGCATGGCTTAAGGATATTGAGGCCATTTTGAAAGCCGCTAAGGTGCCGGTAGAAGAACGTGTGGATCAGGTGAAGTTGTTACTTCAGGATCTCGCACATGATTGGTGGAAATCAGAGGAAGTAGGCATCCGACGTCCTGTTGCTTGGGACAATTTTACTGCGAGATTCAAGACCAAGTACTATGGAGTTGTGGCGCAGATTGAGCTACAACAGAAGTTTATCAACCTCAAGCAGGCCGGCAAGATGGTAGATGCTTATGCAGCAAAGTTATGCATATTGAGTAGGTTCGCCCCAGAGATGGTAGCAACGGAGAGCCAGAGGGCTATGAGGTTCCAGCAAGGGTTTTATCTTGAGCTCTTATAATTGATAGAGGGGCACAATTACCAGACTTTCGATGAGGTATTAACGGCAACCCGAAGGCATGAGATCACCATTTAGAGGATCACGGCAAGGACTGGAGGTCAAAAGAGATCCCATAGTCAGATTGAAAGAGGAGGAACAGCAGCACCCTGAACAACAGCACCGTCCCTTGGCATTTGCATTCACGATGTAACAATACGAGGGCCAGCACCACCACCAAGGCAGCAACAGCAACAACAGAGGAAGAACCAGCAACCCCCAGTAGGCTGTACTTATTGTGGGAAGGTAGGACACACTAGAGATATATGTTAGACATTAAACGGACTATGTTTGATATGTGGAAGTCCAGATCATCGGGTTACCACCTGTCCCATGAATTTAAGGTTAGGAGGACCAGTACAACAATTTTTTGCTCTGCCAGCACCAGGGGCAGGCCAGTATCGAGGACCAGCGGTGGCAGTGAGACCGTTGGCACAGTGCCCGTTCATGTCGCAAGCTCAGATGTTTCGACAGCAGGGACCGCCGATGCAGCAACACTAGCATAGACCACCCCAGCATCATCAAGGCAGGGGCCAGCAGCAGCACCAGGCTAGGCCGCAACATGGGAACCAACAAGGAGGTCGAGGGCACGCATTCACTCTGTCCTTGGAAGAGGTATTGGCATCGGAAGATGTTGTGGCAGGTAACATTCTCTTCGCCTCATATCTTGCGGTAGCGTTGTTTGATTCGGGAGCATCACACTCATTTATATCTGCACAATTTGCAACACGGCTAGGAATAGAATTCGAGACATTGCCAGGGAGGTTAAATATACTAACTGGTAATAGGCTCGTAGGAGTTAGTAGAGTTATTCTAGAATGTAGCGTTATAGTTTGCGGGCATTCCTTACCCGCCTGGTTGATAGAATTTCATGTTAGAAATTTTGACGTTATCTTAGGCATGGACTGGCTGAAAGACAGTTATGCAACAGTTGATTGTCGTAGAGGGAGTGAATCTTTTGATATTCTAGGCATGAAGCGGTTCACCTTAGTCAGATCAGTGGCAACTCAATAAGAGCAGGGAGTAGTAACGGTAATAGAAGAAGTTCAAGTCCCGAAGGTAGTTGAAGAGTTTCTAGATGTATTTCTCGAAGAACTTCCAGGTCTACCACCGGTTAGGGATATTGAGTTCAACATAGAATTGGTACCTACAACTAAACCGATATCAGATCGAGTTTACAGAATGGCGGATTCAAAGCAGGCCAAGGTATATTAGCACATAGAGGAACTAAAGGAGAAGAAGTTCATCCAAGCTAGCATATCACCATGGACAGCACCAGTGGTACTTGTGGGAAAGAAGGATAGGTCATCCAGATTGTGTATCGATTACAGGAAGCTTAATACGGCAACAGTAAAGAACAAGTACCCACTACCCAGGATCGACGACTTGTTTGATCAGTTGAGCAGAGCTAGAGTTTTCTCCAAGATATATCTTCGTTCAGGGTATCATCAAGTGAGGGTTCGGAAGGAGGATATTCCCAAGACATCATTCAGGTCGAAGTATGGGCATTATGAATTCTTGGTAAAGCCGTTTTGTTTGACCAATGCTCCAGCAATATTTATGGATTTAATGAACCGCATCTTTATGCCATACTTAGATTAATTTGTCGTTGTGTTTCTTGACAATGTTCTCGTATACTCTGCTAGTGAGGAGGAACATGAGGACCACCTCCGAAAAGTGTTACAAGTTTTGAGAGAGAACCAGTTGTATGCCAAGCTTAGCAAGTGTGAGTTTTGGTCGGATCACATTTTATTTTTGGGTCACATCATATCAGGAGTTGGAGTAGCAGTGGATCCCAAGAAGGTAGAAGCAGTAGAGAGTTGGCCAGTACCCAAGACCGTAGCTGATGTGTAGAGTTTCTTGGGATTGGCAAAATATTACAGAAGTTCGTATCAGACTTTGCAAGACTTTCAGCACCCATGACCCGCTTGACACGGAAGGACGTGCCATTCGTCTAGTCGACAGAATGCCAGGCATCATTTGAGAATCTGAAGCAGAAGTTGATATCAGCGTCTATTCTTACATTGCCAGTTGGACCCGGAGGTTTTACCGTTTATTATGATGCGTCAGGAAGAGGACTTGGATGTGTCCTCATATGGGAAGGTGATAGCATATGCATCTAGGCAACTTCGAGACCACGAGAAGAATTATCTAACTCATGACTTGGAGTTGGCAGCAGTAGTATTTGCTTTGAAGCTATAGAGGCATTACTTATATGGTGACCGAGTGGACATGTACACAGACCATAAAAGTCTGAAGTACATCTTTACTCTGAAGGAGCTGAACATGAGACAGAGAAGATGGTTGGAGTTGATCAAGGATTACGACGTGGAGCTTCAGTATCATCCAGGCAAGGCTAATGTGGTAGCAGATGCTCTTAGCAGGAGAGGCGACGCATTTATGTTGACAACACAGAAGCATATCTTAGAAGACCTTCAGGAGATGGGTATCGAAGTTATACTTCCTAGTGATGTAGAAATTATGGCAAGTCTACAAGTTCAATCCGACTTGGTAGACAGAATCAAGGCAGCTCAGGCACAGGACCCAAGGATTCAGAAGCTTAGGGCAGAATGTGAGTCAGAACTCAGAAAGGAGATACAAATCCATAAAGATGGTACGCTTAGGTTTGGATCACGTCTATGTGTGCCTAGTGGAGATATCAAACAGGAGGTTATGACAGAAGCTCACAGCTCTCAGTATTCTATACACCCTGGAGGGACCAAGATGTACCAAGATATCAAGCAGCACTTCTGGCAGAGTAGAATGAAGAGAGATAGCTAGATTTGTTTCCCGTTGCTTGGTATGTCAGCAAGTGAAGGCAGAACAGCAGAGGCCAGCTGGGTTATTGCAACCGCTTCATATTCCGGAATGGAAATGGGAACATATTACATTAGACTTTGTAACCGGTTTACCGAGATCACCAAGTGGTAAAGATGCTATTTTGGTGATAGTAGATCGGCTTACAAAGGTGGCACACTTTCTTCGTTTCAGAGTAGGACAATCTACAGAAAAGTTGGCAGAGTTGTATATGCAGCAGATAGTCAGGCAGCATGGAGTCCCTGTCAGTATTATGTCAGACAGAGATACCCGCTTTACATCACATTTCTTTAAGAGCTTACATCATAGTCTGGGTACCAAGTTAAGATTTAGCACAGCTTACCATCCACAGACGGACGGGCAATCAGAAAGAACAATTCAGATTTTAGAAGATATGTTGCGAGCTTACACCTTAGATTTTGGAGGATCTTGAGAGAGCCACCTGCACTTAATCGAGTTTTCATACAACAACAGTTATCAAGCCAGTATCTAAATGGCGTCATTTGAAGCACTACATGGTAAGAAGTGTAGGTCGCCACTAGCATGGGATGATATCGGCGAGAGGAATATGCTAGGCCCAGAAATGATTGTCCAGACAGCTGAAGTGGTTAAGGGAATTAAAGAGCGACTTTGAGTTATGCAGGATCGGCATCATCATTAGACGGACCAGAATCGTAGGCTGCTAGAGTTTTTTGTTGGGGACCACGTGTTCTTACGGATCTCACCTACCCGTGGGGTCATTAGATTTGGCGTACGCAGGAAGTTGAGTCCGCGATACGTGGGCCCATTTATTATCCTTGATAGGATAGGCAATATTGCTTATCGTTTATCCCTTCCACCTTTGTTACGAGAGGTGCATGATGTGTTTCATCTATCTCAGTTACGTAGGTATGTATCGAACCCAAGCTATATCCTTGATCATTTTGAGCTAGTTGTTGGTACCAACCTGTCTTACGAGGAACAGCCTGTGTCTATTTTGGACCGAAGAGAGAAGATACTCAAGAACCGAACAATTAGCCTTGTCCGGGTTGCTTGGGGTCATCACTCTTTAGGGGAGTCAACATGGGAACGTGAGGATGACATCCGATCATGGTATCCGTACCTGTTTGACTCGCAAGGTATATCCCTTTCTGTATACCTTGATTGTCTTAACTCCTCATGCTTGTCACCTTATGAGTAAAATTGCTTGGTGTCGTCGATAGTTAAACATAGATATGTTACTTGCTATTGGCATTGTAGAATGATTGCTTTCTCTAATTGCTTGTACTTAGATTAGTTTAGCCCCGATGTTTCTATCCTGCTTGGATTTGAAATTCCGAAGACGAAAATTTTCTAAAGAAGGGTAGAGATGTCACTTCCCGTTCCCAGAATACGTATTTTAAATACATGTACTACTGGAATGTATTTATTTAATATTTATCATGTATTATTCTGTATTTAAATTCTTTTAATTTCCTGCTAATTATTTTTTGTATTTTACTCTCTGGTTTGCTTTTGGGTTCGGCCCGAGTTGGTTTATTTTTCGGCCTTTGATGGTTCAATATGAACCCAACTCCCCACCTACGACCACTCCTTCATTTAAAGCCCCATCCCCTTTCTCTCTCTTCATTACTTCACTATTACTCTTATTCTTCCTCATAAACTCTCCCCCACCTACCCAGCCGCATAGGCAAGTGCCAACTTGCTTCTTGATGGATTTTTATTTTTGTTGTTCCATTGTCTTCCTCTCAAGATTCTTAGATACTTTAGTACTTAGCATTTTCAATTTCTATGACTCATTTCATATAGATCTAAGTTTAATACATTTTCGGATTTTTTAGGTTTTGATCTAGTAACTTTGTTATTTTTTTCATGTTTTGATGGTTTCATGTTGTAGAGAATTTCGTTCTACCCTATTTTGACCTATGGAAGTCCGAATTTGGGCTTCGAATGGAGGATTTATGGAGCTCAAAAGCAATGGCTTCATGGTTCTTCTTCTCAGAAATTGGAGAAGAAGAACAATGCTGGCCGCATGAACTTCCGTGGCCGCATGGACTTCCGTGACCGCATGGACTTCTGTGGCCGCATGGACTTCCGTGGCCGCATGGACATCCGTGGCCGCATGAACTTCCGTGGTCGCATGGACTTCCGTGGCCGCATGAACTTCCGTAGCCGCATGAAATTCCGTGGCCGCATGAATTTTCGTCGCCGCATGAATTTCTGTGACCGCATGGCCTTCCGTGGAAGCATGAACTTCCGTGGCCGCATGAACTTCCGTGGCCGTATGAACTTCTGTGGCCGCATGAACTCGGTTTTCGAAAAGATGGAGGAGTTATTTATTCGAGGATTTTAAACTGGCACCATATTCTACATGACAAGGTGTTCTTGGTCTTGCATGAATCATGGATATTCAGTTCGTCTGATGGAATGGATCGATATTGCATGGTTAAACATCAGATGGAACAAAAATGGATATTTATGGTTCTTTCTAAGAAATCGGGTAATACACGTAGTGTAATTGAAATAAAGCACGTAATGATGTGTTTTTGTGGAACAGGTATGTTATGCGTGTAGGGAGGCTCGTCTAGTTCGTGTAAGTGAGGGTTGTTGGAAGAAAATGGCTAATGTTGTGCTTCAACATCAAAGTCACGGTTGGAGTATCCATAGTGTTGCGGATAGAAGGGGACGTTGTGAACTACTGGGTTATTTGCTCGGTTGGAGGAACCGTGTCAAGTCAAAGACTATTCTTCGAATTTTGGACAATAGTGAAATGATTACCCATGTCATCTTTACGCTTCCTCGTTGGTGAGGGGTGCCAGAATGACACACGTACCGAGGGTGTTGGATGATTTACTCTTCTTTAGCACAAGACGATTACTGATGGTATAACAAATTATAAGGTACGTCATGCAAGGATCTCTAACTACTAAGTCATAAATCTCTGTAATAAGGTTGCTAGAATATAGTCACTAGATTTCTAATAGTGTCAAAGGTACTGCACATACATTGTCGCTGGTAACTAGTAATTTATACTAAGACAAGTATTATGCTATGCATGTTGACCAAGCTAAATGAAAGTGGCATTCTAATGCTAAGTCATGTCTAAAATAGATAAATGTGTAACTAGAATAATACCTGCTAAATCTCCAACCTCAGGATAGGTGCCTATCACAGCCTTGCTAAATGTATGTCAATGCCTTTGTCCATTTGTCTCCTGTCCATCCTGACGAACTTGTATAGGTTGGTCAACTAAGTGTGACCCTCTAGGATAACCTCCATGTGATGGTTGACTGGGATCTGCTATTGGTCCTGGTGCTACGGGTCCTTGCATCCGCCGTTGTGCTGCCTTTAGTTGTTCTGTACAGACTCGGGCCTTATGATGATTGGAGCCATAAATCATGCATTGTCCTAATCTGCGACGACAATCCTTCATGACATGACCTTTCCTATGACAGAAGCGACATGTAAGAAGCTCATCAATTGGATAAGGTGATGCTCTTGTTGGTGGTTGGGTCATAGAATGTCTGATTGGTCCACCATGGATAAGGTTACTTCGTCCAATTGCTGGAATATGGCATCTCTGAGCCTGTTGTATTTCCTTGTCAAGGAGTTCCTGGCTTCTAGCTTATTCTAACACTGCAGCATAAGAAACCCTAGACTGCACTGTAGTATGCTTCTTGAGCTCTGGTGTCAATCCTTGGTGAAATCTCTTGGCCTTTTCCTGCTCAGTAGGAATCAGTGTCTCACCAAATCTGCTCAGTCGACTGAATTCTGCATCGTACACATCTACGGTCATGTTCCCTTGCTTGAGGTGTAGGAACTGATCATAGAGGGCATCACGTACATGGTTAGGAAAGAACCTCTCATTGAAGAGTTTGTAGAACTCTTCCCAGGTCTGATTGGCTCCCAAGTGTCTTTCTTCGGCTTCCCACCAATGATGGGCATTGTCTTCTAAGAGCAAGTCTACTGCTGTCATCCAATCATTTGTTGGCAACTGGGATGCCCTCAGTAGCTTTTCCGTGCTGATAAGCCATACAGTGACCTCTAGGGGTTCCTCGGTACCTTTGAAGGGCTTGGGATTCATAATCCATGAAGTCATTGATAGAACCCTCATATGGATGTAGAGCTGGTACTGGTACCGGTGTCGAAGGTGGAGGTGGGGGCCTAGTTAGTGCTTCCGTCATGCTCTGCCTCATCAGTTCAGCTTGTTGCCGCTGAGTATGTATCATGGCATACATGAATTGTGTAGTAAGATTTCCATCCTCTGGTGGTGGAGGCATCTGTGGCCCGCACTGAGGTGGGTACTGCTGAGTGAATGGTGGTGGAGCATTCCCTTCGGTTGGTACCTCGATAGCCTGCCCAGTTTAGGTAGCTGGTGGCACTTGAGTTCCCTGTGGTACTATCGATGGGGTCATGGTGGCCTGCGACTGTCCTGGCTGATAAGGGGTCACCGGGGTCACTGGTAGGACCTCTCCCTCTTGAGCGACTGCATCACCAGGCGTGATCGCCAAGGTAGGAACGTGTCCGCTTCGAAGGTTCATCCTTACTGGCACGAAAAATAGAATAAAGTTAGAATAGATTCGAACAAGTTATAGGTCAAGAAGTTGAAAGAGAATTGTCAACATAGTTGCGGATGAGATCTTGGGGAGCTAGTGAATTTATATCTCATCCTGTATAAAAAATTATAAAGAGCGAACCAAGTGCACTAGGTTGATCAGACCATCATGCACCGGTTCTGATAGATAATACGTTAGTGGGGTACCTCCAATAACATATATGTCATGAACAAGCTCGAAAATGATTAAGCTTGCAAATCTAGACTATGATAGCATCATTGGTCAAGATGGTAGAACATAAGTACGTGAGATGATGATGAAAGTAAAAAAATTTAGAATTGAAGTTTTGTTCAAGGTCCGTGCCTACACAGTCGTCCTACTGTCTCCTTGTCTGGGGTCATGGTTGCGGTCAAGGAAGGTTTAGATCGTAAGGAAATTCAGATAATCAAAGAGAATTCGAGAAGGTTGGAAGTCAAAGGAGGTAATAATCATGGATGAGATACTATTCCTATTCCTATATGCAGGCTTGTTGGGTACAGTCATGTATCCCAACAATATTTTCGGACCTGCATGGGCCACCACAAAAACATGTAACGCCCCAGTCCCAAAATTCGTAGGACTAGGAACGTAGCATGCCAGCAGCACATATATACGAAAAATACTCCAATATATGGAATATTTGTATATATATACATAAGCTGTAATAATAGAAATTGCAGGCCAGTAATCATAAAGCTATATCTCATCCACAGCACACACAGAAGGTATAATAAGTCCAAAATAGAATAAATGAGTGAGTTAAAAGATAGCCGGGTTGACATGCCCACACCAAACAGCTATAAAAATATTCTCAAATAAAGTAGATGTCCACTATGAGTCACAAAGAACAACATGGATTTAGATATCAGCGGGAGACGCCTCGTCATCCAGGTATGAAGGATCCAGTGCCGAGCCATACTCCTGCGGGAAATCGTCTATACCTGGAGAGATCACCAGGTCCTCAGAGGAACGTAACAAGATACAGAAAGAACATGCCATATGAACTGAATATAAATGCACCATAAAATAAAGATAAAGTAAAAGTGCCCAAACCATAGCACGGCTTAATATTCCATCATCGAAACAGTAGGCTACCCCTACAACCAAACAAGAACAAGGGGTAACTTACTATTTCGCGATGTGACATTTTTCCATGCCATGATTGGAACATGAAATTTGCTAAGGTCTCCTAACCTTTCTAGTAGGCAATTTAGAAGACATATCGATGTATGGGAATGTGAAGGCTGACTCCCCCAGGATAAGATAATAACTCACAACACGCACACGTCAAGTACCAATACTATCAGCCGGCATAACTCGAGGCTAGCGGCCCACGTGACCCATCAGTCCACATAGCTCAAGGCTAGTGACCCTCGCGACTCGACTACCGTAGTACGCAGTTACTACAGCTTTTGGATTTGGGGTAGCCCATACATTCAAATGTCTTCTCCCTCCCAAGGTCACTAACAGAAGGTAGATCGCTAAGATTAGGTCCATATGCATACGAAAAGGCAAGAAGGAAAAATAACTGAAAGCAAAATAAAGTGAACTAAAAATAGCAAGTAATGGATCCAACTAAAAACAGATAATAAATATGCAATAATAAATAAATAAAGATGCATCTAATTATAAACAGTAAATAAGGCAAGGTATCTTGCCTGAGGGTGGTGCGAGGAGAAGCAAAATCCACAATCAGAATCGTCAACACGAAAGTCAAAATCTACAAGAAGCTTCGGATGCTGAAACAAACATCACAAATGAGTTCGGTATAAAAGATATATCTAGGAAACGCCTGTCCAAAAGTTAAATTCTGGAACATGGGCAAAATCGTAATTTTGGGTCAAAACGATATCCGTCGTTGGACTCGTTTTGCACTGAAACGCGTGCCAGTACCTATGGTCTCTAAAGTCGTCAAACTATATGTCTACGGATTCGGTTTGAGGAGAGGAACTCAACGGTATGTCCAGTTTTGGATTCCGAGGAGTCGCGTACAAAATCGCCCGTTTGAGTAGGTCGCGGGCCCGCCAAAAAGGGGTTCCGATTCGACCTTCTCAGAATCGAACCAAACATGGCACACAGGACCAGAATTTTGATTCGGACCTGTTAGCGTAAGTTTTGTCTCGAATCGACGATTGTACACGAAGTTAGGGCAAAGTTTGCAAATTGGCGATACGGGGGTATCTCGACGGACACGGACTGAATTCGTCGCGCACACACGACGAAACTGAGTTCCGTCAGTTCCCACATGTCGACAACGTCCATACGCGTCTTTCGATACATATAGCGCGCGACCACGTCGCCCGGTTTGTCGGGGCGCATGTCGTATCGGGAAAAGTTCAAATGTTTATAATATTTTAAAGACAATTTTCGCTAAACTTTGAAAGTAAATTACTAACAAACTAATCAATAAAAAATAAAATTACAAATTGGGTTTCCATAGGGTATATGTTGCTATCAAACCTGTTCAAACAGAATTTCAATACAGTCGAGGAATCTGCAAAATTTCGCCTTCCAATCGAGGGTATTGCACTGGTTTTTCGGTGTTGTTTCAGTCATTTTTTCTTCGACTCTACGTCGATTTCTCGGACTGGTCGTGCAATAATATTTAAATCCCATTGATGGGAATTCAAGATGGTTATGTAGGGTTTCTAGAGGACCCAACGGAATTGAAAACGAATTAGTATGCGAGAAGAAAGGGGATCGAAAAGAAGGGTACCTCGCAATTGTTTTTAAACAGGGCTCCCCTGTTTTCTGATCGGCCGGGGCGTTCCCTGGCTACAGTCGGCCAACGACGGCCGTCAGCAAGCTATAGGTGGCTGGAGGTGGTCGCCTGGGCTTCGTGGAGACGCTGGTGTCAATGATTTGGGTGGCGATTCCGTGAGAAGAGGAATAGAATTCGTGTAGGTTGGACTTTTAAGTCCGACTCTCTCAGATTTCTTTAACTCGATATGCTCGAAAGCTAGGTAGATGCAGGGGATTGATGGATCTCTAGGGGATTAGATTGAGGAAATATGGGGAAGATTTGCTTTGAGATTTAATGGAGCAATACTGATATCAAGTTCGGGAATTCTCCACATCGGAACATATCCAGTACTGTTCCGGTTGGAACAGTACCGCCTCTAACTTTTTTTTTAAACAGCAGCTAATATGCAAAATTATATATTTTATAGTTAAAAGGAAATCTTTATATATTTATATATGAAAATATATATTTTTATTTAAAAGAAAATCTTTAATATATATGAGCACATATATTTACACTAAAAGAGAAATCTTTATATATGTATGAAAATATACATATTGATACTTAAAAGGAAACTCCAAGTTTTCCAGCCTACTAAAATGAAGACATAGATTTCAAACTTATTATTATTATTTTTTTAAAAATCTCTCAACTCAAAATAACTTATAATGAATATATGTATGAATATATTTTAAACTTGTAGTATACACTTGCTATTAGTACTCTCATAATACAAAATATTCCAATAGGTCAGTAGTAATTAAAATAATAAAAATAATATTATTTTCTAAATTTTCTAAAACTCAAAGGTACTCTATTAAGAGTTTCAGTACCAATTTTTTTAAATTAATACTAAAAATATAAAATATTTCCTAAAACCCTACCAATAAATTTTTGCACATATTTCTAATAATTATTGCCTACTATTAATTTAACAATCGACTTGGAATAACTAAAATAATATTAATAATGATAATAAGGTAATAATAATAAAGAATATAATAAAATTTGTACAGAAATAACTTAGCAAGGTTATAGTAATAATTAGGAGAGACTACATATTACTACTAATATAATATATATTTTTTCAACAATTAAAAACAAAATATTTATGTATTAAAATATAAACAAAATCCTCCAAAAAAATTTGGGGGATTACAAAATAAAAGCCCAATTTTTATGTCTCTACTTCTTTGTTGTTTTCTGCTGTGCCAAGTGTTCTGTTGAGTTCCTCGGTGCATGTCAATTTGGGGCGCATAAGATTTTTGGCCTTAGATGCACCTGAAATTCCATGCTTCTACACTAACAATGCAGGTAAGTGCCCAGTAGCCAATTAGGATGAAAGTTGGCTATGGCACATGAGGCTAAGACATGCAAATATGGATACTATCTCAAGGCTATGCACTAAAAAGCTGTTAAAAGGATTCCCAAAAATTACATTCAAAAGAGATATGGTATGTTCAGACTGTGAAAAGAACAAAGCAACTAGATCATCCTTTAAATCCATTAACGATTTAAGTACTTCGAGACCTATGTAGTTAATTCATATGAATTTATTTGGTCCTAGAGTCCTTAGTCTTGGTGGTAAGCTCTACGCTTTTTTTATAGTCGATGATTTCTCTCGCTTGGGTTTTTTAATCAAACAAAAGTGATGCCATTTTTGAATTTCAAATATTTTACCAATATGTACAAAACGAAAAAGGCTTCATAATTACTCGAATTCGAAGTGATTATGGTAGCAAATTCATAAATGCTGATTTCAAAAAGTTTTGTGATGATTGTGGATATTATTACATGTTTTCTTGTCCTAGAACTCCGGAATAGAATGGTGTTGTGGAGCGGAAGAATCATACTCTAAGCAATATGGCTAGAGTCCTGCTGAATCAACATAATCTTCCTAATTATTTTTGGGTACAAGTTGTTAGTACAGCCTGTCATGTTTTAAATAAGGTATTAGTTTGACCTATCTCGAAGAAAACCCCTTATGAATTGTGGTTTGGAAGGATTCCAAACATCTCTTATTTTAAGGTTTTTGGTTGTCGTTGTTTTATCCTTAATACCAAAGATAACTTGGATAAGTTTGACAAGAAGGCAGACGAAGGAATATTTCTCAGGTATGCTGCAAAGAGTAAGGGATATAGAATTTTTAATAAAAGGTGTATGATTATTGAAGAATCGATTAACATTACTTTTGAAGAGCTCAATAGTCAGAGATCTAGCGACAGTGATGATGAGAATGTACAAAACAAATTCAAAACACCATAAGATATTGCTACTAACGAGAGCTATCTTCTGTCATACAGGCATAAATAGCCTGAAGCAATATGGTACATTAGTCTTCAGACTACCGCTAGCTTAGATCTGGCCCCTACAGCTAACCCATGGTAATTAATATTAATTAATCAAGGAGTTAAAAATTATTAAAGTTACTTTTATAATTCATTACACATAAAATGAATGAAAATTCGAGTAGCTAAACTCGGACAGAACTCGGACCGAGTTCTGACCGAGTATGGACCGAACTTGGTGTCGAGTTTTGAATATAACAGCAGCGAACATAAAAACCCCCCTTTTTTATTCTCTTCATCTTCCTCAACACAGCTAACCTCGGACCCCTAAACCCTAACCCTAACTTTTTGGAAATCCTCCTTCCAAGACTCAAAACTCCCTCTTTCTGGATTTACCGGCTCTACGAAGGTTTTTTCTACTCTTTTTTCATCTCCATTGAGGTATATCTCTCTTTTTTCCTCTTATTTCAATTCTATGGTTCCTAAGCTTATCAAGAGAAAGAAAAGTAACACTGCCTCATCCTCCACTTTGGAGTGTGAACCTGTTAAATTTTTTAGTCCTACTCGTTCCGACGACGACGGATTTTGACACCAACCTATTTTCGTCATCCGAGATTTCACTATCTTGGTTTACCCAATTTTGATACCGAAAAATTTGCCCCTAAAAATTGATTAATTTCACTATACTCTCGGAATATACTGCAACTTTTCAAAATTTAGGCCCCGAGACTTATTAGTGACTACGAGCCAAATCTATGAAAATGTTGTTTTATTACAATTTACAAGAAGCAGACGGCAACATTTACTTCTTTGTCAGTGGAAATGAACTTGAGATTAATTCGGCAAACTTGAGCGAGTATTTTCATATGCCAGACAACAGCGACGCTCTAGTCGATATTAACATAGTTTAATTCCCTCCTGACATAACTCTTGAATCGTTCAAGGCAGCTCTGTGTCATCCTAGTCCAGTTCTACGGGCAAGGTTGTTCACACGTCACCTGATCCAATATTTCTATGAACTCCATCATATTATTTATTTTGTTTTATTATCTAAGATGGGATCCAATGACGAGATCACCTTCTTAGAATTATCTACTTTGTACCACATTCATTTTGGAGTCACTTTTTCTGTTCCTAAGACCATGATTGCTGGTATGGTTAATTGTCAGAGGGTAGGTCGCAATCTCCTATACCCTATGCATCTCGCGGTTATCTTCCAGAAGTTTGGCATCAACTTAGACATTTGTCATGTTTATTGATTACCTTCTGAGCTTTGTAGATCTAGGAAGTACCCTCAGCCTCTACCTCCACCTGGTGGTGATCCAGCCGCTGCACATGATCCAATCGTAGCTCCAGCCGATGCTCCAGCCCCTGCAGCTCCATTCTATTATTCTGACGAGCTCTTTCAGAGGTTCGATGTGTTTGTCACTCTATAGGGACAGCGGCATCAGACCTATATGACTCGTTTCACCGATGCTAAGTAACGTCATATTTCTCAGGCCCATGTCTTGAGAAATGGCATGACAGACATTTAGTGGACATTGGCACATTATCCCACTGCTCCAGCTCCTATCCTTGGTCATCTCGGCTTCGACGGACCGAGATTTGAGGATCATCCTACTTTTGGATTCTTCGATCTGACGATAGCTTATGTTGATCCCGAGCCTCCCGCTGACCCTTCCGATGATGATGCTGATATGTGATTCAATTTTTGGCTTAGTATTTTATGGACATGTTCTGGTTGATGATGATCTTGTGTAGTGACACATTTTATTCTCAGTTTGGACTATCCGTAGTATTTTGCACTATTTCAGTTATATGTGCTTTTGCACTATTTGAATTTCAGTTGTAGTAGTTGGTTTTTTTGCTATCTTAGTTGGTTTTCATTACTCATGCTTTGTTACTGCTACTGTTGATGTTATCATACTTGAGATGCTGGCTTGTTAGTTCTTATCACTATTTTTGGATATCACTCTTCTTCTTTTTTGTTATTGTCGGCTTCACATATTGTAGGGGAGTCACATTTTGAGTACATGACAAAGGGGTAGTAATAGTATACCAATCATCCAAAGAGTATACCAATCATCCAAAATTTTCTCGCGATTCAAAAGTACAAGTCAGGTATATATTTCAAAGTTATATTTTTTTGTTATATTTTAGTATAGACTCAAAGTTTGTCAATTATCAAAATGGGGGAGATTGTTGGGCCATTGGTTAATGATCACACCTGATTTTGATAATCAACGTCAACTTTGGTCTATACGCAAAATATACATATTGCTATAGGCTTACATGATTCAAATGAGAAGAATGTTTGCATCCTACCACTTTAAAGTACAAATATCGCATCATCATCAAGAACCAATATCGCACTAGAATTAAGCTTTTTATATTTTCTTGTGTATTTTCAATTTTATTGAGTCCAGGAAATATATGTGAGGTTGATCAGGATTGATACTGGCTTAGGTTTCTATCAGTCCATTTTCTAAAAAGCCTACCTATTCATTCTTGCAAGTCCACTATCTAAAAAGCCCAAAACCCAACACAAAATTGGCCCAAACCAATAGTTCTGACCTGATAAAACTCAGGTAGAACTCATCCAGAACTCGGTCAAGGGCATTTCAAAATTAAGTTTGGTTTTCCATCATATCTGCCTACAACGTTCGAATGCGAGATTCATGCATCCGAACTCAGCCTGAACTCTGCCCAAATTCGGTCTACAAAAATACTACAAATAGAAAAAAAATCACCATTTCAACTCACTCATTCACCCTTGTTACGACCCGCACCCAGTATAGGGGCACGAGAAGTGGGTACGTCCAGTCTACGCCGCAGAATCAGCGGTAGAACATTGTTGAAGGTCGCTAACTAAACAACTCACGCAATATATATAATGTACCTGTCATAAATTTTAACTCCGAACGGAGGACAAGTATAAGATATGGTATAACTCAATCACAGACTAAGCACGATAGGATAACACGGAAGTCTATACTAAACTCAAAGCAATAACTTAAATAAACTTCTAAAATAATAATATCTCAAACAATCTCAAATACAACTCAAATCTCCACTTATTACAATACAAGTTCCAACAGAGAAAACTAAACCATAAACTAGCAATCTACTCTAAGCTCTACTGGTCCTCTAGGCTAGCTGTGAATCTCTATGTTACCTGTAATATTTTTAACAGGTCCAATCAGGACAGGAACGAGCACAAAATCTCAACAGTTCATATCATGACAGAAATATAAAACATGCAATAGAGTAAGATACATGAATCACTGAAAAAAATGTACATAAAAAAGAGAGAGATAACTGTACTGGAAATATCTACTATAAGTAAAGAACTACAAGAGACTAGTGGTTTAGAGTACAAGATAGGCATGTGAACGGCTTGATCAATACATGATTACACTACTGAGTTGTACATGATTATACTACTTGGAATTGTTCACATGACTATTTCTACTCTCCCGTACCCCAATCAATACACAAAGATCTAGACAGGTTATGTTATTGTACATGATCATCATATGGGAGCTCATAAATGAGTGCACATGAAGTTATACATGAGGGCTCTGTGAACATGAGAGTACATGAATCACAAGAGTATACATGAATAGTGATAGCACAGGAGTACATGATGAAAGTGAAACGCACATGACATGATGTACCCGATGCTTCCAAGGCGGATAACATCTTATGAAAAGATCCATTTAGTACAAATTCGTATTACCAACGTGACAACATCAAGTAAAGTAATTTAGAACAAAAATATAAGTCCTAGCAAGTATGAAATGATCAGAGAATGTACTCCTCTGATACCCTGAACAGCTGATATGAAAAGATGGCCAACTGGAGTCACAGAGTCCTAGTTAGAGCAACACAGGTTATAAAGAGTTTAATTTATATGGTAATTAAAATTATAATGCAATCTACATGAGTCTAAGTCAATCTAGGTCAAAATCAACTCTTGGTCAACTATGTTCAACAATCTAGTCAAACTAGGGCAACTAGTCTAATGTGGTCAAACTAGCTAGGGTTTGGTCAACAATGGTCAAAGTAGTCTAGGTTAGTAAATTCTAGGTCTAAACAAGTCTATAGCCTAAACAATCAAGTATACTAGTACCATTGCTATCTAACACATAGCCTAAATCAAGACACATAGCTAAACCGCATAGCTAACAAGGCACACAAACTTAGTTATATAATATACATTACATGTATATCACATATATCCTTACCCATATAGTACCACCCTAACACATATATATAGATATCATATATCTAGTATATATATATCCTCACTATGAACCATAACCTATATCTATATACTTTCATAATATATATAGATACTATATAACCCAAAAATATATATACATATCTATATAACCTTTCCACAATCTAACATCACCGACTCAAACTCAAACACTTAGACACTAATCCACTAACACTAGGATACCATATCAACCTTGGTCATATTGGCATCCCAATACCAATACCTTGATTAGAATCCAATGACTTAACTTTGGTAAACTTATACCTTACCTTGGTATCTTGATACCATACCTTGGTCATAAGATAAACTAATCATTTACCTTGAAGGTAAAGGTAATTCATATTTACCTTAAGATACTAACTTGGTATCATGAGATACCAAGATAACACTCAAGTATCTAATTAACTAACTATCTAATGTACTAACATAACATCTTAACTAATATCTAACATATAACCTATAGAGACTAACTTGCTATCATACCAATATCTAGAACTAACATAATCTACTAACATATCAATATCTAACATACTAGATATCTAACATCAAACTATCTAATAATATATCAAATATCTAACAAAATACTAACATCTACTATCTAACTAACATTCATACTAACAAATATAACTTACACTAACATATATTAACTCTAACATATCTAACCCTCTACTAACCAACATCTAATAAATATACTAACATACATTACCTAACAATAATATATATATATATATATATATATATATATATATATATATATATATATATATATATATATCATACATATACCCGACAACCTATGATACCTATATTCACTTAATATCCATACCACATAGGATCATAGGTTACACAAAATGCCTATATCGTGTAGTCACTCTTCTACTTAAAATCAATATTGTACCAATTGGACCTTCACTAAATTATAGGATTAAAGTATGTTGTAAACCTTCGTATTAGCTTTCCGAAATTTCAAACGATCGTATTTTCGTGACCGGAAGCTTCCGGAATCGCGAAAACACCGAAACGCGTTCGTCTTTAGTACAGCTGACACTCAAACAGTTCTACAGAAAGTTCTAGAGTGCATTTGACCTATTAATATATATATTTCGAAAGCTAACTTCGATACGGTTCTTTTAAAAAAAAGGAGATTAATCAGACTTCTAAGCTAAAAGTTATGACATTTCTAAGTTGCTATGGCTACTAAAAATGTGGATGAATATTATGACGAATTTGGATTGTTTGGACAAAAGAAACACATCTCACTCTCCACACCACTCAAGACACACATCAAACCACACTCCCCTCCCCTCTAACACAAGCACACCACTAACAACATATTCACACACATCTAAATATATAAAATATATCTAACATACCTATTATATATATACAAAACAGTCCATTATATAAAGAGACACTAAAATGACAAGTTGAGGCTAAAAATATGACATGTAGACTAAACCACTTAGATCTAACAATGGGTACCCAAATAAAACTCATTCTAACCATCCTAAATAACATCAATCCATCCTCTAACATGTCTAAAGCTGAAATTAAAATACAATTAAACCTATTAGCCATTAAACCACAGACATGAGGTGTCCTAATTTGAGATCTAATAAGTAGGACACAAGACACAATTGTAACTTGCTCTAGAGAGCTCCAAATGGTCTCAAACTTGAATCTAAAGTGGGTACATGCATGGGGGTGGATCCTATGGATTCAAAACTAACTAATATGTATAGAAAATCAATTTAGAGGGTTGGTTTTACCTATTGGGAGTAGAATCCCAATGATACTCCCAAGGATACGGCTCCGACACGAAGATCTTCCAAAAAGGACACTCCTTCTTGTACTCTGCTCCAAATTTTTGCTAGCACCCTCCTTTGGTAGTATGAGAAGGTTGGATGGAAGTTTTGGTGGAGGGGTATATGGATTTAGAGATCAAATCAAAGAGAAAAGCTCTCAATTTGGGGAATAACACTTGTGAAGGAAAATGGAGGCTTGATGGAATGAAATAAAAGGAAGGGAGGCTACCCTACCTATAGTGGCTGCCATTAAACCCTATTTGGGCCTTGGAAGAAAGCCCAATAAGGCCTTAACTAGTCCTTTTGGTTAATTTTAAGTTAGGTTCAAGTTTGGGATCAAAAGGGTTAAATTTAAGCCTCTAACTTAACCAATCTTACAAGTGGGATTAGTCTAAACTTACTAACTTAATTAATAGGGTTTGTGGGCCATGACTAACTAATCTTTGGGTCCCGTCTAGAGTCTAAGCTATCCGGGTCACTAACAAAGGTCGAAATGAAACGAAACTCAAACCCGACTAAACAAATTCCGTAAAATCAATATTAAAATATAAAAATTTCTAAAATATTAAAATATAAAAAATGACCAAAATTATAATACATAAATTTAAATAGTATTAAAATAATCTAAAATTCACCAATTAATTAAAATTCTAAATAATTCAAAAGTCATAAAATGACCAAAATGTCCTAAGCCTAAAAAGTTGTAATTAGTCATTCTAATCACATGGTTAGGTCCCCATGGTCATGGTTAGTCTTTAGGCTCAACAATTCTAGAATTCACTAGCTAACACATCAAAATTATAATTCACCAATTTTAAATAGTACTAAATTAATTAAAAATCTCCATAAATCATCAATCCTATTATTAAATAATAAACTTTTACAAAAGTTTAAAATTACCCTCATTTCAGAAAAATGGGTGGTTACAACTCTCTTCTATATCTATTCTAAAGTGTTTTATACGAGCAATGCTTTCAAATCAAGCCCATACCACTCTTAGCCAAAGCAAGTACAGTTTTGTTCAATTTAGAGTTTTGGTACTGAAAAGTTATATCATAGGCTGCAATTAGGAAAACGTTCCAGTTTTCGAAATTATTTTGTGGAGTCTGTCGTACGCTCGTCACCAAGCACGATGTTGTAAGAGACTGCAAGCTCTTAATTAGCTTGTGCCATAGTAGATTAACATCGAGCAAGAGTACTCGAGACTGGACTAGTCCTCTCAGAGGGAAACCAGTATACATCTTTGTGTCATTGAGTTTGATTCTCTTATCACTTATTTTATTATATTTTATTTATCGTCTTTTATCTGCCATAATATATAGTTGCTTAATTTTTAATTGGTGATTATTTCTGCTGCACACGTACACACTCTATTCACCTCCCTCTAGAGGTGCTCGACAGTCCTATAGTTTGTAGATCAGGGACGATTATAGAGGAGAATGGGTCGAGGCTCGTGGTGGTTGATGATTGTTATGGTGGTTGCTCGGGTGTTGGCTGCGGTTGTTCCGGGGAGGGGGACAATGGTGGTTTGTAGTGATATTGGTGGTGGTGGCGGCGATGAGAAGTCATGGAGGATGGCTGGATTGAACAGGGGATCGACCACGTGGCTGGGGTTCTTTGGCAGTAAGCAGTGGAGATAGGGAGGAGAGATAGGAAGAAAGAGGCGAAGTTCGTTGGAGATCAGCCAACTGCGACGACACCAACGGTCCAGCCGGCGGAGCTAGCTGCTGGCAGAGAGAGAGTGAAAGTGAGGATGTAATATTTCTGTAATAAAATATTAGAGAGTCTCCAATATTTTAATAAGAAGAAAGTAGAGTGTTCTCCAAGCCCAAGTGGCACTTATGTAAATTGTAATAGATATAGGGACAATAGTGGAAGAGACTAACTAAGATAACTAACACCAACTAATTACTAACTAATTACTTAATTAGTAACTAATCAGTAATTAAGACTAACTAATCAAATAGATATTCCATAACCCAAAACCCATAGCCGCATAATCCAAGCCCAAGGTTTCGTAGGAAATTAGAATATCTAGTCCATAATCCAAGCCCAAGGCTTGGTAGGCTCACAAGAAATTAATAATAAAATAAGTCTAAAAATAAAATTAACTAATTGTTAAATAATAATAATTAGCATTAGATATGAATCCACAAATAAATTCAAAAATAATTTTATAAATTCCAAAAATAATCGCATTGATTTCAAAAATGGAATTTCAAATTTAGGAAAAGAATTTTATAACTCAAAAATTAGCTCAAAATTTTCGAAAATAGAAATTTCAAATCTAGATAGTTACAGATCGCTTGGACGAGCTGAGGCATATAGTTCCTTGGCGTTTCAAGGCGTCCAGCCGCATTGAAGACTTCACCTATATAAGACATAATGTATGGATATCGCCTTCGTCAAGTTGTATGCCTCAAGACAGGATTATTTGTATTGAGAGGTAAGAGAGAGTTGAGCGTTTGTATTCAAAGAGATTGTGAGCATGAGTGATTGTAATCTGGACTTCGTGCCTTTGTAATCTTATTTTCATTATTAATAAAAAGACTGTGGCTTTGTTTGAATACTGGTGTTTCTTTTATTTATTCAATGCTTCTTCTCAGGACTCCTGTACGACGACCTCGTCGTTTAGCCTGTAATCGATCGTTGTGGAAATTGTCTTGTGCGAGCGCAACCTAGGTTCGTGCGATATCACACCCTAGCGAGGAAGATCAGTTCTATGGAACCGGGGCATGACAATGGCCATGGCTGAAGTGGATGTTGTGATCACGGTGAAGGAGGCCATAGTGGTGGCTGGAGCGGAGGCGGAGGTGGCCATGGTGGTGGCGGTCGCCAGAGGTCTGGGAAAAGGAGGGATCGAGTGATGTGGAGAGAACAGAGAGAGCTCGAGAAGGGAAGGGTGATGGTGGATAGAGAGTGAATTGAGCGGGAGAAAGAGAGAGAGAGACATGAGGAAGGGGGCGACTGTTCCAGAGGAGAGAGGGGAGTTAAGGTTAGGTAGGGTGAGGGGTGAGGTGAGAGTGTGAGAGAGAGAGGCAGGGAAGAGATAGAGAGGGGGTAGTTATAGGTAATAACAAATAATAAAATAAAAAAATAGCAAAAATAATTTATAGAAATAATAAAATAAAATTTACACCAATAATAATAATAAAATAATATAAACATAACCAGGAATCAGGTCCCAACAACCAAGGCCAAATCAAGATCCATAAACAAAATCAATTTTTTAAATAAATACAAAGCTTAAAAATTGTCGAAATACGAAATCCAGTCATATACCTATTTGAAAAATAGGGATGTGACAGGTTCCATGGCGATGTAGATATCGATCATCTCGAGACCTTTATCACAGACGCCTTCTTCTTTTTTTTGCTCTGCCTCCGGACGTTGTCGCACAGATGATACAGATTATTATGATGATGACAACCTTGCAAACCTACGTGGCAGCGATACAGGAGTCTATTAGCACCATACAAGACACCATTTGGGCCCGACAATTGCACCAGATAGTGGCACTGCCATATATTTGTGCCGCTATGACTTTAGATGATGTCGGTGCCTCTGCTCCTTCCGTTGATGTCTCTGCTCCTGTTGCCCCTATCGTCGTTTCTCCGGTAGTACTGACGAGTCCGTTGAGTACACTTTTGCCGAAGGTCTTGAGTTTACTACCACCTGAAGTAGTGAGCTCAATTCCTCCTGACGTCTTAACTCATCTACCAGGCTAGGGACCTCCAACAGATCAATAATTTTTTTAATTTGAGATTTGTCTGTTGTTGTGAAACTTGTACCATCAACACTCATACTATCATAACTATTTGTACATATTACCATGTGGATGTTATGTACTTATTCATTATTATTGTGATATGTTTCTAGAGATAGATTATTTGTTTGGGTTTATTTGTATTTGAGTTTTATTTATATTTTTTTGTATATTATGTGGTCCAAACGTGCGTTTTGTGCTGCTGAAGGGCCGATTGGACGAAAATTCTATGGTAGATCATGTTGAGTGGTTATATACTATGATTATTGTGATTAGACAGGTTGTGTATATGCTATGATTGTTGTGATTCGAATTGTTGTTTCAGTCATGTCAAGCTTAGCGACGACTAAGTGATGATTTGGTGATATGGACAGTGACGCCTACACGTCGCCTAGGCGACGTACATAGACGTCGCTCACCTAGGAAACCTAAGGTGAGTGATGGTTGTGCGACGTACGCCGCCGCCCAAGTGTCTATTAGTCGACACAATAATCCGTCACCCAGTCATCGCGTAATGAGTATCAGAAATTAGTTTCAGTATCAAAAACATTAAATATGTTGCTTATCCGTCGGCAACTAGACGTCAAATATGCCTCTTATCCATCGCTGACAAGTCGTTTAATCGAGTAAAAAGTTACCCGCATGTGCGTCGCTAAGATGATGCCGGCGTAGTCCATCGTGAATTTGACAATAATCCGTTGCTACATAGTGCGTCTTATGTAGTCGAACAAATTTTGAAGGTTCGACTGCATGGCAATGAAAGCATGTTGTGACGGGTCAATACCGACGCCCTTAATCTGTCGTATATCCGTCGCCAAGTCATAGCTAATCTTTTTAGCGGCAACTCGCGACCGATTCGTCCGTTGCTAAAATTAATCTATATTTTTGTAGTGGGAGGAGGAGGGCCAAGCCTGAAGGGGTGTGTTAACTACGATGGGGATGGAGGAAAAGGGGGAGGGGATGTTCCAGTTGTATCTTTGTACATAAGCAAAGAGGAGAGAGGAGGAAGATGAGGCTATAATAGACAATAAAAGAATTATGTTACAATTTACATAATATTCTCTTGTTGAATCAGTTAATAAAACCATAGGGACTCCTAACTCTGTTCTCTACTGATTTAGAAATTTGTAAGTAATTAATAAATTTTGAGAGACTTATTAACAATAAACTATATTTAAAGGACTTACATGCAAAAAAACCTATAACCAAAGACAAAAAAGAAAAAAGAATATATGTAGGCCATCCAGAAACCGGACAAAAAAATTCAAGACCATTAGATCATGATTAAATATTCATTAAGGACACTTAAGATAATTAAAGAGCAAACTTAAGCGAGCAAATTGGACATTGTTGGTTGCTATGTCTGTGTCCAGGTATCTTAATTGTGTCGACAGCGATGAGTTTGCTTCCCACATGCGCAACGGATGAGACCTCGATTGAGACCTCGATTGCGCTAATCCTATGCCCTCCTCGCCACTGCTGCGAAATGCTGATTCCGACATGTGACCGTACTGCACAGGACCATCTTGCACCGATTGGTTCCATTGATCGATGTTGATCGATTGATGCATGGATGCTGATTAAGGAAGGTATATGTCTCCTAATGACAGATATTATACGAGCTGGCATTGTTGGCTGACCTTGAACTGATCAGTATAAATCAGTATTAAGAATTAGGCCTTCCATCCCTTTCCAGGATGACAACAGATAAACCTACAGTAGCAAGCACTTGAGAAGTCTCATTCGACATGAATGGACTCCTAAAGAACTATCAGCATGGCAAGACAGAATATGCGTGGTTGGGTGATTTAAACGGACTAGAAAATCTAGAAAACCTTTCAACAAAGAGTATAACCGGCTCAAGCTAGCTTGATATTTGCAACCACTGTTGGTGCTCTTGCTCCTTGACATGAAGAGAGCTTACTCTCAACATACTTTGTAAAGTTTAGTCCCACATTCGAAAAGCACCATGAGTTATCTCAACATATATATGAGTATGTGTTGTTGGGATATGCACATGGGGTGGTGACTGTTGGTGCTTTCTTTACATGGAGAGGCTCTCAACATGCCTTGTAAATTTTAGTCCCACATCGGAAATGCACCATGAGTTATCTCAACATATATACTTGGGTGTGTTGTTGAGAGACTAAGGAGGGAACCATGTGGGTGATTTTACAAGGAGGTAAGAATAAGGCTCCAAGGATTAAGCATTAATGTTTTTGTCATTCTCTTGGATTAATTCCATTTGGAGCTAAGTCCCGCGACTCGGACTCGGACTCATGGGCTCATGAGGCGTAATGTGGCGTTTTGTTGGCATGCGATTAAATCAGATCCTATCTTTGTGGGATTTGAATTAATTCAGATCCTATCTTTGTGGGATTTGAATTAATTTCGTGGAATTTGAATTAAATCTCGTTGCTATCTTTTGGAATTTGATTCAATCTTTCCATAACTGAAGAGGCGGCTATGGTTTCCACCCTCTCTCTATAAATACTCTCTTCTGACCTCCTTTGTGACTACCACGAAAATTACAAGTTAGAAAAGGAGAAAGAGAGAGAGAGAGTTGCTGCCGCCATTGCAAGTCCATCCGATGAGTCAGAACAGAGGTGACTTCGAGCGTTCCACAAGTTCTTCAAACTTGCTGGTTCCTGGAAGCAGATCGTGTGGGGCGAATCTTGCTTTGAGCAACGGTGTTTTGACACCCCAGCAACTGTTCTTCTTCTAATCTTCCTTCAGATTATTGTAACTTATTTTGTCCCAATTGCAACACGTTTGCAAGGAAGAACGAGAGATCTTCTTTTCTCTATTTTCCTCCTTCAGATTGTAATTTGGCTATTGGTTTTATTGTACCATCGTAGATCTTGAGTTTGATCACTGCAAAGTTTTTGTGTGACATCTCAGATCTCGATTGCATTAGTTTTTTCATCTTTGATCAAGTCCCGGGACTAACAATCTCAAAGCAAGATCCGTGTAGATGGAAAACATTAATGTTTCGCTCCTCCAATCGGACTTCTGCAAGTTGGAAAAGTTCGATGGAGAGCACTATCAAGTCTGGAAGAGAAAGGTTTACCTAACTCTTCAACTGAAAGACGTTGATCATGTTCTGTTAGAGGAAGAACCCTCTGTTCCAGACACTGGATCTACTGTGCAATTAACGCGGCTACCAAACTCTAGGCCAAGTTGAGAAGGGAAAATAGCATCTGTAGGTTTCTCATCCTGAATGCTATGGAGGACTCCCTGGCAGAATCCTACTCGAAGAAGAAACTTGCCAGAGACATATGGGAGTCTGTGGAAAATCTGTATGAAGAAGACAAGAACAGGAACAAAATGTTTGTGGTTGAAAAATATCACAAATTGCTCTTTGAAGACGAAAAGTCCATGCTGCCACAGGTGAAGGAATTTCTGAAGCTGCGTCAGAAACTGGAAGACGAAGAGATGCCCCTTCCCGACAAGTTTGTCGTCGGAGGGATCGTCTCAAAACTTCCTGCTGGATGGAGTACCTTCTATGCAAGGATGCACAGAAAGAAGCTAGACATTAGCTTGGAAGATCTACTGCAAGAGATCCATGTTGAGGACGAGATGCGTTCCCAACAGAAGGTGGACACTCTGTCCAAACAGTTGGCTAAAGCCAATCTTGTACAGACGAGAGATCCCAAGGGGAAGCAGGCGGTTTCTCATCCCAAGAAGAAGGACTTCACCAATCTAAAAGTGAAGGGTCCTTCTTTCAAGCAACAGAAGACTAAGTTCCACGTGATTTGTTACAATTATGGCAAGAAAGGCCACTACAAGATGAATGTAGATCTAAGCCTAAACAATCAGAGAAAGGTGAGCCTAATAAGGTTTCATTAGTTTCTAACTTTGTTGCTATGATCGCACAGGTCACAAATGTGGGGGTTGACTCTGACTGGTGGATAGACACTGGTGCGACTTACCATGTCTGTTCTGGCAAGGAATGGTTCGTCACGTACCAGCCGATATCTGAGAAGGTTGTCATGGCGAACCAGGCCCAAGCTGAAGTTCTGGGGATCGGGACCGTGGAACTGAAACTCACTTCTGGGAGCACTCTGACGCTTCAAGGTGTGAAGCATGTTCCGGCGATTGCCAAGAACCTGATCTCTGGGAGCCTACTCTACAACGCAGGCTCGAGAATGGACATCAATGCTGGTCAGATGGTGATGTCCAAGAAAGGAACATACTTCGGGAAGGCTTATCAAACCGAAGGAATATTTAAAATTCAGCTTGTCAACCAGTTTGATGACGTTAATGTAGTTGCTTTTTCTGATTATTCTCTTGAGTTGTGGCATAATAGACTAGGACATGTTCATTGTAAAAGAATTAACAAAATGTCTAGTCTAGGACTTATCTCCAAATATGGGGGTAAGATGGAGAAGTGTGAAGTGTGTGCTCAGACGAAGATCACAAGGAAACCCTTTCATCGGGTCAATCGAAGCACAGATCTTCTGGAGTTGGTGCACTCCGATATCTATGACTTCAAACATTTTTCCACGAAGGCCGGGATGAAGTATTTCATAACCTTCATCGACGACTTCTCAAAATACGCGTTCGTCTACTTACTCAAGTCTAAAGACGAAGCTTTCGAGAAGTTCAGAGAGTTCAGGGCCGAAGCTGAACGGCAGACTGGACAACAACTCAAGAGGTTAAGGAGTGATCGAGGTAGAGAGTACAGGTCTCATGAATTCGCATCGTTCTGCAAAGAACATGGAATTATATGTGAGACTACTGCTCCATATTCTCCTCAATCCAACGGAGTAGCGGAGAGGAAGAACAGAACGTTGACAGAAATGATAAACTCAATGCTGCTAACCGCGGGTATTCCTAAATGCTACTGGGGAGAAGCTGCATTGACGGCCACTTTTATTCTAAATAGAGTGCCATATGCAACTTCGGACGTAACTCCTCATGAACTCTGGTTCAAAGTCAGACCAAACTTGAATGTCATTCGAGTGTGGGGGTGTTTGGCGTATGTGAAGCTCCCAGATCTGAAGATTCAGAAGCTAGGGACAAGGACTACGAAGGCGATCTTCTTGGGGTATGCCAAGAAAAGTGATGCTAGGAGATTTCTTGATATTGAGTCAAATCATATCATCGAATCTCGTGATGCTGAATACTTTGAAGACAAGTTTGCAAAAGACAAAAATATTATTCTTTCGGACATTCCGAAAAATGATGTAGGTGCAAATGAGACTGAAATCTCATATGGGCCAGTAGTCCAAGAAGAAGCTGTTGTTGAGGAAACAACTCTTGTACCAGAACTCGCAGAGCCGTCAGCTAAGCGAGCGAGAAGACCGAAAGATTTCGGAGATGACTTTGTCACCTATCATGTGGAAGCAGATCCGCTTACCTATGATGAGGCGATGAAGACCAGAGATGCTATCTTCTGGAAGGAGGCAGTGAATGACGAGTTTGACTCTATCACCTCCAATAACACATGGGTGTTGGTAGATCTACCTGAAGGAGAGAAGCCCATCGGATGTAAATGGATCTTCCAGAAGAAGATGAAGGCAGATGGAACTATTGACAAGTTCAAGGCCAGGCTGGTAGCCAAGGAATTCTCTCAGAAACAGGAGATAGACTACTTTGACACGTACGCTCCAGTAGCTCGGATGACCACCATCAGGATGTTAATTGCTCTAGCAGCTATACATAAGTTGGTGATACATCAGATGGATGTAAAGACCGTATTCCTGAATGGGGAGCTGATCGAAGAGATTTACATACAACAGCCAGATAGATTTGTCGTCAAAGGTCTTGAAGACAAAGTCTGCAAGTTGGTGAAATCATTGTATGGTTTGAAGCAAGCTCCCAAGATGTGGCATAAAAAGTTTGACAAAGTTATTAGGTCAAACGGCTACAGAGTCAGCGAGACAGACAAATGTGTTTACACAAAGTTCGCTGATAGAAGAGGAGTCATCGTTTGTCTGTACGTGGACGACATGCTAATCCTAGGTACGGATATAGGCTGTGTCACAGAGACAAAGAAGTTCCTCTCAACCAAGTTCAGCATGAAGGACTTGGGGGATGCAGATGTCTTCTTGGGCATAAAGATCATCCAGACAGACACTGGAATAGCGCTGTCACAATCTCACTATATTGAGAAAATGCTCACACGCTATGGGTATAAGGATCTTCCAGGGATCGATACGCCATACAGGTGTGATCAGAAGCTGAAGCCAAATTCAAGGGAAAGCGTCAGGCAGCTGGAGTATGCTAGCGTTATCGGAAGTTTGATGTACGCAACCACTGCCACAAGGCCTGACATAGCTTTTGTCGTGGGAATGCTGAGTCGGTTCACTAGCAACCCAGGGATTGAGCACTGAAAAGCTGTAAAGCGGGTGATGAGATATCTCAAGAAAACTCAGACATATGCACTGCACTACAATGGGTATCCGACAGTAGTGGAAGGCTTCAGTGATGCTAGCTGGTGTTCAGAGGTAGAAAGCGAGAGATCCACAGGTGGATATGTCTTTTCCTTGGATGGAGCTGCTATATCGTGGAAGTCGAAGAAGTAGACTATACTCTCTCGTTCCTCCATGGAATCTGAATTCTATGCACTTGAAACTGCAGCAGATGAAGCAGAATGGCTTCGGGAGCTCATGTATGATCTTCTAGTGGTTGGGACTCAGATACCGGTGATACCGATATACTGTGACAACCAGGCGACTGCGGCGGCGGCATCAAATGACCTCTTCAATAGGAATAAGAGGACTGAGCGGTTGAAGCACAGGACAGTACACGATCTTATCAAAAGAGGTGTAATTGCAGTAGTTGATGTTCGGAGTCAGGAGAACCTGGCAGATCCGTTCACAAAGGGCCTCAAGCGCCAGTTGGTCGATGACACAGCTTGTAAAATGGGCTTGAAGGCATTCTGATAGTGTGTCTTTGTAATCCTACCATAAAGTTTTATGCTATTAGTTCAAAGAAAAATCTACTAGGCATCTAACTTTTGGTTCAAAGGAGGATCACTGACTGGGAAACTATCAGGTAACAGTGGGTACTTGTTCTCTGGAACATGGAAGGGATACGGACCCATAACCACTGTTGTCTACTATGTATTTTTCTGCAGAAAAATAGATCCTGTGGAAGGTTGGCTTAAACGCCTTAATGAGTTCTCAGGCAGAGTGAATGCCTGGTGTGCTTTACAGGAAGCACGGTAGAGCAGCACTACAAGAAGTGAATCTCCATGCTACAGTAGGGTGACTCCACCATGAGGTTCCCAAGTAGGGGTAATGTCTCGGCTTTGCAAGCCAAGTCACAGCGACGTAGCACCGCAAATAGGCAGGTAGCCTAATGATGTATGACGTAATTAAAGAGTTATAGACAGCACTACAAAGGGGAGGATGGCCCCATGTTACAATGGCACGACACCACGATGAGGTACCCAGGTAGGGGTAAAGCCTCGGCATTGCAAGCCATGTCGTTGCGGCGTAACACCGTAAGGAAGCCTTAGGCTTCATGCTGGGTAGTTTCGCACTACAAAGAGGCTTGTGACCTCATGCTACAGTAGTATGACACTACGATGAGGTTCTCAGGTAGGGATAATGCCTCGGCTTCAGGCCATGTCATAGCGGCATAGTACCGCAAGGAAGCGCAAGGCTTCATGCCATATCTCTTTAATAAAGAACTCACATATAGTGTATGGAAAGAGATATCAGGCCGTCTCTTGAGGGTAAACTTGTAGACGCCCAAAATTATACACTGAAACCAGGCTGGCACAGGGCCTTTAATGTGCAGCCAGAAGCACACGTAACTATACTTTGTGAGTGGAAAGAATTACAATTGTGGTACAAAATTCAAGGCGTAGTCCATTCTTGTATCATATTGTTATTTAACCCATACGGGAAGATTCAAGTCGTCAGCGACATCTATCCTAATACAAAATGGACAGTTACTGTGGGGAACGCTTAACCCTGGACACATATATATGTTGTGATATGTGGGGGATCGTTGGTTCTTTCTTTACATGGAGAGGCTCTCAACATGCCTTGTAAATTTTAGTCCCACATCGGAAATGCACCATGAGTTATCTCAACATATATACTTGGGTGTGTTGTTGAGAGATGCACATGGGGTGGTGACCCTAAGGAGGGAACCATGTGGATGATTTTACAAGGAGGTAAGAATAAGGCTCCAAGGATTAAGCATTAATGTTTTTGTCATTCTCTTGGATTAATTCCATTTGGAGCTAAGCCCCAACGGGGCTTAGCGACTCGGACTCGGACTCGGGCTCATGGGCTCATGAGGCATAATGTAGCATTTTGTTGGCGCACTTTGCACTTAGTACGTCAGCAGTCATGCAGTTTTTATGCGGCTCATATGCGGCATGCGGTCTTATGCGGCATGCGGCACATGCGGCTCATATGCGGCTCATGCGGCACATGCGGCACATGCGGCACATGCAGTCCATGCGGTCCATGCGGCTCATGCGGCACATGTGGCACATGCGGTCCATGCGGTCCATGCGGTCCATGCGGCTCATGCGGTCCATGCGGTCCATGCGGCTCATGTGGTTCATGCGGCCATTAGGCTCATGCGGCCAGGCTGCTGCTGCTGCCACATGGAGGGATCCGCTAACTGTGCAGATTACAAATCAGTAATGGAAAGGCTGAATCAATGCGATTAAATCAGATCCTATCTTTGTGGGATTTGAATTAATTCAGATCCTATCTTTGTGGGATTTGAATTAATTTCATAGGATTTGAATTAAATCTCGTTGCTATCTTTTGGGATTTGATTCAATCCTTCCATAACTGAAGAGGCGGCTAGGGTTTCCACCCTCTCTCTATAAATACTCTCTTCTGGCCTCCTTTGTGACTACCACAAAAATTACAAGTCAGAAAAGGAGAAAGAGAGAGAGAGAGAGTTGATGCCGCCATTGCAAGTCCATCCGAGGAGTCAGAACAGAGGTGACTTCGAGCGTTCCACAAGTTCTTCAAACTTGCTGGTTCCTGGAAGCAGATCGTGTGGGACGAATCTTGCTTTGAGCAATGGTATTTTGACACCCCAGCAACTGTTCTTCTTCTAATCTTCCTTCTGATTATTGTAACTCGTTCTGTCCCAATTACAACACATTTGCAAGGAAGAACGAGAGATCTTCTCTTCTCTATTTCCCTCCTTCAGATTGTAATTTGGCTATTGGTTTTATTGTACCATCGTAGATCTTGAGTTTGATCACTGCAAAATTTTTGTGTGACATCTCAGATCTCGATTGCATTAGTTTTTTCATCTTTGATTAAGTCCCGGGACTAACAGTGACCCTAAGGAGGGAACCATGTGGGTGATTTTACTAAGAGGAAAATGATTAATTCCAACAAGGACGTAAGTTGATTTTTGTTGTGCGGACTCGGACTCGGACTCGACACGGACTCCAGGTTGTCTCGTGCATGCACGGGAGTGTTCGGGAGGAAGGCATAGGCTAGCACTCGACTATGTTGATTATGGGATGATGTAAAACATCAAACTCTATTTTAGAGTATTGGTATTTTAGTCCCACATTGGATATGAGAGATGGTGAGGCCTCACTCCACTCTATAAATACAGCCCCCTTACCTCCTTTTCAAGATGCACCAAAGAAGAGAGTTAAGGGAATCCGTAAAGTTCAGGAAGCCCGCTCAAGTCACAAATACTGACTGACGAGCGTTCCAGAAGTTCTCTTGAACTTGTTGGTTCCTGGAAGCGGATCGTATAGAGGCGAATCTTGCTTTGAGCAATGGTGTTTTTACACCCCAGCAGATTTAATCCTCCTCTTCTTCTTCTTTTGTTTCTCTGTAACTCGTTCTTCAGCTTTTAAGATACCTACTGAGTAGGGAGGTCTAACTTTGTTCTTGAGATCTATCTCATTTGTGGCACCTACTGTATGGCTTGCTAAACTCCTCATTTGTGGCACCTACTGTATAGGCATGCTAACTCCTCATTTGTGGCACCTACTGTGTAGGCTTGCTGAACTCCTATTTTCCATCTATTTCTACGTCTCGGGACTAACAATCTCAAAGCAAGATTAGTACGATAGAAAACATTAATGCTTCACTCCTCCAAACTGACAACTGCTAGTTGAAAAAGTTTGATGGAGAGCATTATCAAGTCTGGAAGAGGAAGGTCGCTCTCACCCTTCAACTCCGAGACGTTGATCACGTGCTCTTTGAAGAGAAACATACTATTCCAGATACTGGGTCTGTTGTCGCTATAACTGCGACTACTAAACTTCAGGCCAAAAGGAGAAGGGACAATAGCATTTGTAGGTTTATGATCCTAAATGCTATGGAGGATTCCCTAGCAGAATCCTACTCAAAAAATGATAGTGCCAGAGAAATATGGGAGTCTGTTAAAAACCTGCACGAGGAAGACAAAAACAGGAGCAATATATTTTTCGTCGAAAAATATTACAAGTGGCTCTTTGTAGACGAAAAGGCGATCTTCCTCAAGTGAAGGAGTTTCTGAAACTTCGTCAGAAACTGGACAATAAAAAGATGCCCCTCGTCGACAAGTTTGTCGTTGGAGGGATCATCTCGAAACTTTCTGCTGGATGGAATACGTTCTATGCAAGAATGCATCAGAAGAAACCTGAGATCAGTTTGGAAGATCTCTTGCAAGAAATCCACGTTGAGGACAAGATGCGGTCTCAACAGAAGATGGACGCTTTGTCCAAACAATTGGCCGAAGCCAATCTGGTGCAGACGAGAGACTCCAAGGGGAAGCAGGCGGCTTCTCACCACAAAAAAGACTTCACTAATCTGAAAGTGAAGGGACCGTCTTTTAAACAGAAGAAGCCCAAGTCCAATGTGACTTGTTTTAACTGTGGCAGGAAGGGCCATTATAAGAGTGAATGCAGATCCAAGCCCAAACAATCAGAGAAATATGAGCCTAGTAAGATTTCTTTGGTTTCTAACCTCGTTGCTATGATCGCTCAGGTCACAACTGAGGGGGCTGACTCTGACTGGTGGATAGACACTGGTGCGACATGCCATGTCTGTTCTGGGATGGAATGGTTCGTCACGTACCAGCCATCTTCTGAGAAGGTTGTCATGGCGAACCAAGCCCAAGCTGAAGTTCTGGGAATCGGGACTGTGGAGCTGAAACTCACTTCCAGGATCACTCTGACGCTCCAAGAAGTAAAGCATGTTCCGGTGATTGCCAAGAACCTGATCTCTGGAGGCCTGCTCTGTAACACAGGCCTGAGGATGGACATCAATGCTGGCCAGATGGTGATGTTCCTAAAAGGAATGTACTTCAGAAAAGCTTTCTATACCGAAGGAATGTTTAAACTCCAGCTTGTAACCCAGTCAGAGAACATTAATACAATTTCCAATTCAGCTTATACTCTTGAGTTGTGGCATAATAGACTAGGACCTGTCCATTGTAAAAGGATAAACAAAATGTCTAGTCTAGAACTTATCTCCAAATGTGGAAGTAAGGTAGAGAAGTGTGAAGTATGTTCTCAGACTAAGATCACTAGAAAACCCTTTTATCGGTTCAATCGAAGCACAGATTGTCATGACCCGCACCCATTTGTTTTTTTTCTTTTTAAACGGATACGAGACGTATCCAAGCCAGCCTACGCCGCAGTGTCGGCGGTAGTACGCTGTCACGGCCATGAAGATCATAATCACAAAGATTCTCATTCACATAATTAATTTAATTTACAATGATCACAAGTTTTACATTTACAGGAAAATATAAACTTGTACAAATATGAATGACTATAACTTGACTATCTAACTAATCTTCTAGGCTCGTCTGCAAGTACACCCGAACTCCCCAAGCTAAGTGAATCCACGGCTAACCTGAAAATGTTGGTTTCCAGTCAGGAATGGAACGAGCACAATCCACTGAATGCAATTTCAATAAAGAAAATGACTATAAAATAAAGGTTAGACATCAATTATGAGGTTTGAAAATAAACAAGAAATATAGAAAACCAATAGTAAATAAATAGACACAACAGACTTTCTCCAACTGCTAGAAGTACCTTTGATATGTGATCGGTCTCCGGACAATTATGCGACACTATCTACACTGTCTAAAGTTACACTGTCTATACTGTCTAAGTTACACTGTCTACACTGTCTAAGTTACACTGTCTACATTACATAAAGCTACACTGTCTACAGAAAATATTGTAATAAGGAAATACTGTCTACAAAATAATAATCACGATCTACACAATTTAAATCAGTAATAATCATGGTCTACACTGTCTACTTTGCAATAAATAAATCACTGTCTACACTGTCTACAAGAAATAAATAGATCACTGTCTACACTGTCTACAAGAAATAAATAGATCACTGTCTACACTGTCTACAAGAAATAATGAATCATTGTCTACACTGTCTACACTGTCTAAGGTCAGATCACACATCGTTGGTACTTCCCATTCCCGACTCAACAATTTTAATAGAAAATAATCACATAACCAATGGCCAATCAATGAAATATAGTAAAAATCAATATCGAAATACAGACAATAAACTGTACTCGCATGTGGTCCTCTGCTGGTGAAACCGACATCTGAACTACTCATTGTACCACAATAGTCAAAACCCGTACAACAGTCCCCGGAAGCTGAAATAAACATTACCAATGTTCTCAGAATAGTCAAATTAGCTAGGATTGCCTGTCCTTAAGTCCAATTCTGGATACAGGGACAAAACGGTAATTTCGGGCCAAAACGGTGTCCGCCGTTGGACCCGCTTTGCACCGAAAAGCGTGCCAGAGTCAACGGTCTCTAAAGTCATCAAACTACATGTCTATGGATCTAGTTTTTCGATACGAACTCAACCGTATGTCCAGAGTTGGATTCTGGCGGGCCGTGCACAAAATCGCCCGTTGAGTGGGACCGTGGGGCCCACAAAACGACAATTTTATCAATGGTCTCAGAATCGGACCAAACTTGGCATGCAGGACCAGAAAAACAATACGGTTCTGTTGGCACAAGTTTCGTCTCGATCTGACAAGCGTGCACAAAGTAATTAAGAAATTTGCAAAGTGCACGATACGGTGAATTTCGACGGATACGCATCAAATTCGTCGCGCACACGCGACCAATTTGAATTCCGCCAAAGCCCACACGACCACGAAGCCGTTACGCAGCTTTCGATGCTTTCGGTTCGCGACCACGTCGCCCGGAATAGCGGGACGCACGTCGTGTGGAGAATTTTTCAAGTTTTTAAAACAGATTTTTGGGAAACTTCGGGATCGGATTTCTCGACACGTGATCGATGATTTCCAAATCCACAAAAAGGGTTTGGAAGCCCTATATGTCGACTAAAAGTCTGTTCAACTAGAATTTCTAATGTGGTACTGAATCAATCGAAAACGATCCGCAAAAGTGGATGACTGGGCTGCCATTTACTCTGTTTTCTAGCAGGTTTTTATCGAACTTTGGTTCGATTTTTCGGACAACCTATCGTACGAGAATTAAATCTATTTGAAAGGGGTTGAAGATGCATAGGTTGGGATCGTACCTGAGTAAATAACTCGAAAAATGATTGAGCGACGGGTGTGGATTTCGACCGCGAAGTCGTGGTCGCCACAGCGCCTTGCTGCTGTCGCTGGCCTGTGTATCGGCGCTGCATGCGTTCGCGTGCTGCCTCCGACGGAGTTGGCCGGCCGGCGGCGCCGTGCCCTAGCTAGGAGGTTCGCCAGAGTGGCCGCCAGGGTTGGAGGAGGGCGCTAGGGTTTCTAGTTGATCGAAACTCTTCTATTTCGCGTGTACGTGTATATATATATACTCGTTTGCTACTGGGGAAACTGCACAGTTGGGCCAATAGGTTCGGGTCCCTATTGCTACTGTAGCAATGCTACAGTAGCATCCCCTTTTCTTTTCTTTTCTCTTTTTTTTTCTATTTAAATAGCATATATATTTGTATATACATCCATATATACTCTATTACATATGTATTTTTATATACAAAAACACACACACACATACACTCAAATACTTATATACTTCTATGTCTATATTCCTATATACATACACATATGCCTAATATATATATATAAAATACTTATATATATACATATATCCATATATATATATATATATATATATATATATATATATATATATATATATATATATATATATATATATATTCACACACATATAATAAATAATAATAATAATAATAATAATATTCCATAAATCAATAATGGTGTGTATATACCATTATTCGCAGTCTAATCCTCCCAAAATGTACAAAGACTCATTTTATGAAAAAGTCACTGAATATCACTAAAAACAATATTTATAATATTTAAATTACGAGTACTTAGGAATACTCATTAAATCATTAAATGGAATACAACTCACTCCTACCAAATTATGTCAACACGTATGTTACTAGCTGTATCGCATGACTGCATGGGCTTGGGTCCTGGTCAAGTCCAGACTGGTTTGGTACAACCGGGTCTTCCGCAAGTCAATAAACCTTAATAATAAATAATTAAATTATTTATAGAAGTCCAGTCGCAACTTGGCCTGGTTTTCCTAGTTAGTACATCACTATGGCTCGGTCTTCCTCTACCATGGCTAAACTCTAGTCAAAACATGCCACTGCACTACCCGTGCCATAATTCCTAGTCACCTTGTACTCCAAAACTCAACCATGGCTAAAATCATCTACCGTAATAATTAATTAAATAATTATTTAAAAATCCTAAAAATTATCATTTCATTTAAATAAATAAAATAATATATTATCAGAATTTCGGGAAGAGGGGCTACACAGATATTCTAGAGTTGGTACACTTCGATATCTATGACTTCAAATAATTCTTTATAAAAGCCGGGATAAAGTATTTCATAACCTTCATCGATGACTTCTCTAAGTACGCATTCGTCTACTTGCTCAAATCTAAAGATGAAGCGTTCGAGAAGTTCAAGGAGTTCAGGGCCGAAGCTGAACGGCAAACTGGACAACAATTCAAGAGGTTGAGAAGTGATCGAGGCGGGGAATATCGGTCTCATAAATTCGTATCATTCTGCAAAGAACATGAAATCATCTGCGAGACTACTGATCCGTATTCTCCTCTATCTAATGGAGTAGCAGAAAGGAAGAACAGAACGTTGACAGAGATGATGAACTCAATATTGTTAACCGTGGGTCTTCCAAAGTGCTTTTGGGGAGAAGCTGAATTGACGGCCACATTCATTCTGAATAGAGTGCCGTATGCAACTTCTGATATTACTCCTCATGAACTCTTATTCAAAGTCAGACCCAACTTGAATATCATTCGAGTGTGGGGGTGTCTGGCATACGTAAAACTTTTGGATCTGAAGATTCAGAAACTCGGAACAAGGACTACGAAGACGATCTTATTGGGGTATACCGAGAAGAGTGACGCTCGAAGATTCCTTGACTTGGAGTCTAACCATGTCATCGAATCTCGTGACGCGGAGTACTTTGAAGATAAGTTTGCAAGGCACAAAAATATTGTTCTCGCGGATATTTCGGAGAATAATGATGGTGCAAAGGAAGTTGAGGTTTCCAACGATGTCGTAGTCCAAGAAAAATTGTTGTTGATGAAACAACGTTTGAACCAGAACTCGAAGAGCCGTCAGCCAAGCGAGTGAGAAGACCAAAGGACTTCGGAGATGACTTTGTCACCTATTGTCATACCCCGCTCCCGTAGGAGCGATCATCCTCGCTAAGGCATGATGCCGCACGAGCCTAGATTGCCCTCGTGTAAGGCAGTTCCACAACAGTCGATTACATCGGCGGTGACGGGGTCGTCGCACAGAAGTCCCAAGCAGAAGCAATGAATCATTGCAGCAGAAATTTAGAACAAGCACATATGAACACAAGCAACTCAAAAGAATCTCTTTATTGATATTGAATACAAGATTACATTTGTGGATGCAAGGCCAAATTACAAGTCTCTCGTGCTCACTTTTCTTTCATTTACAAGTCACTCTGCTCTCTCTCATCTCTCGATACAATACTTGAATCCAACGGAAGCTTCGGAAGGCGATGTCCATACATTATGTCATGTATAAGTCTTCGGATCACGCGGCCGCACGCCTCGACTCACCAAGAAACTCTGTGCCTCGATGTATCCAAGCGAGCTTCGCGCCACGAGCTTCTACCTGTGCCTGCACATGAAACACTGTGTGGGTGTCAGTACTCAACTGTACTGATGGAGTGAGCTTCTCGTCCACCCATACAGAACCGACACATTTTATTTACTTTGTGCATCTTAAACCCTTTCAATTGTCTTTCTATTCTTGCCTTAGGATGCATTTTAAACAAGACGTCTCGGTCTATACTTAGCGATGCAACGACAAGGTCGTGCAACGACGGGGTCGTGCTATAGTGCCAATGTGTGTTTCGATCGAGGCAGTGCCTCATCGCTTAGGTACTTGACCGAACTTCAACTCGGGACGGCAGGGTCGTGCCATGTTCTATTCGTAACTTAGACATATTCAAGACAATGCTATGCCGAGGAGCAACTCACGCGAACTCGGCCGTGCCAAGACCTTTACTTAGACTTTAGCGCCACTAGACTAATTCTTGTGCCAACGATTCAAGTGCCAAGGACGGCAATGGGACGACTCGTGCAGATCGTGCCTCTAGACCTTGCTTAGACTTGTCCGTGCTTCCAGATGAGACCGCGCCTCGCAAGTTATCAAGACTTATCATGCTACCGCCTTGCGGCCTTCCTGTTAGACCCATTTGCTAACTTAGATAAGACTTGTGGACCATAGTATCACTTTCATGAACATCTTGACGCCATCTATCGTGCCAAGCACGGTGCCTATGCTGCAGCCCAGTCTTAGGCCCAGACCTTGCGTTACCGACTAGACCTGCATTCAAGCACTAGACCCAAATCCAAAGGCATACACGCGGTATGCCGCTATTGTCGACACATCTACATGAGGGGTCACTAGCAATTTCAAGCTATCTTGGACTGGCTCGTGGGATATCCACCTGTACCAACACGGGTAGCTAGCCCGGTGGGGTAGAACTCTCCCATGCGGTCATCCAGCATCCTACTTTGAGCCACACTCGCTTCCTCCGGGCCGAATGATCCCAGCGCCCCGGTGATCACTCGAGAAGACTACACCTTGTCGACAAGTTGTCCAATGACCGTGCATACTCGATCTATCCAGTCTATCCAGTCCTTTCTTAACATGACCATACATTCCTTCTTTTTATCAAGACTTAGCGAGACTCCCACGCCGCGGGACCGATCTCGTGTGCGGGACATATCAAGACTTAGAGAGACTCCCAAGCCAGGGGATCGATCTCGTGTGCGGGACATATCAAGACTTAGCGAGACTCTCAAGCCAGGGGACCGATCTCGTGTGCGGGACATATCAAGACTTAGCGAGACTCCCAAGCCAGGGGATCGATCTCGTGTACGGGACATATCAGGACGTAGCAAGACTCCCAAGTAGCGGGATCGATCTCGGTGATAACCAGTCGCGTGGACTTCCTTTGTTCGTGGCAAGCTTTTCACTAAACCGACCGTAACTCGTGCCTTAGACAGGCCTGGTTATATAGGCGACGCTAACGCTCAAGTCATAGACTTATATGACGAGCCTTGTTCTCAAGGGACTACGCAACTTGACAACCGCAGATAGAGCGAGACAGTGCTAGAAATGGCTTGATAACCCAGCATAACACTTGTCTAACTTATTCAGGCAACGACTCGACGAGCGAGGGCTACGCCGAACTCCGCATCGAGGGAACATGCTATGCATAGGGTCGACTTGAACAATAAAGTTTATGCCTAGACTTAGCCAACGAGCCGTGCAAGACGACTTAACTTACGGGACGTGCGAAGGCCATGCCAAGCCTTGCGGGATAGGACCGTGCATGCTTTGTTAAGCATTCATGTGGGCGACGCCTATGACTTAGGCTATTTTAAGTATCGGGGCAACTTAGCAACTTAAGCCAACGTCCTTCTCCCAAGCCACGGGATCGAAGGATCGAGTGTCATTTGGAAGCACGCTGAGCCGACTTCTATTTTGACCGTGGGACTATTTTCCATATTCTAGGACATTCCGACCCGACGAAATTATTTCCTTAGCTATATTGGTGCGTAGCTTTTAGATTAGCCTACCAGTGTAAGTTGAAAATATGTGTATTATTAAGTGAAGGCTAAGATGAGGCAAGTTCACCGAAACTACCCCACCTGTGCGAGGAGTCGCCTCGGACGAGCGAGCCTTCGAGCAGCCGTTGCAAGGCTAAGTTCCAACGCCGTCGGCATTTCGATTCCTCCGATTGACTTTGCGGGACGTGGCACTACAACATACACCACTCAGAACAAGTCTCGTCCTCTAGACTTTCCTGAAGGCAAGCCATCCTACCATTTCTATGGCCAAGACTTAATCGTGCACACTCTGCCTATGCGTTCCTTCGATTCCGAGCCACGCTCGCACGAGTATCAATCCTTCCGTTAACATGATTTCAAGTTCTCGACACACTCCCATCTTTCAAGCCTTGCTTGAACTTATTGTATCACTTGGCTGGATCGTGCACGTATTCCAAGCGTCCCCAAAATACATGCATTCAGCCAAGCCGTATGATAGAGAATTTGTCATTCTCACTCGAGTCGCCTCGTGCACATATCCAGGCGTCCCTAAAATATATGCATGTCAGTCGAGTCTCGTGAGCAGGGTTTCCTACCTTCGTGATTCATGCTATCCATCCATGCCAATCCTTAAGATCAATTATTTCGATTGCTAACACTTGAAACAGGGCGTCTCGCCTAACCGCTAGGCCATTTCTTTTCGAGGCTAAGTCAATGTCAGGATTGGAATCATAGTTCCCCAACAATAATGCCAACACTGACCCCAATCCTAGGGTCAAACCAAAGTTGATAGCACAGGGTTTTCTACCCAAGCTAGCGTCACTCAGATTTCTAAACATCGAGCACGATCACCTATTTCGTATCAAGATGTTCGTTGCGCAGCACAACAAATTCGAATCCATTCAAATCACCCATTCTAACCAATTCATGTATTCGATCACGAGGTCATCTAACTCGACAATACGTTGCGCCCCAATCTTACGCGAGTCCTATTATCCATGGGGGTTCGTGAATCACCACGCAACGCTCCCGCGGAATAATCATTCTCATCGGGGTGTAACTCTTGTTTGAGTTTAGACTAACTCATTCTCGATACGCGTATTGGACTTACTAAATTCTCAAGCTCAATCATCAAGCACACTGAGTCATTCTTAAGTCACCTTCGCGTCAAACCACAAGTCGAAGCATACAAATTGCCACGCCGTGCAAGTGCCGATCACCCCCGCTGTATGAATCACCATACCAGCGCTCACGCGGAGTGATCGCCCTAATCGGTGCGGTGCATGTGCGAGGCTGGAGTTGCGCTCACATAAGACAAGAATGTCGAAGTTGTGGTTTTCGACAAAGCAAATCCAAACATTCTATTTTTCTTCAAGCCAAGATTTCAATTCGATAGTCTATCCGTCATTTGTTCAACCAGAAAATCCTCGTGCCAAGTTTATCTTTTCCTCGATACATTTCAATATCCCGAGTATAGCATCCATCGGAATAATCACATTTGCACGATCGTCATTCGCCGAGTCAGAGTACCCTCGAGTTATCGCATATCGATCTTTGATACGCCTCAATATCATCGACGATATGCGTAACCTGACGATCTTCCTTTGCAACCAATTTCGAGTCGTGCGTCTGATGCTATTGTCCGAACTGGATATACCACAATTTCTCGATATTCAAGATCAAGTTCGATCGCTATTTCTCAAGCTCGTTTCAAGATCGTTGTTCAAAACTCAAGTCATATTTCATTTGAATCAATCCAAAATCGTACGTGCGATCCTCTAAGTTTTCTCGATTAAGACCATTCATTTTTATTCATTGTTCTGAATCGTTTTCTAACTCGCGTTGCTCATTCACAAGTTGTCCGAACGACATCTCATTCGGGACACACGAAGTCACGATCAACTAAGTGTGACGCGCTCTAAGGCTTTGCGCGATCGCATCGCCTCGCCAACATACTCGTAATCCTCAATCTTGTCCGAATGATTTCCAAGGAAATCCATACACCACTCGATTTGAGCCATCCGATCTAGCCTACAATCACATTCGCGTCATGCGCTAAGACATCTTTCAGATTCGTTCGACGAATCTCTAGCGTAATCGCTCACGTCCCATCGACGTACTTAGTTGTTCACACTATTTCCTCGAAATCCAAGCCAATCATCGGTGTACGCCTAAGCGTTAACTCGATATCGTTCCTATCGATGGACACTCTAAGTGTTGCTTCGTTCCCGTCCGAGCGGTACTTAATATCGCTCGCGATTCGTTTGCACCAAAAAGTCGAGGTACACGACGCGCGGACTAAGTTGTGCCGCATAACCATCCCGTGCGGACTATAATCGAATTTGCACGCTCAAATGCTAGGGTCAACGCATGACTAGTTAAGCACGCACGCGACATGTTAACTTAGCATGTGTTCTCTATCGAGTCAAGTTTAATATCGTTCGGCACAAAGGCCGTCGCCTATCGATGCGTTTGGTTAAACGCTTGTACGAGCTTTTGAAAATATTTAGACTTATTGTATGGACATGCCGAGGGACATTCGAGAGAGAGCGCGCACTTCTTTTTCAACGACAAGCTTTCAAAACTGAGAATTTCGACGTGAAGTCCAAGGACGTAAAGCCGTGCTCTGATACCATTATGTCACGCCCCGCTCCCATAGGAGCGATCGTCCTCGCTAAGGCGTGATGCCGCACGAGCCTAGATTGCGCTCGTGTAAGGCAGTTCCATAACGGCCGATTACATCGGCGGCGACGGGGTCGTCGCACAGAAGTCCCAAGCAGAAGCATTGAATCATTGCAGCGAAAATTTAGAACAAGCACATATGAACACAAGCAACTCAAAAGAATCTCTTTATTGATATTGAATACAAGATTATATTTGTGGGCGCAAGGCCAAATTACAAGTCTCTCGTGCTCACTTTTCTCTCATTTACAAGTCATTCTGCTCTCTCTCATCTCTCGATACAATACTTGAATCCAACGAAAGCTTTAGAACGCGATGTCCATACATTATGTCCTGTATAAGTCTTCGGATCACGCGGTCGCACGCCTCGACTTGCCAAGGAACTCCGTGCCTCGACGCATCCAAGCGAGCTCCGCGCCACGAGCTTCTACCTGTGCCTGCACATGAAACACTGTGTGGGTGTCAGTACTCAACTGTACTGGTGGAGTGAGCTTCTCGCCCACCAATACAGAACCGACATGTTTCATTTACTTTGTGCAGCATAAACCCTTTCAATTGTCTTTCTATTGTTGCCTTAGGATGTATTTTAAACAAGACGTCTCGGTCTATACTTAGCGATGCAACGACAAGGTCGTACAACGACGGGGTCGTGCTATAATGCCAATGTGTGTTTCGATCGAGGCAGTGCCTCATTGCTTAGGTACTTGACCGAACTTCAACTCGGGACGGCAGGGTCGTGCCATGTTCTATTCGCAACTTAGACATATTCAAGACAATGCTATGCCGAGGAGCAACTCACGCGAACTCGGCCGTGTCAAGACCTTTACTTAGACTTTAGCGCAACTAGACTAATCTCGTGCCAACGATTCAAGTGCCAAGGACGGCAATGGGACGACTCGTGCAGGTCGTGCCTCTAGACCTTGCTTAGACTTGTCCGTGCTTCCAGATGAGGCCGTGCCTCGCAAGTTATCATGACTTATCATGCTACCGCCTTGCAGCCTTCCTGTTAGACCCATTTGCTAACTTAGACAAGACTTGTGGACCATAGTATCACTTTCATGAACATCTTGACGCCATCTATCGTGCCAAGCACGGTGCCTATGCTGCAGCCCAGTCTTAGGCCCAGACCTTGCGTTACCGACTAGACCTGCATACAAGCACTAGACCAAAATCCAAAGGCATACACGCGGTGTGCCGCTATTACCGACATATCTACATGAGGGGTCACTAGCAATTTCAAGCTATCTTGGACTGGCTCGTGGGATATCCACCTGTACCAACACGGGTAGCTAGTCCGGTGGGGTGGAACTCTCCCATGCGGTCATCCAGCATCCTACTTTGAGCCACACTCGCTTCTCCCGGGCCGAATGATCCCAGCGCCCCGGTGATCACTCGAGAAGACTACACCTAGTCGACAAGTTGTCCAATGACCATGCATACTCGATCTATCCAGTCTATCCAGTCCTTTCTTAACATGACCATGCATTCCTTCTTTTTATCATGACTTAGCGAGACTCCCAAGCCGCGGGACCGATCTCGTGTGCGGGACATATCAAGACTTAGCGAGACTCCCAAGCCAGGGGACCGATCTCGTGTGCGGGACATATCAAGACTTAGCGAGACTCCCAAGCCAGGGGACCGATCTCGTGTGCGGGACATATCAGGACGTAGCGAGACTCCCAAGTAGCGGGATCGATCTCGGTGACAACCAATCGCGTGGACTTACTTTGTTCGTGGCAAGCTTTTTACTAAATCGACCGTAACTCGTGCCTTAGATAGGCCTGGTTCTATAGGCGACGCTAACGCTCAAGTCATAGACTTATACGACGAGACTTGTTCTCAAGGGACTATGCAACTTGACAACCGCAGGTAGAGCGGGACAGTGCTAGAAATGGCTTGATAGCCCAGCACAACACTTGTCTAACTTATTCAGGCAACGACTCGACGAGCGAGGGCTACGCCGAGCTCCGCGTCGAGGGAACGTGCTATGTACGGGGTCGACTTGAACAACAAAGTTTGTGCCTAGACTTAGCCAACGAGCCGTGCAAGACGACTTAACTTACGGGACGTGCAAAGGCTATGCCAAGCCTTACGGGATAGGACCGTGCATGCTTTGTTAAGCATTCATGTGGGCGACGCCTATGACTTAGGCTATTTTAAGTATCGGGGCAACTTAGCAACTTAAGCCAACGTCCTTCGCCCAAGCCACGGGATCGAAGGATCGAGTGTCATTTGGAAGCACGCTGGGGTGACTTCTATTTTGACCGTGGGACCATTTTCCATATTCTAGGACATTCCGACCCGACGGGATTATTCCCTTAGCTATATTGGTGCGTAGCTTTTAGATTAGCCTACCAGTTCAAGTTGAAAATATGCATATTATTAAGTGAAGGCTAAGATGAGGCAAGTTCACCGAAACTACCCCACCTGTGCGAGGAGTTGCCTCGGACGAGCGAGCCTTCGAGCAGCCGTTGCAAGGCTAAGTTCCAACGTCGTCGGCGTTTCGATTCCTCCGATTGACTTTGCAGGACGGGGCACTACACCTATCATGTAGAAGCATATCCGCTTACCTATGATGAGGCGATGAAGACTAGAGATACTATCTTCTGGAAGGAGGCAGTAAATGGCGAGTTTGACTCTATCACCTCCAATAACACATGGGTGTTAGTAGATCTACATGAAGGAGCAAAATCCATCGGATGTAAATGGATCTTCAAGAAGAAGATGAAGGCAGATGTAACTATTGACAAGTTCAAGGTCAGGCTGGTAGCCAAGGGGTTTTCTTAGAAATAGGAGATAGAATACTTTGACACATACGCTCCAGTAGCGCGGATGACCACCATCAGAATGTTAATTGCTCTAGCAGCAATACGTAAGTTGTTGATACATCAGATAGATGTAAAGACAACATTCCTGAATGGCGAGCTGACCGAAGAGATATACATGCAACAGCCAGATGGATTTATCGTCAAAGGTCTTGAAGACAAAGTCTGCAAGTTGGTGAAATCTTTGTACGGTTTGAAGCAAGCTCCCAAGATGTGGCATGAGAAGTTTGACAAAGTTATCAGATCAAACGGCTACAGGGTCAGCGAAACAGACAAGTGTGTCTATACTAAATTTGTTGACGAAAGAGGAGTCATTGTTTGTCTGTACGTGGACGACATGCTAATCCTAGGTACGGATATAAGCTGTGTCACTGAGAAAAAGAAGTTCCTCTCGATAAAGTTCAGTATGAAGGACTTGGGGGATGCTGATGTTATCTTGGGACTCAAGAGCATCTGGACAGATACTGGAGTGGTGCTGTCACAATCTCATTACATTGAGATGATGATCACATGCTACGGGTATCAGGATCTTTCATGGATCGATACGCCATATAGGTGTGATTAGAAGTCGAAGCCAAATTCGAAGGAAAGCGTCAGGCAGCTGGAGTATTCTAGCATTATCGGGAGTTTGATGTACGCAACTACTGCCACAAGGCCTGACATAGCTTTCGCCGTAGGAATGCTGAGTCGGTTCACAAGCAACCCAGACATTAAGCACTGGAAAGCTGTGAAGCGGGTGATGAGATATCTCAAGAAGACTCAGACATATGTACAGCACTACAACGGATATCCGACAGTAGTGTAAGGCTTCAGTGATGCTAGTTGGTGTTCAGATGTGGAGAGCGAGAGATCCACAGGTGGATACATCTTTTCCTTGGGTGGAGCTGCTATATCGTGGAAATCGAAGAAGCAAACTATACTCTCTCGTTCCTCCATGAAATCTAAGTTCTATGCACTAAAAGCTGTAGTAGATGAAGCAGAATGGCTTCGGGAGCTCATGTATGATCTTCCAGTGGTTGGAGCTCAGATATCGACGGTACCGATATACTGTGACAACTAGACGACTACAGCAGTAGCATCAAATAACCTCTTCAACGGGAATAAGAGAAATGTGCGGCTGAAGCACAGAGCAACAAACGATCTCATTAAAAGGGGAACTATTGCTGTAATTGATGTTCGGAGTCAGGAGAACCTGGCAGATCCGTTCACAAAGGGCCTCAAGCGCCAGCTGGTCGATGATACAGCAAGAAAAATAGGCTTGAAGGCATTCTGATATTGTATCTGTGTAATCCTACCATAAAGTTTTATGCTATTAGTTCAAAAAAAATCTACTAGGTATCTAGCTTTTGGTTCAAGGGAGGACCACTGATTGAAAAAATATCAGGTAACAGTGGGTACATAATCCTGAGGGACATGGAAGGGATACGGACCCATAACCACTGTTGTCTACTATATACTTGATAATAATGTGGTGAATGTGTGTGATATTATATTAATATAATATATATACAATCTGTGTGATATAGCCTATATGGCCTATAGCCTATATGCATGGCAATTGCACTTGGGTGTATCCCTATGTGATTAGCCTAGGCATATAGCCTATGGCTCATAAACCTGTGTTTCTGGCTTGAATGCCAGTGTAGGAGTGTGGTTGGCTGGTATAGCCTAGAAATTGAGTGTGCTTGCTAGAATAGGCTGGGTAGGCCTAGTGAGACTTGACTAGACTAGTATTGGCCTAGTTTGACTATTGTAGTTGACTTGGGTTGACCCAGAGTTGACCAAGTTTGACTTGGACCTAGTTGACCTAGACAGTTGACCAGGTTTGACTTAGAGTTGACTTTGACCTAGATTGACCTAGATTGGCTTAGAAATCATGTAGATTGCATTATAACCATCATTTGTCTTATTTTAAACATATTATAACCTGTACTATTCTATTTAGAACATTGTGACTCTGGTGCAGACATCTGATATTACACTACTCTTTTCAAAGTATCAGGCGAGTACATTCTCTGATAGTTCTCTCATTTATTTGCCAGTTACTGTTTTTCAGTTCTATTTAGTTTTATGTGATTCTTTGATACCACACGTATGGATATTTCTGGATTCATGTATGCGACACACTCACCATATTATCTGGCCTCTATTACTGGAATCACTAGAATCATTCCGGAATCTATTTCTGGAATTATCATATTTTGGCTGGACTCATCTCGATTCTCGTGTCGAATTCTGGATTCATTTGTATTGCGGGGCAGAAAAATATTGAGTAAGACATGTAGACATACCCCAAATCTGGAATCTCTAACTGGAATCTACTGGAAGCATAGCCATCTCTCGCCTGATAAGTGAGAGGTGTGCCTGATTACCCACAGCCATTTACATGTCGATCTCGGTATTTTAAAACACACTATTAGATTAGCTGGACTCACCTGGATTCTTGATCACTACCTAGAATCATTTTGTACTGGATTCATCTTGTATTAGATTCATCTCGTACTGGATTTATATAGGATTACACTTGGTTTACATTTACTGCCTGGACTCATTATGTTACTTAGTTTAGCTAGATTTATTTTACAGTCTTTATTGCCATCATTCTTCTCTTGTTTTAGTTACTTACTTTTCTTGATCTTACGGTTTCTCCATACCATCACCTGTATATAAACTGCCATATTCATCAATAAAACTGTCTATAACTGCTTTATAGTTCCCTGTCATTTACTTGGGTTTTCTTGATGAGTTGTACTCGTTCCTGTCCTGACTGGACCTGTTGCAAATTTTACAGATGACTGCCCTGAGGACACATGCCCTACATATTACTGTGGAGACGGTTTAGCTACCTTTGGCCCCGACACTCAGGAGTGATTGGGAGATTAGCTAGTTATTGTTTAGCTTTTATGTTTAGAACTGGAGTTGTATACAAGTTGAGATTTGTAGTTGAGATTGTTCGAGATTATATTTTTAGTTGTTGTATTTTATTTATGTTATTTAGTCTTTAGTTATATCTTCTGTGATATCTTATCGTTCTTAGACTGTGATTGAGATTCATTATATCTATACTTGTCCTCCGTTCGGACTTGAAATTTGACAAGTACATTATATAATTGCGTGAGTTGTTGATTAGATAGTAACCTATGACAGCGTTCTACCGCCGACACTGCGGCGTAGGCTGGATGTAACCACTTCTCGTGTCCCTACACAGGGTGCGGGTCGTGACATCCATAACCACTGTTGTCTACTATAGTTCTTTGCGAAGAACATATCCTGTGGAGAGGATGGTTTAAACGCCTTAATGAGTTCTCAGATAGAGTGAATGTCTGTTGTGCTTTACTGGAAGCACGGTAGCGCAACACTACAAAGGAGCTCATGGACTCCATGCTACAGTGGGGTGACACCACAATAAGGTTTCCAGGTAGGGGCAATGCCTCGGCTTAGCAAGCCATGTCACTGCGGTATAGCACCGCTTATAGGCAGGTAGCCTAATGCTGTATATTATAAATAAAGAGTGGAAGACAGCACTACAAAGAGGCCAGTGTCCTCATGTTACAGTGGCATGACACCATAAAAAGGTACCAGGTAGAGTAAAGTCTCGGCTTTGCAATCCATATCATAGCGGCGTAACACCGCACGGAAGCGCAAGGGTTCATGCTGGATAGTTTGGCACTACAATGAGGCTTGTGACCTCATGCTACAGTAGTATGACTCTACGATGAGGTACCCTGTTAGGGATAAAGTCTCGGCTTTAAGCCATGTCATAGCGGCGTAGCACCGCACGGAAGCGCAAGATTTCATGTCAAGGACTCTTTAAAAGAACTCACCTAGAGCGTATGGATAGAGATACATGCCGTCTCTTAAGGGTAAACTTGTAGACGCCCAAAATACATACACCGAGATCAGGCTGGCACATGGCCTTTAATGTGCACACAGAAGCACAGATAACTACATTATGTGAGTGGAAAGAATATCAGCTATGGTGCAGAATTCAAGGCTTAGTCCATTCTTTTATCATACTGTTATTTAACCCATGCGGGACGATTCAAGTTGTCAGCGACATCTATCCTAATGCAAAATGGACAGTTACTGTGGGGAACGCTCAACCCTAGACACATATATATGATGAGATGTGTGGAATGTGGGAGATTGTTGGTGCTCTTGCTCCTTGACATGAAGAGAGCTTGCTCTCAACATGCTTTGTAATGTTTAGTCCCACATTGGAAAAGCACCATGAGTTATCTCAACATATATATGAGCATGTGTTGTTGGGATATGCACATGGGATGGTGACCCTAAGGAGGAAACCATGTGGGTGATTTTACTAAGAGACGTAAGTTGATTTTTGTTGTGCGGGCTCGGACTCGACACGGACTCCAGGTTGTCTTGTGCATGCACGGGAGTGTTCGGGAGGAAGGCGTGGACTAGTACTCGATTATGTTGATTGTGGGATGATGTAAAACATCAAACTCTATTTTAGAGTGTTGGTGTTTTAGTCCCACATCGGATATGAGAGATGGTGAGGCCTCACTCCACTCTAGAAATAGAGCCTCCTTGTCTCCTTTCCAAGATGCACCAAAGAAGAGAGTTAAGGGAGTCCGTAAAGTTCAGGAAGCCCGTTCAAGTCGCAAATATTGACTGACGAGCGTTCCAGAAGTTCTCTTGAACTTGCTGGTTCCTGGAAGCGGATCGTATAGAGGCGAATCTTGCTTTGAGCAACGGTATTTTTACACCCCAGCAGATTTAATCCTCCTCCTCTTCTTCTTCTTCTGTTTCTCTGTAACTCGTTCCTCATGTTTTAAGGCACCTACAGAGTAGGGAGGCATAACTTTGTTCTTGAGATCTATCTCATTTGTGGCACCTACTGTGTAGGCTTGCTAAATTCTTCATTTATGGCACCTACTGTGTAGGCTTGCTGAACTCTTGTTTTCCATCTATATCCACGCCTCGGGACTAACAACCACAACCATGTTCTGCGAGTACTATATATTTGTCTAACAAGGGAGACTATAAATCGGTTAATTAGATCCTTGAAGGAGTAGATCGTTGATGCATCAATTCCACCAGCCAATGTTTTCTGGGTATGTGAATGCTTGGTTAGTCGGTCGTTCCGACTTCGAGAGTTGAAAGTTAATATTCTCATCCAAAGTTGCACCCGAAATTAGTTAGTAATAGAAGTAGTTTTTGGTGTGAGTCTTCCACTGCTATCAAATATTATCCCAGAATTACATTGTTTTCAGAAAATTAAAGTGAACAAAAATGATAAGCTATTGTCAGCAAAGGAAGTTTGGGTCTGTAAGCAGCAGTGATGAACCATTAGAAAACGCACTTTTGGGCATTAAGAAAGATTTTGATGGACTCGTGAGAAAACGCACTTTCTAAGAGACTATAAATCGGTTAATTAGATCCTTGAAGGAGTAGATCGTTGATGCATCAATTGCACCAGCCAATGGTATGTGAATGCTTGGTTAGTCGGTCGTTCCGACTTCGAGAGTTGAAAGTTAATATTCTCATCCAAAGTTACACCCAAAATTAGTAATAGATGTAGTTTTTGGTGTGAGTCTTCCACTGCTATCAAATATTATCCCAGAATTACATTGTTTTAAGAAAATTAAAGTGAACAAAAATGATAAGCTATTGTCAGCAAAGGAAGTTTGGGTCTGTAAGCAGCAGTGATGAACCATTATAAAACGCACTTTTGGGCATTAAGAAAGATTTTAATGGACTCGTGAGAAATCGCACTTTCTAATAATAGGTCCACCAAGAAAATGTGTCGCCTACAGTAAAACAGCTCCTCTGTGGTGGCCAGACGTTGGCAGAGAGAGGACGAAATCCAGGACATGGTGATTGTGACCACCTCTATTGGTTCCACAGTTTGTAATGTCCACGTGGCTGGCGGCCCCCGAGAGACTACCGCAGCAGCGGCAGCTGCGAGTGGGCCCCAAGGTCCCGGAGACGGGGCGAAAGGAACGGGAAACTTGTCCCATGAAAAAACGGGGGAGATTAGGAAGGACAGGAAAGAGTCGGCAGAGGGTAGAATTGGAAGAAGAAGAATAATTTTATACGTTAATAAAATGACGAATTTGCCCTGACAAATTTGCCCTTCGATACCAAAATTACGGACTGACCCCCGCACATGGGTTCAACAATCCCAATCGAGTAAAAGCACGAGGCGTGCATATACTGCCTTCACAAGCTTCAATCCCTCTCTCAATGTCGTCCGCTTCGTTTGAAAGCAAGTTGTCATGATATTCGTTCGTTATTTTTCCACCGCAAGAAGAAGTGGTGATAGATGCTCGAGACATGAGCAATTGCACTGGTCACGAGTGGCAGTGGCGATGGCGAATCTATATATATAGGTATCATTCTACTCCTGACAAGCTATCATCCGAACTCATCATTCCTTTCGTGCCGGTGCAAACTCCACGGACGCTTCTGTTAATGGGAAAAGAGTCGACCAAAATTTTCAACTGACAGCCAGCCAGCCAGCCACTGACACTACTGTCATGGCATCTCAGAGTTTATAAAGAAAAGACAACCGAGAGGCAGAGAAGGGGGAGTGATGGAGGCCACAGCAAAAGCTGTAATCCCATCCAAGTCTTCAAAACATAGAACAATTTATGCTGTACTTCATCACATCATTAGTACGAGTGGTCGAACGTGTCTATTTACTTAAGCAAGGTGATATAATCCAATAATCAAATCCACCTCTCATGGGTGTTTCGAATGCTACATCTCTGTCCGAAGGTACCGTCCCAGTTCGAAGGCTACATCTCGATCCGAAGGCACCATCTACATCCGAAGATCCCATCAGACCCGAATGCCTCACGCAGTCGTAGCCGCACTGCACTAAGTTTATATATATATATATATATATATATATATATATATATATATATATATATATATATACACAGAAAGCTTCTCCTACGGGAATAACTTACGGAACAAACTTACGGGATGAGAAAATATACGTATGGTTCTCTTCTTTATTTTTTTCACTTTAAAAATGTTAGATCTCTCCTTTAAAAAAGGAACCTCTCTCTATCTTAAAGATAAGTCTATTTATTTTTTAATAGTGAGAAATTTATTTATTTATTCAAAAAATAGAGATAAAAAAGTTAATTTTATAATTTTTTAAAGTAGAGACGGATTGTTTTAAAAAAATTTATCTTTAAACGTAAATATCTTTTTAAAATGTTATTCAAAAATATACTTAATATTAATGTTAATTTTAATATTATTTCTCATGTTAGTTTTTTGGTGCTAACTTTATTGTTGATATTAATTTTAATTTTAATTTCAACATTAACATTAAGTTTAATTTAACATTAACATTAATATTAACATTAACATTAATATTAATATTAACATTAACATTAAAATGTAATATTAAAATTAAGATTAATATTAATATTAAGATTAAGAATATAATTTAAAATTAAGATTAGAATTTAAATTTAGATTTAGATTTAAATTTATTTAAAAACAAAAATAAATTTAAATTTAAATTAAATTTAACATTAACATTAACATTAAAATTAAAATTAAAATTAAATTAGATTTAGATTTAAATTTATTTAAAAACAAATTTAAATTTAAATTTAAATTAATTTTAACATTAACATTAACATTAACATTAACATTAACATTAACATTAAAATTAACTTTAACATTAAAATTTAAATTAATGTAAAATTTAAAAATTAAAATTAATATCAACATTAATATTAAGATTAAAATTAAAATTAATATTTTAAATATAATTTTTAAAGTTATATTTATTTCTAAGGATAGATTCTTTTTTTAAATTATCTTTATTTAAAAAAATAAATGGAATAATTTATCTATCTCTATTTTTTAAAATAAATAAATATCTCTGTGTTTAAAACTAAATTGATAGATAAGCCTTATTTTTTAAGATAGAGATATGTTTCTTTTAAGAGTAGAGAGTAGAGATTTAAATAACCCAGAGGCTACGATGATCAGATGTCCGTGGGAGCCGCTCCAGCTGGCCAGGAGATCGTGTAAGCCCCCAGTCGGGGGGACAAGACTTAGTCTATTGTGTAGATTGAACCAAAGTCAGATATGAAGGACGCCAACTACTTCCTCCACAACTGTACAGAGAGGTCATCAGACAAATTCTCAAAGCTAGGAGGCGATGCTCCCACGCCTCCAACACTTTTTGGGAGGTCCTTGCTTAGGCCATTCTCCGGGTTCCTCGCGTCTCTCATGTCGGCCGAGGTTGAGCTCCGGTTTCATTTTGTGCGCGTCTCGCGCTCTTTGTTTTATGTTCCTCTTGTCGCGTTGAGCGCGCTCGCTTACTTGTATAGGCTTCGGCATTTTGCGCATATTATTTCAATAATGTTTTGGTTATATATATATATATATATATATATATATATATATATATATATATATATATATATATATATATATATATATATATAAGATGACCTCTAGCCTAGTGGTTAAGAGAGATGCATGCGGCCCGAGTGGTCAGGAGTTCGAATACCAGTGAGTGCGATTCCAGAAACAATTTACCTGGTTCCCAAATATATATATATATATATATATATATATATATATATATATATATATATATATATATATATATATATATATATTTATATATATATATCATAACCTCTCGCTAGTTGTTAAGGGAGATGCATGCGGCCCGAGTGGTTATGAGATCGATTCCCGATGGGAGCGTTCGCCATAATTACCTTCTTTCAATATATATATATATATATATATATATATATATATATATATATATATATATATATATATATATATATATATATTGTGTTCAAATGTCCGATCTAGAAATTCTTGTTCTACAAAGATTCGACATTAGGGGTGTCAACGGATGCTTATCGGTATGGACAGGACAATATCCGTTTCCGAATTTTTTTTATAATATCCGAATCCGATCCGATATCCGAACGGATATCTCTTTTGACACTCCGAATTCGTATCCGTCTAGTTTAACGGATATCGGATAATATCCGATCCGATTAACTAAAAAATTCGAATGGTAGTATTCGAATATCCGAAATCCAAAATATTAAAAATTTAGTTATTATCCGAATATTCGAAATCCAAAATATTAAAAATTTAGTTATTATCTGAATATCCGAAAAGCAAATTCAATTTCTCTACATATTTGAGTCATTTCTTCTTCTATTGTAAATTATAATTAATATATATTACTATTATATATAAATTATATTGTAATTAATTTATGTAAAAGTCAGTTGAGAATAAAATACTTTAACCTTCTCTATTAACTAATATATATTATATATATATATATATATATATATTATACTATAATATATATAAAATTTTGGATATCCGAATCCGATATCTGAATTCGATATCCGAAATTTGCAATTTAAAGTCGGATCGGATATTAACGGATTCGAATACCTTAATATCCGAATTCGTATCCGAAAATGGATAATATTCAAAAAATATTCGGATATCCGAATCCGATATCCGAAAGTTCGGATACGGAATCGGATCGGATTCGAATTTTCGACTATCCATTGACAGGTCTATCCGACATATTGTTAAAGATCAAAGTGTTGGAAATAAAATTAAAAACTAATTTTCAAGATGAATGTCCACGACGAACCAATACTCGCAAGTCAAACACAATGCTCGACTTCAGAAAAATAAAGATCTTAAAATTCAAGAGAAAACACAAAAATTAACTGAAAAGTCATAACCGGTAGAAAACTATCAGGAGAGCAAGAACACTTTTAAGTAAGATTACAAGGCTTTAAAAGATTGCTACAACTTCTTACCGCCTAATACATGAAAAAGTACATGAAGAGAACCCAAGAAATATTCGAAAATTACATCCAAGAAGATCCGAGAAATCCGATTTCTCTCTTCTTCAACTCTCCATTTATTCACTCTTTCTTTCTCTCAATCTATTGTTGGCTACTTGATACCTATCTTTGAACACAATAATTTTTCACACAAGGAACCCTAGGCCCCTTCATATAGCATTTCAAATTCCTATACATAAAAATCTAACCCTAAGTAGCATGACATAAAAAACTTATTGACTGGGTAGGGCTACGACTTTGCTCCATTCATATTACTATTAGGATTATAAATATGAGAAAAATCCTAACAATCACCACCATGGATCATATCCATCATCCAACTCAACAAGCGTCTAGCAACCTCTAGTTTACAATCTTAAAACAGTAGTTGTAATCTCAAGAACCACCCCCATTCCCTGGGCACAAGTCGTCTAGTCATAAATAAACTCTGAACTTGAGCCCGGGTAGTATTTTCATCTATGCTACATTGCCTACATTAGAGTATTCCAAAATAACTGCTATCATACCAAAATTAATAAATTTGACTCGCTATTCTCGAGCCATACGTAATCATCTAGTCCGAATTTGAAAATCAAGATTTATAAACACAAAGATGTCTATAAAGTGACATACAATACTACTATACATTAATTTTCAGAAGAACTTAATAAGTACATCATCTGTCAAAGGAGAGGATAATAGGACAAGATATAAGAAGCAAATAAAAATAGCTTTAAATTTCTTGTCTAATCAAAGTTGTTGTGACGACCCGCACCTGAAATGGGGGCACGAGTAGTGAACAACGTCCAGCCTATGCCGCAGCATCAGCGGTAGAATGCTGTCTAGATCACTATCTATCTCACACAATGATATAATATACCTGTTATAGATCTCAACTCCAAATAAAGGACAAGTACAAATGATAACCTTGAATACCCAATCACGATCTAAAGCACGAAAAGATATCAAAAAAGTCTAATAACTACAAAGACTCAAACATCAACAACTTCCAAATACAATAGCAATATCAAATCTCTAATATAACAACAAGTCTCCATTATATATACATGCCAATAATTCTAATAATTAATCTATCACAAAGCTATAATAGTAAATAAGCCCCTCGGTAATCACTCATAAGCATCAGGACCCATGGTTGCTATCCCCTCCTCGGCTCCGAAGAATGTGGGACACAAGTTCCCTAAGCAGTCATCTGAAAAATATATCCAGTCAAGATAGAACGAGCACACCTTTTCTAGTAATCCAATTAAATGACAAAGACTATAAAATAGTTATAGTAAGTAATACTTAATGAGCAGGAAAAGAATGAGTCAGGGAATGAAATAGAGCAACAACTAACTAAAGTACAAGGAAAGTAAATATGGTAAACCAGAAAACATGGCAATAAAGATTGTAAATAAAGGTAATTAAACTAGAACATATGTGATGCAAGTCCAGCAAGTATAATATGAGTCTAGCAAGAAAGCACTAAACTAGTGTATTTTGAAATACCGCTTTCGACATGTAAACGACTATAAAGAAAATACGACACATCGTATACTTGACAAGTGTGCGACGACTATCTTTCCAGATTAGATTAGTAGGGGTGATTCCAACATGTTTAGAAATGTTTAAAAACATGTCTACTCGAATATTTTCTCGTCCCGACTAGTACAAGTGAATCCATATCCCGGAACGTAAATCAAGTACAATCCAGCCTGAAAGTATATGATGCCAGTAGGTAATTCCAGTAGATAATTCCAGAAATAGAGGCGAGATAAGTAAGATGCATGTATCATAAGTAAATGAATCCAGAAATATCAATCCGTGTCATGTCAGAGAAATAGGTAATATTATACTAGAAGGTGAATCATAATAATTATCAGATAATAAAAACTATCAGAGAATGTACTCGCCTACGGTCTTGAGTAGTAAATATGAATTGAGGCCCAAAGTAGAGTCATAAAGAACTATATATGAGATATATAGAGTTACTTGGTGTTCTAGAGTAAACAATATATTTAAATGTATTAATTATATGCTGCTAGACCTTTTCTAGGTCATGGAAGTCAAACTAGGTCAATGCTTGTCGATCTAGGTTAATGTGGTCCAATTTGGTTAAACTGGTCATTTCTAAGTTGTATGCATCAGTTTCAAGGATATTGGAATCATACCCTATGTTTCTAGGCTATACTAGTTATCCTAGGATACTATGGTAGCTTATACCTATTTTACTTAGGTAATTTTATTACCTATCTATATGTAGGAAAATCTCTATTTCCTATTACCTATACCATACTCATGTGTACCTATAATAGGTAGATACCCCATCTACTATATAGCCATATGGCCTTTCTACTACAACTGATACCTATAATTATAAGACTGATACCATATCTATATATAGGACTGATGCATATATTCCTATGATTGATACATGCTATTTCCTATATAGGACTGATCCTATCTACTGATACATGGTAAACCAGATGACTAATACATGAATGCCCCTTAGCATATAGTTGCTATGATATACATGTTACCTCCCTTCTCCATTTAACTGCTACTACATATACTTGTTTGCTGCTATAGGATTGGAGAAAATAGCTACTTCTATATGCTCTAAAATCCCCTTCATAACTCCCTAGCCAGAGTCCAATTTCCCCTATACAACTGATGCCTATATGCTATTGCAATGAGGCAAAGTAGTTACTGCTACAACAACTTATTGCTACTGCTGCTGTGGTTCCTTTCATGTCCCCCAATAGCCCCATTCAGTACTGCTACTAAGAGTAAGTGAGGTGCTGCTATGTTACTGCAGTATGGCCAAAAGTAGCTACTGCTACTAGGCTACTTAGCCCAAACTCCTCTTAGTGTATACTGTTATGTTTTCCACATATTACCCCCTCCAACTATAGGACTGATGCAAATGGCCCCCTTTACATATATACTGATACAAGATATATGCCCCTTCACCCATACTGATACATATATATCCCCTTCCACATACATGACCCTTACCTTCATAACAGATAATACATATAGGGCCCCTTCATAAGCTGATACAATATTACCTATGTGACTAATGACTGATACATGAATGGCCACCTAACTGATACACATTTGGAATATAGGACTGATATAGATTATCCTATATAACTGATATAGGATACCCCTCTAACTGATACATGATGCCCTACTTTTCTAACTACTATCTATTAGTCAATCTATCTATATCCATATATCCACCTATCTACCTATATAACTATTAGCTATCTACCAATATATATTTATCAAGCTAGTTAACTGATACATATAGCCCCCCCTCTCAAGTATGCTATGATCTAAAGCTCCCCCTTACCAACACAGTTAACTGCTACTAAAGTAGCAATGCTACTCTATACAATGTTCCTCCCCCCTCTTTTCCATATAACTGATACAAACTATCCTTCATAAGTGGTACATGTTATCCTCATGACTGATATATATTTTTCTATTGGACTAATGTTATATGATTGATACAAATCTATATCACTGATATAAATCTTTTCCTCATAACCGAGCTCCTTTAATATGCTGTTGTGTCCCCCTAATTACACTACTGCTGCTGCTCTTACATACCCGAGCCTACCTCCCCTCTAACAGTTATCCACTAGATACCTTAGCTCCTCTCTACACACACATATACATTATAATGAACACACACCAAATTCATATCAATATCAGTCCACTCTCCCTAGCCCGACTGATACTCCATCCAACCATTCAACTGATACACAACTCAAGCTATATAAACACACATTAATAATAATATCAGTCCTCCCTTTTCACTCTCCTGCACACGCACATAGTATACATATATAAAATGAACACATATTTACATAGGGATACACTCACTATATCAAAACATCCCCTACTCAGCAAATCTCTAAAATAAGTCCACATTGCCCCCTTCTATGTAAAACCCTATAATACCCATATATAGTCACTAAATAAATATACAAATAATAACCTATAACAATATACATCTAAATACAAGTGTCAAATTTGAGTTTAGAGCATTGAGTGTTCTTTTGGTCGTTTTGTCAAACACTTGGTGTGCGTTTTGGGATACGTCGTGATACGTCCATGATACGCACTCCAAATGGATCCAAACTTGACCCTAAGCATACCCATATGTTTTAAATCACCATTAGGTCCTAACAAACATATTCACAAATCCTAGAAAAGTTATTCTCAAATTTTCTCCAAAATGGGTCAAAATACAAAGGAAAAGTCTCCGAATGAGGGAAAAAGAGTCAAAACTCCTCACCATCGATAATCCTAATGCATGGGGGTTCCTATTTAATACCTTTACATTATTTAACACTAATTAGAGGGTTAGAATGCATTTACTTATTGAGAGATGGATTTCCAATAAAATGGCTCCAAGATCCAAAAGCCCTCAAGCTCCAAGTGCTCCAACCTCCAATGCCTTGCTTCTAGAGTCTTCTACTCTCCATGGGGAAGAGAATGGAATTAATTTGGACCAATTTGGATGAGTTTTAGTAGTAGGAACAGTTGGAGAAAAGCTTTTAAATTAGGGTTAGGTCTATGGATGAAAGGAGGAAGCAGAAGAAGATATTAGGCTTATATAGGAAAGGGGGCTGCTATATTAGGTTAGGGTTAGGGTTTGATCAAGGGGAAAAGTCTACTAAGTCCTTCTCTTTAGTCATGACAAGTTTAGAAAAAATTCGTACTCCCTAATTAGATGTTTAGCCTAACTTCCTATTTAATCTTGCTAGTCTAACTAGAGGCTAACTAATGTTTAATTAGGCTACTCCTAATCATTTAATTAGATGGTCATGTCAAGTTGGTTTAGGTCCTCTAGGGTCACTAACAACTATTCTAACTAATGGCTAACCACTAATCATATACAATAATATAATATTTGTACTATATTAATTATTACAAATAATTAATCCAAAAATATTATTACTAGTTTTTTAAAATAGATTTATCACTCAAAGTATAATTTGAATACCATTATTCACAAAAATAATAAAAAATAGAAAAAAGTAAAAAATACCCCTCTTCTAGAAAGTGGTGGTGACAAGTCTACCCCCTTAGAAAAATTTTGTCTTCGAAATTTAAAGTTGGCCGTACTCCTTCTAGTTCAAACCCCCAATAATCAATGTCAAGAAATTCTACCTAACAACATGCAAGATCATGGTCCTACTGGTCGTGATTTTACAGTCGCAATCGGGGTCACTACACTATCTACCACAACACTGTTGGCCCATTGGTCATGGTCGAACTGAATTTTAATAATTGATCAAACTATGCCTCGATATATGGGCTATTTGGACACTTGGACAACTGCCAAAGAACTGCTATCTATTTGTTCAAGACCGAAGCTGATTTTGTCGTACGAGTCTATATTTCTATATACAATATAATTTTCACATTTATTGAGTCTAGGAATACATTTTACGTATACCGAGTCGTATAGGTAAATAGGCTACCCCAAAAATATTTTCAAAATATCCTATGTTTTAAAAAATAGCCCATTTTATAAAAGCTCCTAACTGTTTCTTTTCTAAAAGCTAGAAGCTAAAATCTACTTTTAAAATGGCCAAAAAATCAAAAACCAGACTAGAAGAATTCGGCCAGAATCTGCCTACTTTCCATTGGATTTTGAACTTGGTCTCCCTGCAGTTACGGATGCAAAGGCTACTTGCCGAAATTTTCTCATAGAACTCTGCCTAAATTCTGCCCGAATTCTGTCGGAATTCTGACTTTAGAAAACCTATAAGTAGAGAAGAATTTCAATCATTTCAACACACTCACTTACTTTCTCATCTCTTCTCTCTAAGCTTAAATGTCTTCCAAAGTGTTCTAAAGCTTTCATTTTCAAATTCCAAGCCAATTACAATCCTCTAGTCGATTTGCCAGTGCAGTATTGTCTAGAAGCTTCACAGAGATTGTAATCAGAGGCTTCATTGAAGAAAGACACTTCACAATTGAAGTTGGTCAAGTACTTCGTATCAAAGCTCGTATTTGTAGAAGTTGCAAGGACTTCGTATGAAAACTTGTAGTATTTCCAATAGTGGATTCAACTGGAAGCTAGAATTCTTCGGACTGGAATAGTCTTCACAAGAGGGAAACCAGTATACATCGTCGTGTTTGCGTTTGCTTTTTGATCTCTGCCTTTACATTTATTTACTTGTGATATATACATTCTCTGTGACCTTGCTGCTAAATTTTTAATTAGCTATTTTTCACTGCCTACTCTATTCACCCTTCCTCTAGAGTATTGCGCTTTACGATTCGTTCCTATAATTGGTATCAGAGCGGGTTATACAGGTAAAATGAGGTAACATTGTAATTATATTCTTATTATTTTGGCTGTTACATAGATCACAGTATAACACATGGCAATTGTGAAGTTCACAAGTGAAGGCCAAGCCACAAACAGACCTCTACTGTTTGATAGTACAAATTACACATATTGGAAAGTAAGGATGAGTTTCTTCTTGAAATATCTAGATTTTGACTTATGGTCTATTGTTATTGATGGCTATAAAAGCCTCCTCATATTCTTATTGAAGATGTTTTGGTTGAAAAACCCCATGATAAGTATACTGAGGATGAAAAGAAAAATGCCAGTCTTGACGCACGTGCTATTAATGCTTTATTTTGTGCTTTAGACAAGACTGAATTTAATAGGGTGTCTACGTGTACAATATCAAATAAAGTGTGGAAACTTCTTGAAGTAGCCCACGAAGGTACGACGCAAGTCAAGGAGTCAAAGATCAGCAAACTTACTCAGGAGTATGAGGCGTTCAAGATGAAGCCAAATGAATCTGTCATCCAGATGTTTACGAGATTCCTGGATATTGTAAATCCTCTGTCATTATTAGGTAAGGAGTAAAAAAAACCATGAGAAGATTCACAAACTTCTACGAGCTCTCACGAAGAATTGGATTCCAAAGGCTACGATAATTATTGAAGGGAACAATCTCTTAACAATGTCTCTTGAAACACTCATGGGTAAGCTACTCACTCACGAGCTGGAACTTCAAGATTTTGAAGATGTTGCACAAAAGAAGAAGTCAGAGAAGTCGATCGCTTTCAAGGCTCAATATAGAAAAACTGTAGAAGATAAATCCGACGACAGTGACTTTGACTCTGAAGATCAAGCTCTCATGGTAAAAAAGTTTAAGAAGTTCATGAGATTCAATAGAAGAACAAAGGACTACAACAGCAACAACAACAACAACAACAACGAAGAAGATCCTTTTTACTATGGTTGTAAGAAGAAAGGACATATGAAGAAAGGCTGTCCAACAACATCATCATCAACCAGAAAAAGCAACAAATATGGCAAGGGCTACCTAAAGAAATCAACATCAAAAGGTATGCCAATACAAGCATATGGCATAAAAGTGAAGCCAGCGACTCAGAAGATGAACAATCAGATGACGCTGCAAATATATGCTTGATGGCTTACGATCAGGTAACTACTAACCCCTGTTTGATATTTATGATGATTTTACCTTTGAGCAATTTGGGAAAGCCTTTACTGACCTTTTAGGGGATTACAGAAGACTGCGTAGTAAATACCAAAACTCTAAGATGGTACTCAAAGAGTACAAAGGTGAAATAGGAAGACTTACCAACCTATTAGTTGAGGTTAGAATTAGTGATAATTCTAGTGAGGTAGGTCAGCTTTCTTCTGTTAAACAGTTATTACACGAGACCATAAGAATATCCGAAAAGAGACGAGATCATCACCCAATTAAGGGAAGACTTACTTAAAATATAAGAAGAATCTTCAGCAAGCACTTATCAGGAATGATACAGTTACTATTGATTATACTGCATTGTATGACACTTCAAAAAAGTTGAAAATTAGGTTAAAAAATAGCCTGAAGTTGTTGCTTCCAATCCTAACATGTGTCACTTACCGAAACATCGGAACACTGTCAAACCCAACACTGCAGACCAAACCAAACCAAACCAAACCATTGCCTAAGAAGACTAATAGGCATGCATTCTTTTATACTAGAAAACCAAGACCTACTGATCAAACACAACACACTGCATTCGACACTCAACATGCTAGATGTCACTATTGTGGCACAATTATTCATATCTCTTCTGCATGTAGAGTTAGAAAGCTTGTTGATTTAGAGATTTGTGCATGGATACCGAAAACTAACATTCTAGGACCCTACAAGAAATGGGTACCAAAGTTTTCATCTGCAAATTCTTTTATAGGTTAAACACCCTTCACATGCTAGAAGCAAATGGATCCTCGACAGCGGTTGCTAACGGCATATGACCGGTGATGCTTTATTATTCGTAATACTGTCGAAGAAGAAAGAAGGATACATTTCCTTCGGTAATAATCTTAAAGGGTACATAATTGGTATCGACAATATTGGTAAGGGCCCCTATCCTTTGATTAAAGATATTTGTCTAGTTACCGAGTTAAAACATAACCTACTCAGCATAAGCCATTTAGCTGACCATGGTTATGGTATTAACTTCGTCAAAGACAAGTGTACTATAGTTGATAGCTCAACTAGTAGTACTATCTTTGAAGGTATCAGGAAAGACAATATATATGTTTTCTATTTGTTAAAAGATGCTAACAAAGCAAGTAGAAGCTTAATGGCCAAAAGTGATGAGAGTCAAATATGACACATAAGACTCGGTTATACAAATATGGACACAATTTCAAGATTATCCACAAAGAAGCTGGTACGAGGCTTATCGGATACGATAAGCTACGCGATTTGCGTTTAAGTCCAAGAACGCTATAAGTACCACTAGACCTCTACAATTAATGCATATAGATTTATTTGGACCTAGTAGAATTTTTAGCCTAGGTGATAAGTTATATAATTTTGTAATAGTATATGATTTCTCTAGATACACGTGGGTATATTTTTTTGCACGCAAGAACGATGCATTGTCAGAATTCATCAACTTTTGCAAGAAAGTACAAAATGAGAAAGGTTTCATTATCACTCGTATTCAAAGCGATCATGGTGGCGAATTTGAGAATGCAGAGTTCAAGCAATTTTGTGACACACACGATTTTCTGCATGAGTTCTCTTGCCCTAGGACTCCATAACAAAATAGAGTTATGGAACGTAAAAACAAGACTCTATCCGAAATTGCTAGAGTAATGTTAAACCAGTTTAGTCTACCAAAATATTTTTGGGCTGAAGCTTTCAATACAGTTTGCTATGTTCTTAATAGGGTTCTAATTAGACCTATATCGAAGAAGACTCCCTATGAGCTATGGTTTGATAGAACACCCACTATTTCATATTTCAAAATATTTGGTTGTAAATGCTTTATTCTTAATACTAAAGACAATCTGGGAAAGTTTGATGAAAAGGCCGATGAAGGTATCTTTTTAGGTTATGCGCCAAAGAGCAAAGGGTACAGAGTCTTCAACAAGAGAACCATGATCATCGAAGAATCGATAAATGTTACATTTGACGAACTAAATCAATATTCAGTCGATGATGATGATGAAGACATAAGTACACCAAGTACAGCACCTGCAGAACCTTCATGCAAAGCACCAGCTGATCCTCCAGACAGGTCACGTACAGAACCAGAAGCCAGAACCAGCAATCCTGAGAATATGCCAAAAGAAATGAGATTTTTGGCAGACCATCACAAGGACTTGGTAATAGATAAGATTACCAGGGGTGTAAGTACTCGTTCCTTCAGTAAATATATAGCTTCCTGTGTTGCATATATTTTACAGCTTGAACCCAAAAATATTGAAGAAGCATGTAGTGATAATTTTTGGTTAGATGCTATACAAGAGAAATTGAACCAATTTGAACAGAATCAAGTTTGAGAACTTGTTCCCAAGCCCATTGATGATCCGGTTATTGGAACCCGCTGGGTATTCCAAAATAAACTGAATGCGGATGGTTTAGTGACTCGTAATAAGGCTTGACTCGTAGCTCAAGGATATAATCAAGAAGAAAGTATCGACTACGATAAAACCTATGTCCCAGTTGTGAGATTAGAATCCATTCACATGCTATATGCATTTGCATGTTTTCATAACTTTAAATTATTTTAAACGGATGTCAAGTGTGCATTTTTGAACGATTTTATAAAAGAAGAAGTTTTTGTAGCTCAACTCCATGTTTTATTGATTTCAAAAACCTTGATTATGTTTTCAATTTGAAGAAAGTCATACGATTTGAAACAAGCCCCTCGTGCTTGGTATGATCGTCTAAGTTCTTTTCTACTTGATAACGAATTTACAAAAGGCAAGGTTGATACTACACTTTTTATAAAGTCTTTTAATAGAAAACTTCTTTTAGTTCAAATTTATGTAAATGATATTATTTTTGGATCTACTGATGATGTTCTCTGTCAAGAATTTTCAAAGTGTATGCAGAATGAGTTTGAGATGAGCATGATGGAAGAACTGAAATTCTTTCTCGGACTGCAAATCAAACAAACCAACAATAGGACGTTCATTAATCAAATCAAGTGCATAAGAGATCTATTGAAGATGTTCGATCTGGAAGCAGTAAAACCACTTGGCACTCCGATGGCAACTTCGACTAAGCTTGATATTGTTGAACAAGGCAAACCGGTCCGCATACGTAAGTATTGAGGTATGATTGGTAGTTTACTTTATTTAACGGCTAGTCGACTAGATATAATGTTTAGCGTTTGCTTGTGTGCAAATTTTTAAGCTAACCCTAAGGAATATTTGTACGTGGTTAAGCGTATCTTCCGATACCTTAAAGGCACTTCTTCTGTCAGCTTATGGTATCCCAAAACCACTTCGTTTGACCTAACCGATTACTTGGATGCTAATTTTGCTGGATGCAAAGTAGATAGAAAAAGTACCATCGGTACATGTCATTTCCTAGACAAAGCTGTAGTCTCTTAGTTTAGCAAGAAATAAAATTCTGTCACATTATCAACGACTAAGGCTGAATATATCGCCGCAGGACGTTATTGTACACAAATTTTGTGGATGAAGCAAACCTTAGAAGACTTTGGTTTACTTTACACACACATACCCATTTTCTGTGACAACACTAGTACTATTAGTTTGACTAAGAATCCAGTATATCACTCTCGTACTAAGCATATTGAGATTAGACATCATTTTCTTAGAGATCATCAATAAAGTGGAGATATAAACCTTGTATATGTAGACACTGAGAATCAACTAGCTGATATCTTTACAAAACCATTAGCGGAAGATCGTTTTAATTATTTACGTCGAAAATTAGAAATTTTATATCAATAATATTAATTAATCTTGTCTTATAGATTATTTTTCAATACTCAAAAACTATTTTTAAGACAAGCCTACAAAGGGTTTGTGTGTCACCACGACTACGGTTGAAGCGAAGCGGTATTTAATTGTTCTCCGGTGAACTCCCATTAGCTGGGATAGTACCCTTACAGCTAATCTAAAACAGCCGCTGTATAACAAAATTTAATTTATAAAATAATATTAATTATATTAATTGAAATAAAAAATAACTAAACTTGGAATTAAATAATTGAAAGAGTTTATGAAAAGAAAGTGGCCTACAAATTTTTTATTTTAAAATTTTATCAAAAGAACCCCTGGCGAACTCGGCCATAATTCGGCCCGAGTTCGGCCAGAGTTCTGTTGGTGATGTTGTGTTTTAAGTCAGAACCCGAGGCCCCCTTCTTCTCATCTCCTCCAAACTCCTCTATTCATAGCAGCTGCCGCCCGAGCCCCTCTCCAAACCTTAGTTCTTCTCCAAGCTTTTGCTCCTAATCTACTTGGAGATTTCTATCCAAACTTTAAAGTCGTACGGAGATTCTCGTTCTATACCAAATACTCCAATCTTGGAAGGTATAAACTCCTCCTTCCCTCTCTTTCAGTTCGTTAGTATTTTATTACTTTTTGGGAGAAAATGCCTATGCGTTTCAATCCCTCCAAGAGGAAGAAGACCCAAGCCAGTGAATAGGCTTCGTCTTCAAATCCGCAAGAGGATTCACTTTTTTCCCTGGCCCAATCGGCCGATGGTGTGTTCAATGAGTACTACTTTGAAACTCATGATCAATCCTTGTTATGGTATGCCGATTTTGCGATACGTAACATATGTACCGAAACCCTGATAAAATGGACTGTATTTCCTGAACATCGTCCATAATTTCAGGCATTAGGGTTACACAAACTTGTCACCCAGAAATTCTCTATAGCTACTAATGCCATTAGATTTTTCTATTGTAACTTCATATTGGACATTTTTGTTGTTAGAACTCGTGTCGGCGGTATCAACATCGAGTTTAATGATACCATTCTAGCAGAAATCCTTGGTGTTCCTAACGAAGGTGTCCCGCTTGATGATATCACTAAGTTTTATTTCCTCGAAGGCACGACTCTAATCAGTTTCAAGAACGAACTCTGTTCTCCTGCCCGTGTTCGTTCCGGCAAGTTCAAGGCTACAAACTTGAACTTATTCAACTATGAGTTGTACTGCATCATCTATTCTACTATTTTACCAAAATCTACTTCAAAAGATGATGTCACAATCCTTCAACTGTCAGTCCTTGTCACGCCCCAGAACTAGAATACTGGAGAGCGGGGGACAGACACAACCAGCTACGTATATTGAAGTGCAACTCACTCGTAATACGGTTAGGACTGTCTAGATGCATGAGAATTTATCTACAAGCCATCAGTCTCTTATGGTCAAGAACAAGCCTAGTGTCTCAATCTCAAGCAAGCAAGTAAATGTTACAAGATATTAGATCATAAGACATACAAGGTAAGGCGTCCCAAACATTACATATTCAGATGATCGTGAAGCTAGTCATACAAAATACGAAGACTAACAAAAGTTGAAGTCAAACATGATCAACCCTAGGATTTATCAATCATGTTACAGCCCTTAGGCAGACAAGGTAAGTTTCAACACGCGCTAACACTTGCTCGACGGCTAAACGCCTCAAAAGAATAATTTACAATAGAGCGGAGAACAAAAGAAGAAAACCTACTCATTGCCAGGGTTACGCCTGGTGTTTACCATCTGGCTGGAAGACAGGTAGATCCTCGGGAGTTACTCCGAAATCTGGCCATACAAAACCAGCTGTGTCAGATCCTAGAAAGAGCAAGTGCCACAAGGGAGGCTTCACTTAAGAACTAAAACTAGCATATTAGCACATAAAGACATAAATGATAACAAAAGACATGAGTTAGAGAAAACAGGATAATAAACGATAAGATAACTTCGGTAACCAAGTTATAACCCGTAAACTAAACAAGGACCGGGGTTGTAACCCTTCACCTGAATAGAGCTTAGTCTCCAATCATTTATTGATAAGAGTAAAACATAATAGTAATGTACCGAAGTAATCATAGACTGGCACTGTCTAGATAAGACTAGACTGGACTCCATCCATCAATTACGACCAAGCAATGTGTACGGCTTGATACTTTAACTAACTAGGATTATCACAAGCCTAGTTATTACAAGATGCAATGAGATGTTCCAGCAGTCATAAGCCCTGCAGCTATCCAGGTTATCCAAGCGAGGTTGCTTAGAGTTACCAAGAGTTAGAGAATCATTAGGTGACTTGGAGTGCAATACATAGCAGTGTGCTATAGTACTTATGATTTCAAGAAGTGTCCCATACGACAGTAGGATGGAAATGTGCCCTACTCGTCGGCAGGCTACAAGTCCACTCAGGTGTGGCCGGAATAAAGGGATCGTCTGTAACTGGAAAGATCTCTCTATATGAACTACTTGATCAATCTAGTTATTGACCTAGTCATATTTATTATGAATCCCTGACCGTGGTAACCAGGAATCCATGTCCTAGACATGATGCAAGACGAGACAGGTAACTTGTACAATCAAAAGTAGAAAAATCAACCACAGTGTCAAGACAGGTGTTACTTAGCAAGTCAGGGTAGCTGTCGTAGTAGCCTTTCAAGATTATCATGTCATATCGGGTTACTTGTTACTTGTCAGGAGTGTGCCTCGACGGGCCACTATCAATATTACACATGTCTTATCAAGTTACTTATCATATCAAGAGTGCTTGTCATGGGTGCGCTTTGACGGGCCACCTAAGGGGTTATCATGCCGTGTTTATGTCGTGATCAATACTGGCAAGTCATGTTGTGCTCAACAAGTTATCTAGTTAGGTCATCACAAGATACGTAAAGTACAAGTCACATGCAAGATCACATGCAAATACATCAAGAACTAGGAGACCATGTATAGGGAAAAGGGACAAGGGGTATCATGGCAACAAGTGGCGCCAGAGAAATAACAGGTGGCACCAAAGGAGAGGTGACGCCTAAGTTAGGTTGCACCAGGCTGGGGTACACCAGGTCTGGTTGCGCCTAACTGGGGTACGCCAGATCAGGTTGTGCCAGACTGGGGTACGCCAGATCAAGTTGCGCCTGACTGGGTTACATCAGATCAGGTTGTGCCATGTCAGGTTGCGCCTGACTGGGGTGCACCGTGTTAAAGAGTGCACGATGCATCAGGTTGTGCCATGCTAAAGAGTGCGCACAACTGAATGGCATGGCGCCAAGTTGCATATAATGACCCGCTCCGCCCTAGCGAAACGCCGATTCAAATGGCAAGTGCAACGACTCGAACGAGCCGTCGACCCGAAGAGTTGGCATCGACCTGAAGAAGAATCGATGCAAGGCTTACAATGGCCCATCAAGATGAATCCAGACTTAGCCTTTCAAAGGCACGCTCGGAGTATCGCTCGGCCGATGCGAACATCGCTAAGGTGGGTGGCTCCGATGAACCCGTCTTTGCTTAGCCTAGACACATAACAATACGGACACTATTGCTAAAATCGATAGGCGATAATACCGTGCATGCTAATAAATGACTCAACACACCTAGCTAAGGGAATAATCCCATCTTGTATGCTTGAATAGAATATGGAAAAGGAATATAGAAATGTGAGAACTCTCGCCACCGCGCTCCATGCTCGTGCTAAGGCACAAGCTTACGTTTAAGTTCCCTATGCGTGCAACAATGAAACAATGAATAGATTACAACAATGAAACGGGACGACTATCAACATAGTCGTTCCGAGTAGAGTATAGCAACATTGAAAGATTATGGGACCGATGGGTCGCCAAGGCGACTCCCGCACGTGGAGTTGCATAATGTGTGAATAAAAGAATGAATGGATAAGTGAATGAATGAACCAATGAAAGAAAGAATGAATAAAAAGGTAAGGAAGAAAGGAAGTGTTAGTGACAGGTATGACGGGCACGTACAACGGGGCTCGCTACCCGCGCTGCACGGACGCCAACCTGGTCGATAACGCATTATGGCTAAGGGTTAGCCTACGGCTCGGAGACAATAGTTAAGTTAAAATGACAAACAAAACAGAAAATAAAATGGTCGTGGACAATCCATTAGTATACGGGAGTGGGAGATATAAGAGCTTTCCAGCGGCACAGTCAAAGTGTGAAGGACGTGCCGGTCCGGACGGAAATAAAAAATATGGCTTACGGGCTGCCTGAGTGCGGGCTTGGCCACTAGAGGACGTAAGGCCAAGTATTTCAAAAGACTATCAGGGTGTACCAAGCCGCACGCCATGATAGGTGAAGAAATTACCAAGGGGAAGACATGTCCAAATTGGCTTATGGTGCTAGCGACCGATGCATATAGATTAAGTGGGCTTTGCTGGTGGCAATCCACGTGCAAGTCCTTGCATTGAAATTAAAGTAGTCTAAGTTAACTAAATGAAGTGCCTTATGAATATGCTTGAAAAGTAACACACCAAATGATAAAGAGAAATTCATGCAAGTGAGTTAGATAACGTGCCTACGACGTGCTAGAATTCGAGGCAGGAACACGCACTTGACATCGAAACGTTCATATTGAATTGTTGACTAACTTGGTTTACTTTGGACAGGGAAGGCCGTATGGTAAGTATGGGCAAGTCGTGCATGTATTTCCATGCGACACTTGTATTTTGGCAACATGGGATAGGTTATAAAATATGCCATGAAACTGATCCTAAGGCAAGATTAGAAAGATAATGAATGATAGACGGTACACAAAAGTAAATGGAACGTGTTTGGTAATGATAGCATTGTGGGCGAGCTAGCCTCTCCACCAGTGCATAATAATGTACTGATAACCCCCCAGTTTGCTTGCAGGATGCAGGAGACGTCGGCGGGTGCAGAGCTTCCATCGAACGTGCTAAGGCGCAGAGCTATCTCTGGAGCCTTGGAGCGTTGCAAGGAGCTGGAGCACCATATACAGGACATAATGTATCGAAACATCGCCATAAATCATTCCATGTTGTAAGCCACTTGGCACGCCTTCTATGTTTCAGAGAGAAAACTTGAACGATTTGTAATATTGGCCTAGCGCCGCTTGTAAACTTCTTGAATATTAATAAAGAGTTGAATTCGCTTCTACTTGTGTTCATTTACTTTCCGCTGCAAATGGGGACACTCTGTGCGACTCTGTGGCCTAGCTCAAATCGGCCGTTTCTGGACTTAGCCTTGCACGGGCACAACCTAGGCCCATGCGGCATCACACCTTAGCGAGGACGATCGCTCCTGCGGGAGCGGAGCGTGACATTGAACGCGCGCACACTGCTCTTCTTCTCCAACCAGCATAAAAATGTCTCAATTGAACCCATGAACTAAAATGGCCATAATTTGCTCAAAACAAGTCCGAATTGAGACTTCCAAGGGTCTAAATTGTATAGAACGAGATTTTATACAGTCTGGGACGACTGGTTTTTTGAAAATACCAAGCTTTAATAGATCAAAACCAAAAAAAAAGAAAAGATCAAAACTTTGATTTATAAAAATTCATCCATCAAAACCAAAAATGCCAAGTTCTAAAGAGGCTTAGAATCAACTAGAGAAGAGAATAGAAAAAATAAAATGGAAGATCAATCATGAAACAAGATTTCACTTGCCTAGGGTTTATTTGGTAGGTGGTAGGAGTAACGGAGAAGAAGAAGGAGTAAATGAAGATAGAGAGAAATGAGTTGACTTATATAGCAACCCCTCTCATCTCAACCCAAAATAAACCAAACCAAGCCAAACTAAGCCAAGTTAAGATGAACCAGATAAACCAAGATGATCCATGATAAACCAAGACCAAGTCAAGAGTGCCAAGACTAAGCCAAGTCATGTTGAACCAAGTTGAACCAAATCAAGTCAAGATTAAACCAAGGCTAAGCTAAGCAAGATAAGTCAAAACATGGGCCACCTGACAATTGTCAAAAATTCGTATATGTATCCTAAAAAATACGTATAACGGAAAACAAGAGTGACAACTCTACCCACCTTAAAAGAATATTGTCCTCAAAATTTAATCAAGAGGCTAGAGGTGTCTGGGAAAGCTTTACTAATACTGGTAATCTATGACTAGCAGTCAATCGAACAATCATTCATGCAAGTAAGGAAGTAAAAGCATAAGGCATAAGAAAGACATTATACCTTATGAGTCAAACAGGTGTGGATATCGTGATCGGATATCATGCTCACATTCCCAAGTTGACTCATCAAAGAGTGATGACCCTAAGCAATACGGACTAAACTAATAGTCTTGCTCTTGAGTACCTTCTCTCTTCGGTCCATTGTGGATACGGGTCATTCCTCATACGAAAGGTTTGTACCAACAACCAATTCCGAATGATCAAGGATATGGCTTGGATCCAGGATGTATCACCGTAATTAGGATACATGGAATACGTCATGCACCTCGTATAACGATGGAGAAAGAGCGAGACGATAGAACACATTGCCTACTCGCTCGAGAATATCAAACGATCCTATATATCTAGAACTAAGCTTTTCCCGTACGCCGAATCAAATGACGCCACGGGTAGGAGAGATCCTAAGGAATACGTGGTCGCCGATAGAAAACTCAAGAGGACGCCGATGAAAATCGGCCCAATGACGCTGCTGATCTTGGATAACTCGAAGATGATCTCTACCTTGTCTGACCACCTCGATAGTCCAAGTAACCATTTTTGGACCAATCATCTGCCTCTCGCCTACATCATCCTAGGCTAAAGGCGATCTGTACTTCCTGCTATACAGTGCCTCGAATGGTGCCATCTGGATACTGGCCTGGAAAGTGTTATTTTAAGAGAACTCCACTAGATGTAGGTGATCTTCCTACGAACCATAGAAGTCAAGTATACAGGATCGTAACATATCCTCCAGAGTTTGAATCGTGCACTCCGACCAACCATCTGTCTGTGGATGGTAAGCTGAACTAAACTTAAGATGAGTTCCCAACTCTCCTAAAGACTTTGCCAAAAGTACGATGTAAACCTTGAATCTCTATCTGACACGATATTGACTGGCACTCCATGCAATCTGACTATCTATCTAAGATATATCTCTGCAAGCTGATCCGTTGACTGGCCAATTCTGAAAGGGAGAAAATGAGTTACCTTCATGAGTCGGTCAACTATAACCTAGATAGCATCTCTTCCAGTTGGGGATTTAGGTAATCCAATTACAAAATTCATGGTAATGTGCTCCCATTTCTATTCTGGGATCGATAAAGGTTAAAGAAGTCAGGCTGGTCTCTGATGTTCAGCCTTAACTTATTGGCTGACTAAACAGCGAGAGACAAACAGGGCTATCTCCCTCTTCATACCATTCCACTAGAAATATTGACGAATATCACGATACGTCTTCGTACCACCAGGATGAATTAAATACTGCAAACTGTGAGCTTCTGCCATATTCTCCTGTCTGATATTGTCGTTGGGCACACAAAGATGCCTTCCATGTTAGAGAGTACTGTCTTCGTTAATACATAACTCTGCTCTCCTTTCTGCTTCACATTCTGCCTAAGCCGCTGAAGCTTAGAATCCGTTGACTGGGCTGCCTTGATCCTCTCAACTATACTGGACTGAACTTGTATGCTAGCCATCAAGGCCACATTGGTAGGGAGAACTACCTCTATTCCTATCCATCTTCTGAAGATCTGCTAATAACTCAGGTTGTGCTATTAGAGAATAAGCTCCTGTTCTTCTACATAATGCATCTGCAACAACGTTGGCCTTCCCAGGATGATACTGCAAGTTGATGTCATAATCTACCAATAGCTCTAGCCATCTTCTCTGACGCATTGATCCTTCTGGGTAAACACATACTTAAGACTCTTGTGGTCGGTGAAACTTTTTACCCTATCTCCATACAAGTAATGCCTCCAAAGCTTGAGGTCAAAAACTACTGCTGCTAATTCCAAGTCATGTGTTGGATAATTCTTCTCGTGATCACGAAGCTGACGTGACACATAAGCTACTACCTTACCATGCTATATTAGGACACATCCTAATCCCTTACCAGAAGCGTCACAATACACTAAAAATCATCCAGTCCCATCCGAAAGCGTAAGAACGGGTGCAGTCATTAATCCTTGCTTTAACTTCTCCAATGAACTCTGACACTCTGCTGTCCAAGCAAACTATACATCCTTGTGGGTCAACTGCGACAATGGTGCAGAAATTCGAGCAAAGTCTGATACAAACCGCTGGTAATAGCCGGCCAATCCTAGGAAACTCTGAACTTCTGTGACGGTTCTGGGTACTGGCCATGTCTCTATAGCCACTATCTTCTGGAGGTCCACTTCCACTCCTCCTCTGGTGATGATATGACCTAAGTACGAAATACGATCCAGCCAAAATTTGTACTTACTGAACTTCGCGTACAACTGATGCTCTTTGAGAATCTGAAGAATTATTCGGAGATGTTGCTCATGCTCTACTTCATTCTTGCTATAGACTAAGATGACGTCTATAAACACTATCACAAACTGATCCAAATAGGGCATAAAAATGATGTTCATGAGATCCATGAATACTGCTGGTGCATTGGTCGCTCCAAATGACATAACGAAAAACTTCCAATGTCCAAACCTCGATCTGAATGCTGTCTTTGGGGTATTTTGCTCTCTGACTCTGATCTGATGGTACCCCGACCACAAGTCAATCTTTGAGAATACTGCCTCTCGACTGAGTTGGTCGAATAAGTTATCTATCCTTGGTAGAAGATATCTGTTGTTGATTGTTACAAAATTCAAGGTACGATAATCAACACATAATCTTGATGTACCATCCTTCTTCTTCACAAGAAGCATCGGAGCTCCCCAAGGTGATCCACTAGCATGAATGAATCCTTTGGTTCTAAGTTCTTCAATTATCTTGTACATGATCTCCAATTCTGATGGTACCATTCTGTAGACTTTCTCTGATACTGGTGTCGTCCCTGGAATCAAATCAATGGTGAACTCTATCTATCTCTCTAGGGGCATACCTGGAAGCTCTTCGGGAAATACGTCAAGAAACTCTTCTACTACTCTGAGAAACAGAACTGCTACTGCTACTGTCATCCACAAGACTGGGGGAGAAGGCTCTACTTCACCTCTGAAAAATGAAAACTCCTCTTCGCCGGGAATACCAGAAATAATCCTGCTAATATGGCAGTCTATTTTTGCATATTGATCATTTAACCAATCCATTCCTAGGACCACATCATAATCGGCCATCGAAAATTCTATCAATCTAGCAGAAAACTCTCTACTACTAACTACGATTTAATACAAGGAATAGACTCTATCTACTCCTACAAGACTGTTACCAGTAAGAATATTAAGCCTTACTGGTAATAACTTGGCCTCCAGTCCTAACCGTGTCATGAATCATGCAGACATAAATGAGTGTGATGCACCCGAATCAAATAATACTGATGCTAGAAAAGAGTTAAGGAGAATGGTACCTGCCACCACCTCACCTGATGTCAATTCTTCTTCTACCGACAAGGCTATAGCTTGACCTTGTCTTCTTGGTGCTGGTCCCCTCTCTGCCTGCTCTGAACCTGGACCTGAGCATACTATTGAGGCCTCTGCTGCTGGAATGCCTAAGCCTCAGGCGGTAATGGTCTCAAAGGCTGGTACTGCTGCTGTACTAGTGCTGGTCCCCTAACCGATGGACTAGTTAGGGTTGATGAAGATGAACTGGCTCTATAAGGTCAAGACACATTCGTATGGTCTGGTGCCCCATAAGCCAAGCATAACCCCTGTTCTCTGTGACACTCTAAAACCACGTGTCCAGGCTTCCCACAATGAGAGCAACCCATTGCGGAAGAAGGCTTCTGCTTCTGTTGTTGAGGGTACTATAGAAGCATAAAAAAATATGGGGTTCATGCGGATCACAAATTGCCGTATAGATACTTTGGGCCAAACAGGTCCGCATGAAGAAAAGCCGTATGACTGGTTCAAAGACATATGCGGCCAAGAGGAGCAGTTCGACTGATAAAGCTGACAAGTCCTGACAAAACTGACAAAAATGACAGTTCTGACACTTCGATAAAAAAAGATAAGACGTGAGACGTCGTCCAAAAGCAGGGTTCGTACACCTTTATGCGGCCAGAAGAGTGTCATTCTAAGCCGCATAAACCTTATGCGGCTCAGACTTATGCGACCCCAAAATCTTCAAACTTTATGCAGCCAAGAGTAACTGTGCTCCAAGCCGCATGAGCTTTATACGGCCAAAATATAGATCGAAGACTGAAAAAACTATGCAGCTTCATGCAATGGAACACGTAACAATCTGACCAAGTCCTTAACTACCCAGATTTGCTACAACAAAATCCCAACAAATTGACAGATGGTAGCCAAAAAGCGGGTCTTTGCATGCTAATCAGCCACGTGGCTGCAAGCCATCTATGCGGCTCAACATACATTCTATTATAAATAGCAGGGTGCCATACCCCTGCAAAAGGCTGGCAACCTATAAGAAAAAAGTAATTTCTTCACGAGCTAGAGACTGCATCAGATAGTCCACGGAGTAAGGCATAGTTGATAGCACTTTCTTGAGCTTCCACCGTCACCCCCCCAGAATCAAAACTAAACAATTATACTTAGATTGTTTCCTAGGATTTCTTTCTAGGCTTTTCTTTGTACAAACGAGTTTGCAATCAATTTCAGTGTTCTGTAATACCTGTCTTTGATTTTTTTTATGGCAAACACGATGACGACTCTGCTGGGGACGTCCTTCTCTTCTGATGAGAAGTTGGTGATGCAATCTGAGGTGTCCAAGCTCGGCTCTACACAACAGATGCTTGTGGTTCGTTTTGACCAACAAGCCTTCGAAGAATTGCTCTCTGAAGGGAGCGCCAGCCCGTCTCAGAAGTGAGCCAACCCAAATAGGACTCGCAAGGCGTTGGGCCGTAAAACTGTTACCCCCGACCAAGTTTTTGAAGAAGCTCCTTCTGCAGCCCAAGACAGTGACCAAAACTCTCCTGCGACGTTGTTTTCGACCGGAGAGGACCCCGCTGTCCCCAAATCCAGTAGAGAAAAATACTATGTTTAAGCCCCTAGATTTTAAAATATTATTTTTATAATTTTAAATAGCATTTATAACTTTAAAATGAATTACTATAATTATTAGAAATTTTTTAGAATTTTTTAATAATTTTTAAAATGATTTTTAAAACTAAAAAATATTATTTTGTAATTATTTAAATTGTTTTTATATCTGTTTGTAATTTATTAGATTTTTTTTAAGTCGGTTTGCAATTTTTGCATTGTCTGTGCAAATTAGAATTTGTACAGAACACTGCGGGATAGGTTTTGCATTTTACTAAGGCGGTAGGGTTAGTTTGTAAAACCCCAAACTTAGGGGACCTAACCGTAAAACACCCGTCACCCCCCACGACCTCACCGACGACTGACGACCGACCTAAAACCCTAAATTCCCGTAACCCTAACCCTAATTCCACCGCCATTCGATCCTATAAATAGACCCCGACCTAAACCCTGACCCTAGAAAGTACTCCGACCACCCTAGCCACTGCCCTACCCTATTTCTTCCCCGACGAGCTTGCCGGAACCCTAGATCTAGGAGCGCCGCCCCTACAGGCAACGCCACTGCCACATTGTTTGCCACGACGTGACGAACTCAACGCCATTTTCATCCGACGACCCTGACGCCTCCTCCGCCGTGTAGCACCCTCGATGGCCACTGTCCATCGTACACGTACGTGTCATTTCACCCCTCGTATCGTTCAGTGTCTCGTATTTGTGTCACTGGACTCGCCTAGACATGAGGAGTCCATTTATGTGCTTAGACACGAGAAACTCGTATCGTGTGTGTGGTACACGCTTTGGACACAGGACTCGTGTGTCTTCGTGTCCCTAACTGTCAGGACACGAAGACAGAGAACTTGGGCTAATGGGTTTGGTTATCGGGTTTGGGTTGTTTTCCAACCCGTTACTCTATTTCACAATATTATCAACCCAAGCCCTAACCCAACCAGCAAGCTCGAGCTGGCCCCCTGGTCAGCCGAGTGGCGCTCAGACCCATCCCCTGTCCCAGCGGGCCGAGTTCGAGCCCCCCTTTTTGTTTTCTTTTCTTTTGTTTTTATTTGTTTTACTATATATATGTATATATGTATTTATATATATATGTATATATGTATATGTATATGTATATGTATATGTATATGTATATGTATATGTATATGTATATGTATATGTATTTATATATATATATATATTATTATATATACTGTTATATATAATATATATACTGTATTTATATATGTATATAATAATTTATATTAAGTATTTTTATATATATGTATATTTATTTTATATATATATATATATATATATATATATATATATATATATATATATATATATATATATTAAGTATTTTTATATATATGTATATTTATTTTATATATATATATATATATATATATATATATATATATATATATATATATATATATATATATATATATATATATATATATATATATATATTCATTAAAAAAAAATATATATATATATATATATATATATATATATATATATTCATTATATATATATAAATATCTATATATTTATGTATATATATAAATGTAGTTGTTGTATATGTATATATATTTCAAATACAATTTTGTGCAAATATCATTATGTGTAAATTCATAAGTTATTTTATTATATAATTTTATGACTTGTATATTTTAACACTTTAAAATATATTATTATTAAAATAATTTAATATATATATATATATATATATATATATATATATATATATATATATATATATATATATATATATATATATATATATATATATATTTGAATTACTGTATTTTATTAATCATGGCCATTTGGTGTCCAAACCTAGCATGGATTTTTGGGTCCAAATGTGTCTAAATACATTCAAGGCCTGTACGAGTCATTTCGGACTTGATTCATGGCTTTGGGTCCCGTGTCTGGACTTCGGTTCAATTTCGAATAAGTGGACAAAATATTAAATAATTAATTAATTATTTTCCAAAAATTGTTACTTGCTGTTTTGAATTTATATATATATATTAATTGATGTAAAAATCTGGCAAAAAATGTATTTAAATACTATGTTAATTTATCTAATTTAATATAGTTTTTTCAATATTTAATTAGTACAGTTGGCATTTTATAAAAATAGGAAAAGAGAACTCATTTTCAGGATACTTATGTTTACTGATTTTTAATAAATATCTATGAGGGTTTATAAATTCCAAAAAAATTAGTATAAATTTCTATAATTCACAAGGATTATTTTGGTACTTTATTTTATGTATAATTAATATTTTTGTCTATCTTAGAAATTGTTACAACACAGTGTACAGTCTGATTTAATTATTGAATAATTACTACTTATGATGTATTGTGTAATTTTGGGATATTGTAGTATTGGACCTCACCCTACCATAGTCTAAAGGCCCTAGAAAGTTATTTTAGGTATTGTGTCACCCACATTGGCCTCCTATGCTAAAGTCATCATTTGGCTAGGTGTCCAGTCAAAAAGTCGTGTCTCACAACTAGTGTCTTAATGTTTAAACTTAGTATAAAACTAAGTTTATGTATTATTTTTACAGTGACGAGACACAAGACATCTATAGCATTTCCTTCACTACCTTGCTTTACTAGAGACAAGTACCTCTACAAACTTTATTTACAGCATATAATGAATTGTGTATAAACCATGTTAATATCTAAACTACAAGTCGTATATCACCATGTTTTATATGCTTCATACTGCTCTCAGTATCTACAATGCTTCATATTGTTCTCGTATCACCCACATGTTATAAAACAGGTTAAAGAGAAACTGTTAGTAGAGTACGTGATCATGCCCCCTTCTCCGTATGTATTTACCGCGCACGATAACATTCTATATGTAACTTTGCCATAGGTCTGATCCCGCGTTTGTGTATGGATATATACCAATGCCGTTAGTGCACGTATGTGCATTCCTAAAAAATTGATATGTACCACTGTACATCCTATTTACCTATTGACCGATCACGAACATGCTACGGTTTTAAATTTTAAACAAACATATGTTACCCTATAAAAAACCAATTAAACCATGATATGCCATGATTCCAGTTTATTACACTTCTGTTCATTTCATGTTTCGTATATTTAGTTTGTTAGAATCAGTACTTGCTCCCGTCCTGACAGGATAACGTTATAGGTATACTTACCGAGGAGGAGTTGCTATGCGATTCCTATTATGGAGTTGCTGTGTCACTCCCCGTTCCCAGAATGCGTATTTTAATACGTATATTGCCTGAATGTATTTATTTAGCATTTATCATGTAGTATCCTGTATTTAAATTCTTAATAACTTCATGTTAATTAATTATCTGCATTTTATTTTCCGCACTTTATTTTTCTGCAATTCTATTATCTGCTCTTTAAATTTTCATGTTAATTAATTAGCTGCTCTTTAATTTTCATGTCAATTTATTTCCTGCAATTTTATTTCTATATTTTTTCCTGTAATTTTATTACCTGCATTTTATTTCCTGCTTTAGTCTTACTTTCGGGTTAGCCTTGTTGGACCCATTGGACCCGGCCCAACTCCCACCTACCACCCCTTCCATATTTAAGCCACCCTTACCATTCTCTCTCCTCATTACTCATTCTCACCATTACTCCTCTTCTTCTTCTTCATTACTCTCTCCACCTACCAAATCGTAGGCAAGTGCCAACTTGCTTCTTGATGGATTCCCATTATTATTGTTCTATCATCCTCCTTATTTGATTCTATGTCTCTTTAGTACTTAGCATTTTTAATTTCCATGGCTAATTTGTTGTAGATCTAAGTTTGTTACATTTTCGAATTTCTTAGGTTTTGATCTAGTAAACTTTGATATCTTCAAGTTTTGATGGTTCCATGTTGTAGAGAATTTCGTTCTACCCAATTTTGACCTAAGGAAGTTCGAATTTGGACTCTGGATGAAGGTTTTATGAAACTTTGAAGCTTGGGTTTATGGTGTTCTTCTTCTCTGAAACTTGGAGAAGAAGAACAGTACTTGACTTGACCGCATGAATAATTCATGCGGCAAGTGATTCCTAGCCGCATGGGTTGTTTCCTTCTCAGCCGCATGAAAAGTTTCTACCCGGCCGCATGAGACTCATTTGAGCCCAGCCGCATAGGGAGTTCTCCTAGCCGTATGGACTTTCTCCACTTAACCGCATATGCGCCCCCGTCTTACTTGACCGCATGGATTCCTCTCCAAATCCAGCCGCAGGAACCAGGCTCACTCGCTGGCCGCATGAGGTCCTGAAACCTTATAGCCGCATGAACTTCTTCCCCCCGCCAGCCGCATAAGCAATCTCCTTGACCCGGCCGCATGGGGTTCGACTTGGTTCAGCCGCATGGACTCATTCCCGCCAGCCGCATGAGTATCCTTCCCGCTGACCGTATGTGTCTTGCCTTTTTCGGTCGCATGAGTCCAATTCATCCTAGCCGCATGGAACACCCCTTCTGCTTGCCGCATGGGAGCTAGTCCCACTCGCCAGTCGCATAGGTTCCTGCCTCTTCAGCCGTATGTGCCTCTACCCCCTGAGCCGCATGAACCCGACTCTTTTCCTTGCCGCATAAAATTCATCCTGGCCGCATTAGACTTAGCCGCATGACTATTCTATAGCCCCGAATATTGATATTTTATTAGATATTTTACGTCCATTTTATATTCTTACGCCTTTTTGCATAAACTTGATAAATCATGATATGTTAATACTTCTATTAATTATAGATTGTTACGTGGGATGTACCATGTGTCATGAATTGAGTTATAGATACCCGGATTGACTGGAATTAAACCCTGAAGGTTGTAGACTCGACCCCACTGAATACTAGTTGACTTTCATGCCTTGATACCATTGATGATAATTGTTAGCTTGACTAAAATTAATCATGCGTTCCTAGTTGGAACTAAGAGACTGGCTAGTCGTCTTATTGAATTAAATAAATGAGACACGTTCCTGAAATGAACTATTATAATCGACTGGCTAATCTCGAATATTGGCATACATGCACATGCAGGCTTCAATCTATTTATTTATTTATTTACATATTTATTTTCTACAAAAGAAGCATGTGTACTTTATGGTCAAGGCATGATTGTCGTGGTTAGATTTGATTGTTGCATTACGCTATGTATGACCTACAACCTATCCGCACTGGTATCGTTGTAGAGTTGTGCATATCGTACCCCGTACGAAAGTACTCATTTGAATGACCATGATCCACGGCATGGGATTTCACTCAACGTAGGGACTATTAAGTTAAATAAAATAATAATTGCATGGAGAGAATGGATTCCCGAATTCTTACATGGCAGCCCCCTTGGAACGAGTAGTACCCGACGGGCCGGCTGGTTCCCACAGATACTGTAAATCTGCCACACGGGCAGGGAACAGTATCTGCTTTTATTATTTATTGTATATTGTATATTGACGAGCGTCCTGCTAGGACTCGTCTAATTCATGCATGGGCCAATTGATTGACTGGATAGACTAGCCTTGCTTGCACATAGTAAGAACTGAGGAATCCCTAATTGCATTATTCCAGGATAACTTGGAACTCATAATAGCAAGCCGTAGGAGTTGATTGGCCGTTCAAGATGATTTGTTTGTGCACTATACTCTGTTACCTAACTGGGATGATCAGAATGTCAGGACATGACGGGCCAACTTCTGTCCTTGTTTGGTTGGGAGGTTGGTTCGAAGTGTCTTGATGTGAAGTGAGTCCTAGTAGCACGCAGAGATCTATCATTATATTCTCTTACTTACTGGTTTAGTCCTTCATATCGTCCTCCCTTGTGGTACTTGCTATTAGAGGTCTAACCTCTCTGGTTTTGCATGGCCAGATTTAGAGCCAGTCCCCGAGGATCCAGCTTACTTCTACCTCCAAGATGGTCAACACTAGAAGGATGATCACAGGAGAACTCGAGTGGGTTTTCTTACTTCCCAGCTCGTTTTGTTAAATACCTTATACCTTGCCGTTTGGCACCGACATGTTAGTCGGATTGTATTGTACTTACTTTTTACATAATTGTAACTAAAGTCAGACTGCAGCTGATAACAATTGTGTATACCTTACTACATCATCTGGCTATGTTTTGTAAAGCCAGATGTCAAGAACATTTTAACTGAGCATTTGGGACGCCTTACTGCTTTATCTTACATGTTCTCTATTTCTGTTTCTTGTTTGAATGATTGAGACAATAGATGTGAAGTGACCATAGTAGGACTTTTATGTAGTATGCACCCCTTCGTCTTTTAGACAGCATTGATCGTATTATACGATATTCATCTACCCGTAATACGTAGCTGGCTGAGTCATTCCCCCGCTCTCCAGTATTCTGGTTCTGGGGCGTGACAAGGTTTTAGTGGTGGCCCATGCAGGTCTGATTTCAGACTTGTGGGGTGTTTAATAGGATGTCTCAATCACACATGTTTCCCCTTGATCTCATGATTCGTCAATTCTCAACTCTAGCTTGACATTCCAGTATCCTTTGACTTCATTGATCCTTCGTGTCCGGTCGTTTGATTGCTCTCTTGTCCCTTTTCTTAGGGGCACCTCGTCCGCACCTGTCAGAGCTGGACAGCAACATGGACAACCTGACCAAGTTGGTCAGCAACAAGAGCCGGTACTAACTCAAGAGGCTACCCAAGAAGAAGTGATAGTGGAAGCAGCAGCTGGATCGCAGTATCCAGATGTTCCACCCCCACCAACAGTTCCACCTACCCAAGTGGACACACCAGCCCTTCTAGAGATCATGAGAGGGATGATGGCCACTCAGCAACACCAGATGTTAGCCCAGCAGCGCATGCACGCTCAGTTGCAGGAGCAGAATGTACTACTCAACCAAGGATTACAGACGGCATTGGAAAGAGGGGCGAGGCCAGATTCAGGAGCGTCAGCCCGATTTTGCAAGTACAACCCCCGCCGTTTCGAAGGCACGGAGGATGCCATCTCAGCAGATGCATGGCTTAAGGATATCGAGGCTATTCTGACAGCCGCTAAGGTACCGGCAGAAGAACGTGTGGATCAGGTGAAGTTGTTACTTCAGGATCTCGTACGTGATTGGTGGGAAACAGAGGAAGTAGGCATCAGACGTCCTGTGGCTTGGGACGATTTTACTGCAAGGTTCAAGACAAAGTACTATGGAGTTGTGGCACAGTTTGAGCTGCAACAGAAGTTTATCAACCTCCGACAGGCTGGCAAGACTGTAGATGCTTATGCAGCGGAGTTCTGCAGATTGAGTAGATTTGCCCCAGAGATGGTAGCGACGGAGCGCCAGAGGGCTATGAGGTTCCAGCAAGGGTTTCATCTTGAGCTCTTGCAATTGATAGAAGGGCACAATTACCAGACTTTTGATGAGATATTGACGGCGACTCGAAGGCATGAGATCACCATTCAGAGGCTTGCAGTAAGGACTGGGGGTCAAAAGAGATCCCACAGTCAGATTGAAGGAGGAGGGGGAGCAGCGCCCCGAACAACAGCACCATCCCCTGGCATTCGTATCCACGATGTGGCGATGCAAGGGCCAGCACCACCACCCAGGCAGCAGCAACAGCAACAGAGGAAGAACCAGCAACCCCCGGCGGGCTGCACTTATTGTGGAAAGATGGGACACACTAGAGATGTGTGTCGGACATTGAATGGACTGTGTCTGATATGTGGAAACCCAGATCATCGGGTTACCACATGTCCCATGAATTCGAGGTCAGGAGGACCAGGGCAGCAGTTTCCTGCTCTGCCAGCACCAGGGACAGGACAGTATCGAGGACCAACGATGGCAGTGAGGCCGTTGGCACAGCGCCCGTTAATACCGCAGGCTCAGATGTTTCGGCAGCAGGGGCCGCCGATGCAGCAACACCAGCATAGACCACCCCAGCATCATCAAGGCAGGGGCCAGCAGGAGCACCAGGCTAGGCCACAGCATGGGAACCAGCAAGGAGGTCGAGGGCAGGCATTCACACTGTCCTTGGAAGAGGCATTGGCATCGAAAGATGTTGTGGCAGGTAACATTCTCGTCGCCTCATATCCCGCAGTAGCATTATTTGATTCGGGAGCATCCCATTCATTTATATCTGCACAATTTGCGACACGACTAGGAGTAGAGTTCGAGGCATTGCCATGGAGGTTGAATATACTCACTGGTAATGGGCTCGTGGGAGTTAGTAGAGTTAGTTTAGCATATAGTGTTGTAGTGTGCGGGCATCCTTTACCCGCCCGATTGATAGAATTTTCTGTTGGAAATTTCGACGTTATCTTAGGCATGGACTGGCTGAAAGACAGTCATGCGACAATAGATTGTCGTAGTGGAAGTGTATCTTTTGATATTCCAGGCATAAGGCGGTTCACCTTAGTCAGATCAGTGGCAACTCAACAAGAACAGAGAGTAGTGACGGCAATGGAAGAAGTTCAAGTTCCGAAGGTAGTTAAAGAATTTCTAGACGTATTTCCTGAAGAACTTCCAGGTCTACCACCGGTTAGAGATATTGAGTTCAGTATAGAATTGGCACCAGGAACTAAACCAATATCAAATCGGGTTTACAGAATGGCGGATTCAGAGCAGGCCAAGGTGTATCAGCACATAGAGGAATTGAAGGAGAAGAAGTTCATCCAAGCTAGCGTGTCACCATGGGCAGCACCAGTGGTACTTGTGGGGAAGAAGGATGGGTCGTCCAGATTGTGCATCGATTACAGAAAGCTAAATACGGCAACAGTAAAGAATAAGTACCCATTACCCAGGATCGACGACTTATTTGATCAGTTGAGCAAGGCTAGAGTTTTCTCCAAGATAGATCTTCGTTCAGGGTATCATCAGGTGAGGGTTCGGAAGGAGGATATTCCCAAGACAGCATTCAGGTCGAAGTATGGGCATTATGAGTTTTTAGTAATGCCGTTTGGTTTGACCAATGCTCCAGCTATCTTCATGGATTTGATGAATCGCGTCTTTATGCCGTATTTAGATCAGTTTGTCGTAGTATTTCTCGACGACATTCTTGTGTACTCTGCTAGTGAAGAGGAGCATGAAGACCACCTCAGGAAAGTGTTGCAGGTTCTAAGAGAGAACCAGTTGTATGCCAAGCTTAGCAAGTATGAATTCTGGACGGATCACATTTCATTTTTGGGTCATATTGTATCAGGAGCTGGAGTAGCAGTGGATCCCAAGAAGGTAGAAGCAGTGAAGAATTGGCCAGTACCCAAGACCGTAGCTGATGTACGAAGTTTCTTGGGATTGGCAAGATATTACAGAAGGTTTATGTCAGACTTTGCAAGGCTTTCAGCACCCATGACCCGCTTGACCCGGAAGGATGTACCATTCGTTTGGTCTGTAGAATGCCAGACATTATTTGAGAATCTGAAGCAGAAGTTGATATCAGCGCCTATTCTTACATTGCCAGTGGGACCCGGAGGTTTTACTGTATATTGTGATGCGTCAGGTAAAGGACTTGGATGTGTCCTTATGCAACATGGGAAGGTGATAGCATATGCATCTAGACAGCTTCGGGACCACGAGAAGAATTACCCAACTCATGATTTGGAGTTGGCGGCAGTAGTGTTTGCTCTGAAGCTATGGAGGCATTATTTATATGGTGACCGAGTAGACATGTACACAGACCACAAAAGCCTGAAGTACATCTTTACTCAGAAGGAGCTGAACATGAGGCAGAGAAGATGGTTGGAGTTGATCAAGGATTATGACATGGAGCTTCAGTATCATCCAGGCAAGGCTAATGTGGTAGCAGACGCTCTCAGCAGAAGAGGCGGTACATTTATGTTAACAACGCAGAAGCACATCTTAGAAGACCTTCAGAAGATGGGCATCGAAGTTATACTTCCTAATGATATAGGAATTCTGGCGAGTCTACAAGTTCAATCCGACTTGGTAGACAGGATCAAGGCAGCTCAGGCACAGGACCCAAGGATTCAGAAGCTTAGGACAGAATGTGAGTCAGGACTCAGAAAGGAGATGCAAATTCATGAAGATGGTACGCTTAGGTTTGGGTCACGCCTATGTGTTCCTAGTGGAGATATCAGACAGGAGGTTATGGCAGAAGCTCACAGTTCCCAGTATTCTATACACCCTGGAGGGACCAAGATGTACCAAGATATCAAGCAATACTTCTGGTGGAACGGGATGAAGAGGGAGATAGCTAGATTTGTTTCCCGTTGCTTGGTATGTCAGCAAGTGAAGGCAGAACAACAGAGATCAGCTGGATTATTGCAACCGCTTCCTATTCCGGAATGGAAATGGGAACATATTACAATGGACTTTGTGACCGGTTTACCGAGATCACCAAGTGGTAAAGATACTATTTGGGTGATAGTGGATCGGCTTACAAAGGTAGCACATTTTCTCCCTTTCAGAGTAGGGCAATCTACAGAAAAGTTGGCAGAATTGTATATGCAACAGATAGTCAGGCAGCATGGAGTCCCTGTCAGTATTGTGTCCGACAGAGATACCCATTTCACATCACATTTTTGGAAGAGCTTGCATCATAGTCTGGGTACCAAGTTAAGATTTAGCACGGCTTACCATCCACAGACGGACGGGCAATCGGAAAGAACGATTCAGACTTTAGAAGACATGTTGCAAGCTTGCACTCTAGATTTTGAAGGGTCTTGGGAGAGTCACCTTTACTTGGTCGAGTTCTCATACAACAACAGTTATCAAGCCAGTATCCAGATGGCGCCATTCGAGGCATTATATGGTAAGAAGTGCAGGTCGCCACTAGCATGGGATGATATCGGAGAGAGGAAGATGTTAGGCCCAGAAATGATTGTTCAGACAGTTGAATTAGTCAAAGGAATTAGAGAGCGACTTCGAGTTACACAGGATCGACATCGTCATTGGGCGGACCAGCATCGTAGGCCGCTAGAGTTTTCTGTTGGGGACCACGTGTTCTTGAGGATCTCACCTACCCGTGGGGTCATTAGGTTTGGCGTTCGCGGGAAGTTGAGTCCGCGGTACGTGGGCCCATTTGTTATTCTTGAGAGGATAGGCGATGTTGCTTATCGTTTATCCCTTCCACCTTCGTTACGAGAGGTACATGACGTATTTCATGTATCTCAGTTGCGAAGGTATGTATCGGACCCAAGCCATATCCTTGATCATTCTGAGCTGGTTGTTGGTACCAACCTGTCTTACGAGGAACAGCCTGTGTCCATTTTGGACCGAAGAGAGAAGATACTCAAGAACCGAACAATTAGTCTTGTCCGTGTTGCTTGGGGTCATCACTCCTTGGGAGAGTCAACGTGGGAACGTGAAGATGATATTCGATCACGGTATCCACACCTGTTTGACTCACAAGGTATATCTTTTTCTCTATACCTTGATTGTCCTGATTCCTCGTGCTTATCACCTTATGGGTAGAATTGCTTGATATCGTAGATTGATGGATTTACATATATACTTGCTATGGACATTGTAAAAGGATTGTTTCATTGAATTGCTTGTACTTAGATTAGTTTAGCCCCGATGTTTCTATCCTGCTTGGATTTGAAATTTCGAGGACGGAATTTTTCTAAGGAGGGTAGAGATGTCACTCCCCGTTCCCAGAATGCGTATTTTAATACGTATATTGCCTGAATGTATTTATTTAGCATTTATCATGTAGTATCCTGTATTTAAATTCTTAATAACTTCATGTTAATTAATTATCTGCATTTTATTTTCTGCACTTTATTTTTCTGTAATTCTATTATCTGCTCTTTAAATTTTCATGTTAATTAATTAGTTGCTCTTTAATTTTTATGTCAATTTATTTCCTGCAATTTTATTTCTATATTTCTTCCTGTAATTTTATTACCTGCATTTTATTTCCTACTTTAGTCTTACTTTCGGGTTAGCCTTGTTGGACCCATTGGACCCGGCCTAACTCCCACCTACCACCCCTTCCATATTTAAGCCACCCTCACCATTCTCTCTCCTCATTACTCATTCTCACCATTACTCCTCTTCTTCTTCTTCATTACTCTCTCCACCTACCAAACCGTAGGCAAGTGCCAACTTGCTTCTTGATGGATTCCCATTATTATTGTTCCATCATCCTCCTTATTTGATTCTATGTCTCTTTAGTACTTAGCATTTTTAATTTCCATGGCTAATTTATTGTAGATCTAAGTTTGTTACATTTTCGGGTTTCTTAGGTTTTGATCTAGTAAACTTTGATATCTTCAAGTTTTGATGGTTCCATGTTGTAGAGAATTTCGTTCTACCAAATTTTGACCTAAGAAAGTTCGAATTTGGACTCTGGATGAAGGTTTTATGGAACTTTGAAGCTTGGGTTTATGGTGTTCTTCTTCTCTGAAACTTGGAGAAGAAGAACAGTACTTGACTTGACCGCATGAATAATTCATACGGCAAGTGATTCCTAGCCGCATGGGTTGTTTCCTTCTCAGCCGCATGGAAAGTTTCTACCCGGCCGCATGAGACTCATTTGAGCCCAACCGCATAGGGAGTTCTCCTAGCCGCATGGACTTTTCCCACTTAACCGCATATGCGCCCCCGTCTTACTTGACCGCATGGATTCCTCTCCAAATCCAGCCGCAGGAACCAGGCTCACTCGCTGGCCGCATGAGGTCCTGAAACCTTATAGCCGCATGAACTTCTCCCCCCCCCGCCAGCCGCATAAGCAATTTCCTTGACCCGGCTGCATGGGGTTCGACTTGGTTGAGCCGCATGGACTCATTCCCGCCAGCCGCATGAGTATCCTTTCCGCTGACCGCATGTGTCTTGCCTTTTTCGGCCGCATGAGCCCAATTCATCCTAGCCGCATGGAACACCCTTTCTGCTTGCCGCATGGGAGCTAGTCCCACTCGCCAGCCGCATAGGTTCCTGCCTCTTCAGCCGCATGTGCCTCTACCCCCTGAGCCGCATGAACCCGACTCTTTTCCTTGCCGCATAAGATTCATCCTGGCCGCATTAGACTTAGCCGCATGACTATTCTATAGCCCCGAATATTGATATTTTATTAGATATTTTACGTCCATTTTATATTCTTACGCCTTTTTGCATAAACTTGATAAATCATGATATGTTAATACTTCTATTAATTATAGATTGTTACGTGGGATGTACCATGTGTCATGAATTGAGTTATAGATACCCGGATTGACTGGAATTAAACCCTGAAGGTTGTAGACTCGACCCCACTGAATACTAGTTGACTTTCATGCCTTGATACCATTGATGATAATTGTTAGCTTGACTAAAATTGATCATGCATTCCTAGTTGGAACTAAGAGACTGGCTAGTCGTCTTATTGAATTAAATGAATGAGACATGTTCCTGAAATGAACTATTGTAATCGACTGGCTAATCTCGAATATTGGCATACATGCACATGCAGGCTTCAATCTATTTATTTATTTACTTATTTATTTTCTACAAAAGAAGTATGTGTACTTTATGGTCAAGGCATGATTGCCGTGGTTAGATTTGATTGTTGCATTACGCTATGTATGACCTACAACCTACCCGCACTGGTATCGTTGTAGAGTTGTGCATATCGTACCCCGTACGAAAGTACTCATTTGAATGACCATGATCCACGGTATGGGATTTCACTCAACGTAGGGACTATTAAGTTAAATAAAATAATGATTGCATGGAGAGAATGGATTCCCGAATTCTTACATGGCAGCCCCCTTGGAACGAGTAGTACCCGACGGGCCGGCTGGTTCCCACAGATACTGTAAATCTGCCACACGGGCAGGGAACAGTCTCTGCTTTTATTATTTATTGTATATTGTATATTGACGAGCGTCCTGCTAGGACTCGTCTAATTCATGCATGGGCCAATTGATTGACTGGATAGACTAGCCTTGCTTGCACATAGTAAGAACTGAGAAATCCCTAATTGCATTATTCCAGGATAACTTGGAACTCATAATAGCAAGCCGTAGGAGTTGATTGGCCGTTCAAGATGATTTGTTTGTGCACTATACTCTGTTACCTAACTGGGATGATCAGAATGTCAGGACATGACGGGCCAACTTCTGTCCTTGTTTGGTTGGGAGGTTGGTTCGAAGTGTCTTGATGTGAAGTGAGTCCTAGTAGCAAGCAGAGATCTATCATTATATTCTCTTACTTACTGGTTTAGTCCTTCATATCGTCCTCCCTTGTGGTACTTGCTATTAGAGGTCTAACCTCTCTGGTTTTGCATGGCCAGATTTAGAGCCAGTCCCCGAGGATCCAGCTTACTTCTACCTCCAAGATGGTCAACACTAGAAGGATGATCACAGGAGGACTCGAGTGGGTTTTCTTACTTCCCCGCTCATTTTGTTAAATACCTTATACCTTGCCGTTTGGCACCGAAATGTTAGTCGGATTGTCTTGTACTTACTTTTTACATAATTGTAACTAAAGTCAGACTGCAGCTGATAACAATTGTGTATACCTTACTACATCATCTGGCTATATTTTGTAAAGCCAGATGTCAAGAACATTTTGACTGAGCGTTTGGGACGCCTTACTGCTTTATCTTACATGTTCTCTATTTCTGTTTCTTGTTTGAATGATTGAGACAATAGATGTGAAGTGACCATAGTAGGACTTTTATGTAGTATGCACCCCCTCGTCTTTTAGACAGCATTGATCGTATTATACGGTATTCATCTACCCGTAATACGTAGCTGGCTGAGTCATTCCCCCGCTCTCCAGTATTCTGGTTCTGGGGCATGACATGCTGACAAGGATCAGGCTTTACTTTACGAGGATGTACCTACGGAGAAACTCGTCTAGTTTGTGTAGTTGCTCGGGACTTTGAGAGTAGTCATATTTTAGACTACGTATTTTGTAACTGGACCTATATCCAGTTTTACATTGTGGACTTGTACTTGGAACATATTTATATACAAGATGACTTTTGTGTTTGGAACATTTCTGACTCATTTACATATAGAACTGTTAGAACACTTTGGTCTTATCTTGTTTGTCTTTAGAACAGCTTACTTCGTTTTATCTCAAGCGTAGGCGGGACATAACTCAGCCCGGCCCAACAATTTGGGTAGCAGATCGTGACATGCTTTTAGTGGTGGCCCATGCAGGTCCTGACTAAATTGTTTGGTTATGTTATTGTACCAAGTATGCCTGCAAGTAGGAACTTAAGGTAACTAGACAATACTAGGAATAACGCTTAGAACACCTAGAGGATTATTAGGATTGCAACATAGGAAACACATCACATCATATGCTCGCTATTACAAATTAGATTTTCTTGTTTATGATTGTTTACTTAAAAGAGTCTTTATAAGTTCTTTTATTTATTAGATGGTGCTCACCCGCTCATCCCAGTATGCCACACCTGAAAATGGCACACTTCCTATCCAGTCGGTTGACCAGTTGGCCGATGCACCTCCACCTCCACCTACTATACTCCCCCACTCCATAAATCCACCAACCCAGATGCCTCCACCACCTCCCACATCACAGTTCCAACAGGACCCGATACTCCTACCACCACCTATTACTATACCTACCCAGGCTTTTGTCACTCTCGACGGGAACCAACTGCTCACTCTGATCCACGGGTTCCTAACTATCCATCAGGAGCAAACCACCCTACTCCGCCAAAGCATGGAGCATTCTGAGGAGCGTATCATGGTCCCACCACCGGTAGAGCCACGACAGAGAGTGGGAAACATCAAGGACTTCATGGGTTTGAACCCCAAAGAGTTCATGGGGACCGAGGGCATCGTAGTAGCATATGACTGGCTAGACTCGGTAAAGAGGAAGCTCCTTGGAGCTAGGTTACCGAGTGACCTCCAGCTCGAGGTAGTAGGATTTCTGCTGACAGACTTGGCAGGAGTTTGGTTCAGAAATGAGCCGCTATTCGCGAAAGAGAAGGCCACTTGGGATCAGTTTAAGATCCAGTTCAAGAAGAAATTTTTCTCGACCATCACTAGGGTAGCCATGGGGCTACCATTCCAGAACATCCAGCAGGGGAACCGTTCTGTTGACGAGTATGCAGCAGATTAAGCCGTCTGAGTCGTTTCGCTCCTAATCTGGTTGCAGACATAGAGGAGATGACACGTAGGTTTTGCCATGGTCTAGTTTTAGACATTGGCATTCTTATAGTAGCGAACGGGACGACTGACTACTACTAGAGCCTAGAGTTAGCCTGGAGCATTTGAGGAGCATCTTCTGTCTTGCAAGAGGTCAGCTCCTGTACACCACGAGGGACCTTCCAAGCGTCAGGCTTTCCAGCCGAGAGCACCGGCGTCGCACCAGCAGATTTACCGTCCTCCCATACCACATCACCCAACCCCGCCAGTTAGAGCCCCGGGACCCCGGCAACAGAAGGGAGGTGTGTGTTCTTTCTGTAAAAGGCCAGGCCATGACGCTTTCGTCTGTAGGAAGAGGTTGGTGCAGTGTTTAGGTTGTGGGTCTACTACCCATCAGCTTCGGGACTGCCCAGTAGCCAGGGTACCAGGTGCCGGACCACCATCTAGAGGACCGCTGCTTCCAACTCAGTAGCAGAGGTTTGGGCAACATCTGCAGTAGCAGAAAGGACCCTAGGGGAAGGCTTATAGTCTGGCTCTTGAGGCATAATCGGAGCAGGTTTCGGAACCAGATTATTTGGCTGACGTCATCACAGGTTATATTTATTTACATACTTTTCTAGCTCTATGCTTGTTTGATTCCGATGCATCACATAGCTTCATGTCATTAGAGGTTATGCATAAACACCATTTAGTAGCTACACCTACCGAGGAAATGAGTAGAGTAATGACGGAAGGCAGACCAGTACCCATTAGAGCTATCTATAAATGCTCTATTACTATAGCTGGGAGAGAGTTTGGGGGACGATTCTTTGTGGTGCCACTCCCCGGGTATGATATCATATTGGGGATGGACTGGTTTAGCTATGCTCACGCAGCTATAGACTGTCATATGGGTAGCATTCTGTTTAGTCCCCCAGGCACGACACCATTCAGTGTCATAAGGACAGGGCCAGAGATCAGCCTAGAACCGAACTGTTGTGCGACAGTTGGGAAGTTAGCACCACCACACCCTATCATTAGGGAGTTTATGGATGTATTCCCAGAGGATCTTCTAGGACTTCCACCTGACAGAGATGTGGAGTTCACTATAGATTTAGTACCGGGTTCACCACCAATATTCGGGGCTTGCTATAGAGTGAACCCCAAGGAGGCCGTAGAGATGAAGTAGCAGATTGATGACCTGTTGAAAAAGGGTTTCATTCGATCTAGTACTTCTCCATGGGGAGCGCCAGTGCTCTTTGTGCCTAAGAAAGATGGTACAGTCCGGTTGTGTATTGATTATCGGCCATTGAATACCATCACAATTAAGAACAAATATCCTCTGCCTAGGATATATAATTTGTTCGACCAGTTGAGTGGGACGAAGGTATTTTCCAGGATAGATTTGAGATACGATTACCACCAGGTGAAAGTCAGGGCTGCAGACATCCAGAAGACGGCATTCAACACGAAGTACAAACAATACGAGTTTTAGGTGATGCCATTTGGTCTCACAAATGTGCCAGCTGTCTTTACGAACTTGATGAATAAGACATTTTACCAGTATCTGGATAAGTTCATCATAGTATTTATCGACGACATCCTGATGTACTCGAAGACGTCAGAGGAGCACGCAGAGCACTGGCGAACAGTTTTGGAGATTCTGAGGCAGAAGAGGTTGTATGCCAAATTGTCGAAGTACGAGTTCTTTTTGGACCGAGTGGAGTTTTTCGGTCATGTAGTCACTGGAGAGGGGATCTCAGTGTATCCCAGGAAGACTACTGCCGTTGAAACATGGAAGGCTCCGACGTCAGTTTTAGAGATCATGAGTTTTCTGGGTTTTACCGGCTATTATAGGAAGTTTGTCCAGGACTTTGCTAGGATAGCTGAACCCATGACAAAACTGACATGGAAGGATGCAGAGTACATCTTGTCAGAGGACTGCCATGCAGCATTTGAGGAGCGGAAGAGGAGGCTGACGACCGCTCCAGTTCTGACATTACCTTCAGGATCTGGAGGTTTCACCATATACATCGATGCTTCAGGAAAGGGGCTAGGATGTGTCCTACAGCAGCTTGAAAAAGTAATTGCTTATGTATCTAGGCAATTACGGACTCATGAGTAGAACTATCCTACCCATGACCTAGAGTTAGCTACGGTAATCTTTGCACTCAAGTTGTGGAAACACTACTTATATGGAGAGTGAGTGGAAATCTTTACTGACCACAAGAGCTTGAAGTATGTGTTCATGCAGAAAGAGCTGAACATGAGGCAAAGACGATGGTTGGAGTTGATGAAGGACTTCGAAATCGATTTACAGTATCACTCCCGAAAGGTAAATGTGGTGGCAGATACACTGAGCAGGCATCCAATGGCATGGTATCTGATGATATATCGACATTTACGGGAAGATCAGGAGAAGCTCGGTATCGAGATAGTTCGGCCAGGATCAGTAATACAGATGATGGCACTAGACATTCAGTCAGGTTTGACAGAGCAGATCAAAGAGACACAGTCTACAGATGAGAGCCTCCACAGACTTCGAGCCCAGGCTTTAGCTGGATTACTAGATGACTTCACCGTAGCAGAGGATGGATCCTTGAAGCATGGCAGGCGATTATACATACCGAAGGGAGAGCTGATAGAGGCAGTCTTGTAGGAGGCGCATCGATCGCGATATTCTATTCACCCTGGTGCCAACAAGATGTACCGTGACTTACGGGAACATTTTTGGTGGCACGGAATGAAGAGAGATGTATCACATTTTATTTCGAGATGCCTAGTTTGCAAGTAGGTCAAGGCGGAGCGTCAGAGGCCAGCTGGTCTATTACTATCGTTACCCATTCCCAACTGGAAGTGGGAACACATTACGATAGACTTCATCTCAGGGTTTTCTCGTTCCCAAAGAGGAAAGGATGCCATTTGGGTCATCGTTGATAGGCTGACGAAGTGTGCGCACTTCATACCCTTCAAGGTGGGGCTCTCCACCGAGAAGTTGGCGAAGCTATACATGCAGCAGATAGTTTGCTTACACAGAGTACCAGTGAGCATCGTGTCAGACCGGGATAGCATATTCATGTCCCACTATTGGAAGAGCTTGCAGGAGGAGTTGGGCAGTCGGCTCAAGTTCAGTACAGCGTACCATCCACAGACAGATGGACAGTTCGAGAAGACGATACAGACGCTAGAGGACATGCTGAGGACTTGTGTACTGGACTTTGGTGGATCATGGGAGAGCCATTTGCACTTGGTAGAGTTTTTATAAAACAACAGCTACCAAGCCAGCATCGGTATGTCTTCTTTCGAGGCACTATATGGACGACGATGCCGTACACTGCTATTTTGGGATGACATTGGGGATAGAGTTATGCCTGGGCCACAGATGATCACGGATGCAGTAGAGAAGGTTGGGATGATCAGAGGCAGGCTCAGATTTGCTCAGGACAGGTAGAAGCACTGGGCCGATGCTAGTCGCAGACCGATGGAGTTCGCCGACGGAGATATGGTATTGGTGAAGATATCACCTACTAGAGGGACGATCCGGTTCGGACGAGGCGGCAAGTTGGGCTCCAGATATATTGGACCGTTCGAGATACTTGGGAGGATCGGAGAGGTAGCTTACAGGGTTGCACTTCCATCCAACCTAGCAGGAGTTCATGATGTCTTTTATGTGTCTCTGCTGAGGAGATACGTTACAGACCCCAGCCATGTGCTAGATCATTCAGAGATGGAGATCGGACCGAGCCTTGCAGTTACTGAGCAGCTAGTGGAGATATTAGACATGAGGGAAAAGAGGCTAAGAAACAAAGTCATACCCTTGGTCCGAGTAGCTTGGAGCCGTCACTCTCCGAGGGAATTTACTTGGAAGAGGGAGTCGGACATGAGGAAGAGATATCCTTACTTGTTCGATGTAATGACCATTGTTCGTATCACGTATCTCGGTATATGTGTACGTATTTAGACCCGTATTGCATGTTTCCTTGGTTGGTTCGGCCCAACTTGACTTGGTTCGGCTTGGTTTGCATGGTTCATTTTTATGTGAACCACTCCCACCTACCACCACTTTCATTAAATAACCCACCTACCACCACCCTCTTCATTAAATATCCCACTAACATTTCGCTCTCTTCATTACTTCTTCTTCTCCACCATTACTTCTTCAACCACCAGAGAGAGAGAGAGAGAGAGAGAGAGAGCTTAGGCAAGTGCATCTTGCTTCATGGAGGAAGTCCATTTTTATTGTTCTATTGTCTTCCTCATGTGTTTCTAAACCACTTTAGTACTTGGCATTTTTCATTTCCATGGTTAAAATTTTGTAGATCTAGCTTTGTGGTATTTTCGGTTTCCAGAATTTTGGATCTATCAAACTTGCATATTTGCTAGTTGAGGATCCCATGATTGCAGGGAATTTTGTTTGGTCCAAATTGACCTATGGGAATTTTGCTGAGCCGCATGGGCATTTTAGCACTCAGCCGCATGGCCATAACACATTTTAAAATCTTGGCAGCATACAAATACAAAAGCCAGCCGCATAAGCATTCAGGAATGCATTAATGCATTACTCTAATAAGTAAGCCGCATATAGCTTAGGAATATTTAGTTAGTACATTTCTTTAACATATTTTAATGCATGCTTTTAGTTAATGTATATTAATGCATGTTTGTAATAAATTAAAACATTAGTGCTTTTGTATGCCTTTTGCATGAGCAAGCATGCAAGCTCACGTAAGGAGCCGCATATGCCTCCTTAGGAATGAATGGACTTTTGTATGCATTTAGCATGCAAGCTCACGTAAGGAGCCGTATATGGCTTGCTTCACAAATGAGCCGCATATGCTTCAATGGAAATGCATTAAATAAATGCATTCACACTGATGCATTCAATGCATTACTAATAATGCTTTCCAGGCATTCTCATGCCTTGGAAATTAATGAACCGCATCGGAAGACTTAATGCTTTATGCATTTAAGTCCCTATTCTTTATGACTTAATACTTTATTCATTTAAGTCCCTATTCTTTATTACTTAATGTTTTATGCATTTAAGTTCCTATTCTTTATTACTTAATGTTTTATGCAATTAAGTCCTTACCTTTATGACTTAATGCTTTATGCAATTAAGTCCTTATCTTTATTATTTAATGCTGTATGCATTTAAGGCCTTATACTTTATAGTTTAATGCTTTTTAATGAATTTTGAAGCACTATTCATACGTCAGCCGCATAGCCCCCCAAGGAATGCATGTGATGCATTCTTTTTCAAATGAATTTTTAGGCATTAATTAAAACATGTCCTTTCCAAATAAATTTTTTAATGTTTAAATACATTCCTTTCCTAATAGCATTCTTAATGCATGGATAATGCCTCACTTCAATGCATTATTAATACGTTTCCTTAATGTATTTTTTGTTACATTCTTTAAGGAACCAGCCGCATATGGCCAGGTGACTGCGGGCCGCACAGAAATTTTTCCGAGCCGCATGAGTCCCTACAGCCCTTTGTCTCTTCAAATAATTAATTATTAAATGTGTACTTGTGCTAAATTAATTATTTTCTGACATGATGGTGACCCGTTGTGGTGTATTTTTGACATGACATGATAGTGGCCCGACGCGGCGCACTCTTGACAGTGAACATGACATGACAAGATTAAATAGCCTGGACACCGTGGATGATTGTGTTTGTACAATTGAACCAATAATGTTCGCATCATGTCTAGGACGGGGATCCCTGAGTACCACGGTCAGGGGTACCTACTGTAAATGGCTAAGGCTAACAACTAGAATAATTCAGAAGTCATGAGAGATCTCCCCAGCTACAGGCGACCCGTTATCCCGGCCACCATTGTGGGACTTGTAGCCTGCCGACGAGTAGGGCACAAGTCTAAATTTACTGATATATGGAAAGAATGATGCACTGCTTAAATAAACCCAAGTCGCCTGGATAACCTGGATTAGCTGCAGGGCTTGTGGCTGGAGGAACATCTCATTGCATGTTGTGATAACCCTAGTTAGCTAATATAGAAAGCCGTAGTCATTGATTGGCTGAAAACGATTGTATAGTATAGTTTCAGTGCTCGATTATTGCAGGCTTGATCGTATGATTGTCACTTTTAGCAATAAAGATCAGAGGCTGAGTTCTGTTCAGGCGAAGGGTTACAACCCCGGTCCTTGTTTGGTTTAAGGGTTGTTACCTGGCTTCCGGAATAGTTCTAAGTCCGCTCTTCATTTATTGTCTTATTGCACCCCACATCATGCTTGTAATGTTTTACCTTACCAACAAGATTGGAGGCGGAGTTCTATTCAGGTGAAGGGTTACAACCCTGGTCCTTGTTTGGTTTAAGGGTTGTGACCTGGCTACTTGAATGGTTCCCTCGTACTCCATTATGATTGTTGTTATTCTTTTACTTTCAGTTCTTTTAACTGCTTTAAAATATATTTCTAATGTGCTGGTTTTAGTTCTTAAGTGAAGCCTCCTTTGTGGCACTTGCTATTTCTAGGATCTGACCCAGCTGGTTTTGTGTGGCCAAATTTCGGAGCTACCTCAGAGGATCTATCGACCTTCCAGCCCGATGGTGACCATCAGGCGTGACCAGGGCAACGAGTGGATTTATTTTTGCTCTCCCACTCTATTGTAAAAATTTCATTTTAAGGCGTTTAGCCGACGAGCACCTGTTAGCTCGTATTGCATACCTTATTATTGTCTGCCTACGGGCTGTAACTTGATTGACATATCCTAGGGTTGATCATGTATGACTAAACTCTTGCTAGTCCTCACATTTTGTAACAACTAGCTTCATGATCTGCTGAATATGTAATGTTTGGGAAGCCTTATTATTTGTATATTTGGTGATCTTACATCTTGTGACCTTACTTGTTTGCTTGAGATTGAGACAATTAGGCTTGTGATTGACCATAGGAGACTGATGGATCGTAGTTAAACCCTCATGTATCTAGACAGCCGTGACCGTATAGTGGGATGGATTTTATTTCATTATACGTAGCTGGCTATGTATGCCCCCGCTCTCCACTATTCTGGTTCTGGGGTGTTACATGGTTTAAATGGTGGCCCATGCAGGTCTTGTAAATCAAGATATGTGAGGGTTTACCAAATAGATGTCTCAATCAGCACTCGTCCTTGATCTCTGCCAGTATCTTCTAATCCCTGAGATTCTCGACCTGATCACATGCTTGTATCGTTGATCTGTTCTGGTCCTTTCTTATTGTTTCCTATGTCGTTTTCTTCAGCGGCATTATTCCTGGACCTGCCGATCAGCAAGGCAAAGCGCTTCCCATGGAACAGCAGCAACAAGAAGACCAGGCCCAGCACTCAGGAGAAGCCTCCCGGGCCATGCCTTCTGGAGATCCAGAACCCCGGGTGCAGTCAGCCCAGCCCGCGAGGCAGGATGATGGAGCCTTGGTTGGACTTATCAGGGAGCTGCTTGCATCGCAGGATCGTCGAGGAGATACCTTATATCAGGCCGTGGCAGATGCTCTGGGTAGAGGTGGACATCATGGGAGCAGTGCAGCAAACAGTTTCAAGCGCCTGAACCCTCCATTCTTCGATGGCAGCGAAGACGCTATCGCTGCTGATGCATGGCTTCAGGACACAGAGGTAATATTGGAGGCAGCAAAGACCCTGAAAGATGAGAAGGTGGCCGTGGTGCGCCTGCAGTTATTGGATCTAGCCCGCAGCTGGTGGACGGCTCAGGCCGTTGGACTAGCGGCGCCTATTGCTTGGGCAGTATTCCGTGAGAGGTTCCGGACCAAGTACTTCGATGCGGTGGCTCAGTACGATTTACAGACCAAGTTCACCAATTTGAAGCAGATGGGCAGGACGGTCGATGGGTATGCGGCCGAGTTTTCTAGGCTTAGTCGGTTTGCTCCCACCTTGGTGGCGACAGAGTTCGATAGAGCCCAGCGATTTCAACAGGGACTCCACCTGGAGATTTTGCTGGCGGTGGAACAGTTTGAGCATCAGACTTTTGATGAGGTATTGAGGGTAGCTAGGAGGCATGAGTATACCTCCCAGCGGATAGTAGAAAGGACCGGAGGTTGTAAGCGATCTCACGGCCAGATGAATCAGTCGTCAGTCCCAGTCCCGGCAGCTAGAGCTTTGACCATTGGAGCTCCGAGAAGGGCAGCTTCAGTTACGTCGGTTCAGCATTCAACCCTGACGCACCCTCAGCAGCAGAAGCAGAAGTAGTCTTCTTCCATGGGCTGCTCTTATTGTGGGAAGCCTGGACATGTGGTTTCAGAGTATCGCAAGGCTCGAGGATTGTGTTTGCTTTGTGGAGCACCAGACCACAAGGTAGGGTCCTATCCGTTCAGGACTGACTCATCACCAGGCGGGACCAGCTCATCATTGAGGGGACCAGCCCCAGTACCAGTTCAACAGCAGTTTCCATTCCCGAGGCCGTTGTCGATGCAGACCCAGGCTTTTCATCAGCAAAGGCCTCAGCAGTTTGCCTAGGCGCAAGCCCAGAATAGGCAGCGAGGATTACAGCAGAGAGGGCTGGCACCCAGAGGACATGGTCAAGTGTTGGCTTTGACCATGGGAGAAGAAGGAGTGGCACTAGGTGAGGTAGTGGCAGGTACTATTCTCGTCAACACATTTCCCGCTTTAGTGTTATTTGATTATGGTGCATCGCATTCATTTATGTCTGCACGATTTGCGACACGGATAGGGCTGGAGCCCGAGTCATTATCAGTAAGGCTCAATATACTTACTGGTAATGGTCTTATGGGAGTAGATAGAGTGTTTTCCTCGTGTCGGATCGTGGTTAGCGGTAGAAAGTTTCCCGCTAGGCTGAAAGAATTCCCGATGGCCGATTATGATGTGGTCTTAGGAATAGATTGGTTGAGAGACCAGTATGCTAGAATAGATTGCCATATTGGCAGAGTTGTTTTTAGCATTCCAGGCGAGCCAGAGTTTTCCTTTTCTCGAGACGAAGTAATTGAACCTTCTCCTCCAGTATTGTGGATGGCGGTAGCAGCAGTGCAGTTACCCCGGATAGTCGAAGAATTTCCAGATGTTTTCTCGGAAGAGCTTCCAGGGATGCCGCCAGAACGGGAGATCGAGTTCACCATCGACTTGATTCCCGGGACAGCACCAGTGTCAGAGAGAGTCTACAGGATGGCGCCATCAGAATTGAAGGTATTGTATAAGATGATTGAAGAACTCAGAACCAAGGGATTCATTCGTGCTAGTGGATCGCCTTGGGAAGCTCCGATGGTTCTTGTGAAAAAGAAGGATGGTACGTCCAGATTATGTGTTGACTATCGTACCTTGAACTCAGTGACAATCAAGAACAGATATCCTCTCCCCAGGATAGATGACTTGTTTGATCAACTCAGAGGAGTGGCAATATTTTCGAAGATTGATTTGCGGTCAGGGTACCACCAGATCAGAGTCAGAGAGCAGGACATCCCGAAGACAACTTTCAGATCAAGATATGGGCATTGGGAGTTCCTTGTTATGCCCTTTGGAGCGACCAATACGCCGGCAGTATTCATGGACCTCATGAATCGTATTTTTATGCCTTATTTAGACCAGTTCATGATTGTGTTCATAGACGATATCCTGGTCTACAACAAGAGTAAAGCGGAGCATGAGCAGCATCTCAGAGTTGTCCTCCAGATTCTCCGATAGCACCAGTTATATGCCAAGTTCAGTAAATGCAAGTTCTGGCTCGATTGCATTTCATACTTGGGTCATATCATCACCAAGGGTGGAGTGAAAGTGGATCCCCAGAAGATAGTGGCTATCGAAACATGGCCAGTGCCCTGCACAGTTGCAGAAGTTCGCAGTTTTCTTGGATTAGTCGGCTATTACCGGAGATTTGTTTCGGACTTTGCTCGAATATCAGCACCATTGACGCAGTTGACCCGTAAGGATGTGCAGTTTGCTTGGACAGCAGAATGTCAGGAATCTTTTGAGAAGCTGAAGCGACGCTTGATGACGGCACCCGTTCTCACACTTTCAGATGGGACCGGAGGATTTTCAGTGTACTGTAACGCTTCAGACAAGGGTTTAGGATGTGTTTTGATGCAGCATAGGAAGGTAATAGCTTATCCGTTACCTCAACTTCGTGATCATGAGAAGAATTACCCAACCCATGACTTAGAGCTGGCAGCAGTAGTGTTTGCACTTAAGTTGTGGAGACACTACTTGTATGGAGATAGGGTGGAGATTTTCACCGACCACAAGAGCCTGAAGTATGTTTTCACCCAGAAGGACCTTAATATACGTCAGAGGAGATGGCTAGAGCTACTCGTGGATTATGATGTCAACATGCAGTATCACCCTGGAAAGGCCAACATTGTTGCCGATGCATTGAGCAGGAGAGCCGGAGTTTATTTTCTGACAGCGCAACCAGAGTTATTGGCTGATCTTCAGAAGATGGGTATAGAAGTTGTACTTCCTACCAGTATGGCATTGATGGCCAGCATGCAAGTACAGTCCAGCATAGTTGAGAGAATCAAGATAGCTCAGTCCTCCGATTCTAAGCTTCAGCGGCTTAGAGCAGAATGTGAAGCAGGACGACGACCAGAATTATGCCTTCATAAAGATGGTACACTTCGACATGGTAAGCGTCTTTGTGTACCCAGTGGAGATATTAGACAGGAGGTCATGGCGGAAGCTCACAGTTCTCAGTATTCGATTCATTCCGGTGGCACGAAGATGTACCGAGATATCCGTCAGCACTTTTGGTGGAATGGCATGAAGAGGAAGATAGCTCGGTTTGTCTCTTGGTGTTTGGTTTGCCAACAAGTCAAGGCTGAACACCAGAGGCCAGTTGGACTTCTTCAGCCCTTGCCGATTCCCGAATGGAAGTAGGAGCATATAACCATAGATTTCGTGACTGGATTACCTAGATCCCCAGCAGGTAGAGATGCTATTTGGGTTATAGTTGACAGCCTCACGAAGGTGGCTCACTTTCTCCCATTCAGAGTGGGTCAGTCAGCGGCTCAACTAGCAGAGATGTATCATCGGCAGATTGTCAGATTCCACGGAGTACCAGTCAGTATCATCTCGGACCGAGATTCAAGATTTACGTCGCACTTTTGGCGTAGCTTGTAAGAGAGTTTGGGAACTCACCTCCAGTTTATCTCAGCTTATCACCCGCAGACAGATGGTCAGTCGGAGCGCACGATCCAGACTCTGGAGGATATATTGATATCTTGTACACTCGACTTCGGTGGTTCGTGGGAAGATCACCTGCACCTGGTGGAGTTCTCATACAACAATAGTTTCCAAGCTAGTATCCAGATGGCACCATTCGAGGCACTGTATGGAAGGAAGTGCAGATCCCTACTAGCCTGGGACGATGTGGAAGAGAGGCAGATGCTTGGTCCAGAGATGATCGCTCAGACAGTTGAGGTGGTCAGGAGAGTCAGGGATCATCTTCGTGTTGCACAAGATCGTCAGTGCCATTGGGCCGATTTTCATCGGCGTCCCCTTGAATTTTTTGTCGGCGACCATGTATTCCTGAGGATCTCGCCTAACCGTGGCGTCATTCATTTCGGCGTACGGGGAAAGCTTAGTCCTAGGTATATATGGCCGTTCGATATTCTGCAGCGAGTAGGAGATGTGTCCTATCGTCTCGCTCTTCCGCCGTCTCTGAGTGAGGTGCATGACATGTTCCATGTATCCCAACTACGACGGTATATCCCGGACCCGAGTCATATTCTGGACCATTCGGAATTGGTTGTTGGTACCAACCTTTCATATGAGGAGAGGCCCGTATCCATATTGGACCAAAGAGAGAAGATACTCAAGAACAAGACTATCAAGTTAGTCCGTATTGCTTGGGGTCATCACTCTTTGGGAGAGTCAACGTGGGAGCGTGAGGATGATATCCGATCGCGATATCCCGACCTGTTTGACTTGTGAGGTATAATATCTTTTCTATGCCTCATGTCTTTGAATCCTTGTTTGCACGAATAATTGCTTGATTGCTTGACTAATATAGCTTGCCTATGAGTAGTATAGCTTGTCCTTGCATCTCTAGCCACTTGATTAAATTCCAAGGACGAAATTCTTTTAAGGTGGGTAGAGTTGTAATGACCATTGTTCGTATCACGTATCTCGGTATACGTATACGTATTTAGACCCGTATTGTATGTTTCCTTGGTTGGTTCGGCCCAACTTGACTTGGTTCGGCTTGGTTTGTATGGTTCGATTTTATGTGAACCACTCCCACCTACCACCACTTTCATTAAATAACCCACCTACCACCACCCTCTTCATTAAATATCCCACTAACATTTCTCTCTCTTCATTACTTCTTCTTCTCCACCATTACTTCTTCAACCACCAGAAAAAGAGAGAGAGAGAGAGAGCTTAGGCAAGTGCATCTTGCTTCATGGAGGAAGTCCATTTTTATTGTTCCATTGTCTTCCTCATGTATTTCTAAACCACTTTAGTACTTGGCATTTTTTATTTCCATGGTTAAAATTTTGTAGATCTAGCTTTGTGGTATTTTCGGTTTCCAAAATTTTGGAACTATCAAATTTGCATATTTTCTAGTTGAGGATCCCATGACTGCAGGGAATCGTTTGGTCCAAATTGACCTATGGGAATTTTGCTGAGCCGCATGGGCATTTTAGCACTCAGCCGCATGGCCATTACACATTTTAAAGTCTTGGCAGCATGCAAATGCAAAAGCCAGCCGCATAAGCATTCAGGAATGCATTAATGTATTACTCTAATAAGTGAGCCGCATAAGCATTCAGGAATGCATTAATGTATTACTCTAATAAGTGAGCCGCATATAGCTTAGGAATATTTAGTTAATGCATTTTTTTAACATATTTTAATGCATGCTTTTAGTTAATGCATATTAATGCATGTTTGTAATAAATTAAAATATTAGTGCTTTTGTATGCCTTTTGCATGAGCAAGCATGCAAGCTCACGTAAGGAGCCGCATATGCCTCCTTAGGAATGAATAGACTTTTGTATGCATTTAGCATGCAAGCTCATGTAAGGAGCCGCATATGGCTTGCTTCACATATGAGCCGCATATGCTTCAATGGAAATGCATTAAATAAATGCATTCACACTGATGCATTCAATGCATTACTAATAATGCTTTCCAGGCATTCTCATACTTGGAAATTAATGAGCCGCATAGGAAGACTTAATGCTTTATGCATTTAAGTCCCTATTCTTTATGACTTAATGCTTTATGCATTTAAGTCCCTATTCTTTATTACTTAATGTTTTATGCATTTAAGTCCTTATTCTTTATTACTTAATGTTTTATGCAATTAAGTCCTTACCTTTATGACTTAATGCTTTATGCAATTAAGTCCTTATCTTTATTATTTAATGCTCTATGCATTTAAGGCCTTATACTTTATAGTTTAATGCTTTTTAATGAATTTTGAAGCACTATTCATACGTCAGCCGCATAGCCCCCCAAGGAATGCATGTGATGCATTCTTTTCCAAATAAATTTTTAGGCATTAATTAAAACATGTCTTTTCTAAATACATTCTTTAATGTTTAAATACATTCCTTTCCTAATAGCATTCTTAATGCATGGATAATGCCTCACTTCAATGCATTATTAATATGTTTCCTTAATGTATTTTTTTTGTTACATTCTTTAAGGAACCAGCCGCATATGGCCAGGTGACTGCGGGCCGCATGTAAATTTTTCTGAGCCGCACGAGTCCCCACAGCCCTTTGCCTCTTCTAATATTTAATTATTAAATGTGTACTTGTACTAAATTAATTATTTCCTGACATGATGGTGACCCGTTGTGGTATATTTTTGACATGACATGATAGTGGCCCGACGCGACGCACTCGTGACAGTGAACATAACATGACAAGATTGAATGGCCTGGACACCGTAGATGATTGTACTTGTACAATTGAACCGATAATGTTCACATCATGTCTAGGACGGGGATCCCTGAGTACCACGGTCAGGGGTACCTACTGTAAATGTCTAAGGCTAACAACTAGAATAATTCAGTAGTCATGAGAGATCTCCCCAGCTACAAGCGATCCCGTTATCCCGGCCACCATTGTGGGACTTGTAGCCTACCGACGAGTAGGGCACAAGTCTAAATTCACTGATATATGGAAAGAATGATGCACTGCTTAAATAAACCCAAGTCGCTTGGATAACCTGGATTAGCTGCAGGGCTTGTGGCTGGAGGAACATCTCATTGCATGTTGTGATAACCCTAGTTAGCTATTGTAGAAAGCCGTAGTCATTGATTGGCCGGAAACGATTGTATGGTATAGTTTTAATGCTCGATTATTGCAGGCTTGATCGCATGATTGTCACTTTTGCAATAAAGATCAGAGGCTGAGTTCTGTTCAGGCGAAGGGTTACAACCCCGGTCCTTGTTTGGTTTAAGGGTTGTAACCTGGCTTCCGGAAAAGTTCTAAGTCCTCTCTTCGTTTATTGTCTCATTGCACCCCACGTCATGCTTGTAAAGTTTTACCTTACCAACAAGATTGGAGACGGAGTTCTATTCAGGTGAAAGGTTGCAACCCCGGTCCTTATTTGGTTTAAGCGTTGTGACCTAGCTACTTGAATGGTTCCCTCGTACTCCATTATGACTGTTGTTATTCTTTTACTTTCAGTTCTTTTAACTACTTTAAAATATATTTCTAATGTGCTGGTTTTAGTTCTTAAGTGAAGTCTCCTTTGTGGCACTTGCTCTTTCTGGGATCTGACCCAGCTGGTTTTGTGTGGCCAGATTTCGGAGCTACCTCAGAGGATCTACCGACCTTCCAGCCCGATGGTGACCATCAGGCGTGACCAGGGCAACGAGTGGGTTTATTTTTGCTCTCCCACTCTATTGAAAAAATTCATTTTGAGGCGTTTAGCCGACGAGCACCTGTTAGCTCGTATTGCATACCTTATTATTGTCTGCCTACGGGCTGTAATATGATTGACAGATCCTAGGGTTGATCATGTATGATTAAATTCTTGCTAGTCCTCATATTTTGTAACGACTAGCTTCATGATCAGCTGAATATGTAATATTTGGTGATCTTACATCTTGTGACCTTACTTGTTTGCTTGAGATTGAGACAATTAGGCTTGTTATTGACCATAGGAGATTGATGGATTGTAGTTAAACCCTCATGTATCCAGACAGCCGTGACCGTATAGTAGGATGGATTTCATTTCATTATACGTAGCTGGCTATGTATGCCCCCGCTCTCCAGTATTCTGGTTCTGGGGCGTTACATTCGACCCAACAGCCGCGAGGGAACCACCCGTTCCCGCTTGATACCTTAGAGGTTAGTCTTAACATTAGCCTTAGACATTGTTTGCTTTGTTTGCTATATTAAATATTTGTAGAGTCTTCTATCCTTATGAATTTCGAGGACAAAATTTTTCAAGGAGAAAAGATTTGTAAGCCCCTAGATTTTAAAATATTATTTTTATAATTTTAAATAGCATTTATAACTTTAAAATGAATTACTATAATTATTAGAAATTTTCTAGAATTTTTTTAATGATTTTTAAAATGATTTTTAAAACTAAAAATATTATTTTGTAATTATTTAAATTGTTTTTATATCAATTTGTAATTTATTAGATTGTTTTTAAGTCGGTTTGCAATTTTTGTATTGTCTGTGCAACTTAGAATTTGCACAGAATACTGCGGGATAGGTTTTGCAAATTAGGTTTTGCATTTTGCTAAGGCGATAGGATTAGTTTATAAAACCCCAAACTTGGGGGACCTAATCGTAAAATACCCGTCACCCCCCCCCCCCCCACCACCTCACCGACGACCGACGACCGGCGACCGACCTAAAACCCTAAATTCCCGTAACCCTAACCCTAATTCCACCGCCATTCGACCCTATAAATAGACCCCGACCTAAATCCTGACCCTAGACACCACTCCGACTACCCTAGCCACCGCCCTACCCTATTTCTTCCCCGATGAGCTCGCCGGAACACTAGATCTAGGAGCATCGCCCCTAAAGGAAATGCTACCGCCTCTGACCAATACCCCATTGTTCGCCACGACGTGACGAACTCAGCACCATTTTCCTGCGACGACCCCGACGCCTCCTCCGCCGTGTAGCACCCTCGACGGCCACTGCCCATCGGACACGTACATGTCATTTCACCCTCTTGTCATTCAGTGTCTCGTATTTGTGTCACTAGACTCGCCTAGACACGAGGAGTCCATTGATGTGCTCGGACACGAGAAACTCGTATCGTGTGTGTGGTATACGCTTTGGACACATGACTCGTGTGTCTTCGTGTCCCTAACTGTCAGGACACGAAGACACAGAACTTGGGCTAATGGGTTTGGTTATTGGGTTTGGGTTATTTTTTAACCCGTTACTCTATTTCACAGTTATTAACCCAAGCCCTAACCCAACCAGCAAGCTCGAGCTGCCCCCCTGGTCAGCCGAGTGGCGCTCAGACCCACCCCCTGTCCCAGCGGGCCGAGTTCGAGCCCCCCTTTTTGTTTTCTTTTCTTTTGTTTTGTTTTTATTTGTTTTATTGTATATATGTATATATGTATATATGTATTTATATATATATATGTATATGTGTATATGTATATGTATATGTATTTATATATATATATATTATTATATATACTGTTATATATATAATATATATACCATATTTATATGTATATATATATATTTTATATTAAGTATTTACATATATATATATATATATATATATATATATATATATATATATATATATATTCATTATATATATATATATAAATATCTATATATTTATGTATATATATAAATGTATTTGTTGTATATGTATATCTATTTCAAACACAATTTTGTGCAAATATCATTATGTGTAAATTCACAAGTTATTTTATTATATAATTTTATGACTTGTATACTTTACCACTTTAAAATATATTCTAATTAAAATACTTTAATATATATATATATATATATATATATATATATATATATATATATATTTGAATTGTTGTATTTTATTAATCATGGCCATTTGGTGTCCAAACCTAGCATGAGTTTTTGGGCCCAAATGTATCTAAATACATTCAAGGCCTGTACGAATCATATCGGACTTGATTCATGGCTTTGGGTCCCGTGTCTGGACTACGGTTCAATTTCGAATACGTGGACAAAATATTAAATAATTAATTAATTATTTTCCTAAAATTATTACTTGATGTTTTTGAATTTTTATATATATATTAATTATTGTAAAAATTTAGGAAAAATTGTATTTAAATACTACGTTAATTTTTCTAATTTAATATAATTTTTCCAGCATTTATTTAGTAGTTTTGGCATTTTATAAAAATAGGAAAACAGAACTCATTTTTAGGATACTTATGTTTACTGATTTTTAATAAATATCTATGAGGGTTTAAAAATTCCAAAAAAATTAGTATAAATTTTTATAATTAACAAGGATCATTTTGGTACTTTATTTTATGTATAATTGATCTTTTTGTCAATCTTAAAAATTGTTGGAACACAGTGTACAGTCTGATTTAATTATTGAATAATTACGGCTTACGATGTATTGTGTAATTTTGGGATATTATAGTATTGGACCTCACCCTACCATAGTGTAAAGGTCCTAAAAAGTTATTTTAGGTATTGTGTCACCCACATTGGCCTCCTATGCTAAAGTCATCATTTGGCTAGGTGTCCAGTCAGAAAGTCGTGTCGCACAACTAGTGTCTTAATGTTTAAACTTAGTATGAAACTAAGTTTATGTATTATTTTTACAGTGACGAGACACCAGACATCTATAGCATTTTCTTTACTACCTTGCTTTGCTAGAGGCAAGTACCTCTACAAACTTTATTTACAGCATATAATGAATTGTGTATAAACCATGTTAATATCTAAACTGCAAGTCGTATATCACCATATTTCATATGCTTCATACTACTCTCAGTATCCACCATGCTTCATACTGTTCTCGTATCATCCAAATGTTATAAAATGGGTTAAAGGAAAACTGTTAGTAGAGTACGTGATCATGCCCCCCTTTCTCCGTATGTATTTACCGTGCACGGTAACATTCTATATGTAACTTTGTCGTAGGTTTGATCCTACGTTTGTGTATGGATATACACCGATGCCGTTAGTGCACGTATGTGTATTCTAGAAAAAAATGATATGTACCACTGTATATCCTATTTACCTATTGACCGATCACGTACATGCTACGGTTTTAAATTTTAAACAAACATATGTTACCCTATCTAAAAACCAATTAAACCATGATATGCCATGATTCCAGTTTATTACACTTCTGTTCATTTCATGTTTCCTATATTTAGTCTGTTAGAATCAGTACTTGCTCCCGCTCTGACAGGATAACGTTGTAGGTATACTTACCGAGGAGGAGTTGCTATGCGATTCCTATTATGGAGTTGCTGACGAGGATCAGGCGATGTACTTGCGGGAAAACTCGTCTAGTTTGTGTAGTTGCTCGGGACTTTGAGAGTAGTCATGTTTTATACTACATATTTTGTAACTGGACCTGTATCCAATTTTACATTGTGGACTTGTACTTGGAACATATTTATATACAAGATGACTTTTGTGTTTGGCACATTTCTGACTCATTATTACATATAGAACTGTTTGCACACTTTGGTCTTATCTTGTTTGTCTTTAGAACAGCTTACTACGTTTTATCTCAAGCGTAGGCTGGACATGACTCGGCCCGGTCCAATAATTTGGGTAGCAGATCGTGACACTATGATGCTGAGTTTTTGGAGGCACAAGGAAAATCCATACGGACAAGGAAGAAGCCGCATAAAGGAGATCGACAGTCTGTCCATACGACTGCCAACTCTGGCCGCAGGCAGATAACTCATGCGGCAGCCAACTCTGGCTGCAGAAAGATGGTCCATGCGACAACCAGCTCTAGCCGCAAGAAGATGGTCCATGCAACGACCAATCCTGGCCTCAGACAGGATGTCTCATGCGGCCCTGTCAGAAGCTCTGTGTTCGACCGCCTCTCATGCGGGCCCGACGCCATGCGGCCCACTAAGGATGTAGGATGTATCAATTCGGACTCCTTTTACTATGCGCCTTCGGGTGCTAAGTAAAAGAAGTCTAGGGCAGTGCGGGCCCGACCAGCCCAGTCAACTGTCCAAGTTGCTGACTGTCAGCGGGCCCCGTTGACTGTTACACGGGCTCATAACGGAAAGTTCTACATAACCATCGGCGTCCAGTCCTCCAGGGCTAACGGACAGGGTGGGTCTTTAAAGTCTCCCTCTAAAGATCCAGAGCAAGTGCTTTTACTAGCCACGGATCAGGGAGCAAATATGATGCCTAAGCACCCGTGCGCTCGGGATACCCGAGTTCACAAGTTTGGTGTAAAGGTAGAGCAGCTTTCTACCAAGTTACGTGACGTGATTACTCAAAAACACAAGACGACAGCGTCGGCATGCAATGAGCCCCTCTCGGGGCGTCGTTGCACCCAAGTCATCATCAACTGCTACTGCGATAAATCAGCAGCACCTGAAGATCGGCAGTCAGTTTTTTAGCAACTACAGCAGCCAGCACCTGTCCAACAACAACTCAAGAAACAGGTGCAAATTCCAGTGGACGAGGAGTTTCCTTTCGCCTCCTGTAATTCAACTCAAAAGGTTCTTCCTAGCAAGGGAGGAAAGAAGACAGGCTCTTCCAGCCCGGCCATCTCGTCCAGTATTGCAAGGAGACCCTCATTTGGGGGGTTTTCATCAACCACAGGGGGTGTCTATTTAGGCACTCGATCCAAAAAGAAGCTTCCGGCACCCGGAGGTCCACCTTCGGCCTCCTTGAGAGTAGATGAAGCTGGGGGTAGCAGTCCCTTCAATGTATGCGGCAACCCGGTGTACTAAGAGCACATACATGGGATAGAGGTCCCCTAAAATTGTACAAAAGACCTGGATTTCCCTGAGGGCCACTACCCTCACCAAGACGATGTGGCTTCCTGTACAGGGGGTAGCACTCCTTCCGAGTCAGAGAAAGATGATATTCCGACATTCCCTGATGATTTCTCTATACAAGGGTACGGCACAGAGAGTACCTCTGCCACAATCCCCTCCACCTCTACCCACGTGAGGACAGTCTTTATGGCTGACGACGATCATAAAGCACCTTCCGACCGACAATGGCTAGAAGTGCTGGAAGCCATGCTCCTGTCCTTGGTCAAGTTCGTGGACGAGATCAAAGCCGCCTTGCCAACTTAACCAACGAGGACGCCCGGACAAACAAGCTTGGGACCCGCAGTCAACGCGGACTCCAACACGATCGCCCCTCCTTTGGGTGATGACACCTTAGCGGCATCCGTTCCTTCAGCTGCAGATGAAGCCAAGGAGAAAAAAAGGGAAGTCTAGGAGCTTCGGACAATGTTCAATGCCCGAGACTCCTCTCGGGATCTCAGAATACGGTAACCATATCCCGTTGCATGGAAAGACGTGCCTTTTCTACTATGGTACAAGCCGTTCCATTTCGATTCTATGATAGGAAGACCTCTGCTAGTTGGTACATGACTTACTTTGAAGTCACAACCGATCACTTGTCCACTTGTCGTATAGTGACGCCATCCTCCCGCAATTATTCATCAGGGCATTGGAGGGGATCGCATTCGACTGGTACCGCAACCTTCCTGACAACTGCATTAACTCTTTTGACGGCTTCAAACATATATTCCTGGAATTATTTTATGAAGTGGCGCATGACGTAACGATGTCGTCTCTCATGGACGTCATTTAGGGGGAAATGGAGCTAACAAGGAACTACATCGAACGGTTCTGCCAAACTGTAATGAGATTGCCCCAAGGCAATCCCCAGAGCTCCTTGATTGAAATCTGCCAAAAGAAGCTCCTTCCTGCAATTATCCTCTGGATGGGTGACGATCAGTTCAGGGATTGGACGACCTTCAACATAAGTGCTACCAACGCAGAGGCAAAATTGAAGAAGACTCGCCAGCTGGGATTACACATCCCAGATGGAGAAGATAAGGGCATACGTCCTAGGTCCACCTCCAGTAACAGCAACAGTGGCGCCACCACCAACCGGAACAATAAGGGCAAACAGGCCATGACACTGATGCGACTCAGAAGCCCGAACAAAAACAGGCGGAAGGTTCGTGGCCCAAGGTCAATTACTCATTTAAAGATAGTCATGTCAAACCTATCTTCAGTATGCCCTTACAAGGGGGTAGGATCCAGCTTCCTCCACCAAGTGCGAGCCCCGAGTAACAGAAAATGAGGACCCAAAGTATTTTCACTTCCACTGCTATGTCCATCACGCCACTCATGATTATTTCCAATTGAAGCGGTACATTCAGAGTCTTATCGAATCCGAAGCTCTGTCGATAGACTTTGAAGAGGTTACCGTGGCGGCAAACATGGTATCTATTCAGTTCGACGACTTCCCTCCAACAAGCACTCCAGACGGGGTCATACCTGTCCCTCGGGCAACGATGGAAGTTACTAATCTTCTACCCGTCCGGAGTTAAACATCTGGATTGGTACCTCTCACCACATCGCGAGGAGAGATCAAGTGGATACATCCAGACTTGGTGCTCGAAGTTACCCAGGGGTGTCATCTCCTACCAGCAAGAAAAAGGACAGGAAGTCTAGATCCTGCCATATAATTTTAGTCGAGGCTGAGGAAGCCGCAGTCGTTGTTACCTGGTCTGGAGCACAAATCCAGCCCGTATGGGATAATTTAGCCGAAGATCCTCAGCCGGCAACGTTTCCTCCTTCTGATGTTCCAAGGTCATCTCAGCCTCTATTGGTGGATAAGTCCAAGACAAAGGAGATGATGCACCCCAGGGACTGGAGAGACCTTACAACTTCGATATATTGGCATAATTGGCTAATATGCCAGAGAAGTTGTCGTTATACGAGCTCCTAAGGCTCTCCAAGGATCTTCGTATCGCATTAAGCGAAGTACTCCAGAATGCTGACGCCTACTTAGCTCAGGTCAAGCCTCTAGGGGAAGACCCGCCAGCAGATTTACAGGGCGGTAATAGCACAGATGTAATGTCCAACATCATATTCACTCCTCAGGACATGTTGATCAAGTCCAATTTGCATGGTCGCCCCTTATACTACACTAGATACATAGGCGACATCAAGGTGGATCGAATGTATATCGACCCTGGCTCATAAATAAGCATCATTCCGAAAAGCTTGCTCCAACTTCTTGGCATCCGTATGCATCGGCTAGCAGCAACCAACACTGCCATTAGCGATTTTAACTCGGAAAGAAGCTATCCCCTAGGAAAGATCCGGTCGAAGTGCCAGATTGGTGACTTGAAGACGGAAGTTACCTGCTACGTCATAGATACAGACACCTACTATAACAAATAAGGCATACAATAGCAGTTTATCTATAGCGTTCAAGCCTCCCTGCTATATAATGTCATTATCAATAGCTTTCCTTCCGTAGTGCTATTAAAATAGAAAATAATAGCAGTTTATCTATAGCGTTTGAGCCTCCCTGCTATTATAATATAATCATCCATAGCGTTCATATTGAAGTGCTATTAAACATTCAGACAATAGCAATTTATCTATAGCGTTGAGCCTCCCTGCTATTAGAATGTCATTATCAATAGCGTTCATTATGCAGTGCTGTTAACAGAACTTTATATAGCGTGTTATGAACGTTGTTAAAGGTATAGTTTTTTCTGAACGTTGCTATGCCCGTATGTCTAGGGGTGAGCATTATTCAGTTTTTGGACCGAAATTTTTACCGAACCTAACCGAATAAGAGATTCGGTTCGGTTTGAAAAAAATTCGGTTCGGTTTCGAAAATACTAAAATTTCTTATTCGATTTCGGTTTTGGTTTAATCCCACTAACCTTTTAGAAATTTTATCTAAAATTCCTCTTTCTGGTAAACCGAATAAGAAAATTTAGTAATATATATACAAAATATATCTTTGTATATTTACACTATAAGAAATTGCATTTTTAGCAACATATTTTAGCGACATAGGGTCTTTTATGTCTCCAAATGCTACTTTTTCATGTTTTGGCGACATAAGTTTTATTATGTCACAAAATCCACTCAAATTTTACTAGAGGGAAACCAAATAGCAATCCCACCAAAAAAATCTCTACATATGGCGACATTAGCATGTCGTAAAATGATACCATACATTTGGCGACATATACATGTGTGTCACAAAACGATACCATATATTTGGCGACATGTGCATGCATGTCGCAGAACAATACCATATATTTAACGACATGTGTGTGTCAGAAAATAACACCATAATTAATAAATTATATATTTTTGGTATATACACTAAGGGCCCGTTTGGTAAACTGTATCTGAGTTGGATTTTAGGATTTTATGGATTTGGAGCCAAATCCATGGAATCCTATGTTTGGTTGGAGATGGATTTGGTTATGAAAAGTACGACCAAATCCAAAATTTGGATTTGGAATAAAGAGGTTAATTTGGGAGAAAAAAATTAGTTATTCTTTAATAATTTCGTTAAAATTTTTAATTTTTAGTTTATTCAAAATTAAATAATAGTTAATTAAAAATTAGTCATTATTATTATTTAAAAAAATTATAAATAAAAATTATTTGTTTTAATAAAAAAATTATATAATAATTTTTTATTATATAATTATAATCTAAGTTAATAATTAATAATTTTATTATTTAATAATATATAATAATCTTAATTAATAATTTATAACTTTATTAATCATAATTATAATAAATTTATTAATCATTACTGTAATCTTAATTAATAATTTATTAATTAATATCCAATTTTAATCATAATTAATAATTTATTAGTCTTATTATAATATTAATTATTAATTTTTTACTACTATTTTATTATAATCTTGATTAATAATATTTTAATCACAATTATAATCATATTTTATAATTTATAATTTAATAATAATTTATTAATCATCATTATATTAATTTATAATTACAATTTTTAAATATTAAATTTACAGTTAATTAAAAATGAACTAATATTTAAATAAAAATTAACTAAAAGTTTATTAAAAATTAGTCATTATTATTATTATTTAAAAAAACTATAACTAAGAATTAGTTATTATTTTAATAAAAAATAATTAATAGTTAGTTATCATAAATTATCATCAGAATTAATAATTATTTTTAATAATTTAATATTTAATATATTATTAAATTTTTAATTAATAATTTATTAGTCGTCATTATAATAATCATTACATCTTAATTAATAATTTATTAATCATAATTATTATCATAATTATAATAATAATAATTTAATTATTAATCATAACTACAATTATAATTATAATAGCTAATTAATAATTTATTTATTTATTTATTATTTTATTAATTATAATAGTAATTTAATTATTAATCATAACTATAATTATAATTATAATAGCTAATTAATAATTTACCAAATCCTATGTTTGGTTGGAGTTGGATTTGACATTGGAATTGGATTTGGAAATTCATGATTTGGATTTGGATTTGAATTTTGGATTTCCAAATTCAAATCCAAATGCAAATCCACTTACCAAAAGCCCTAATCTTAATTCTAAATTCCCTCTCAGGATTTCAAAAGCCCTCCCAAACTCCAAAATCCCATTTCAAATCCCTTCCAAAGTCCATCGGCCCCTCCTCTCTCTCCTATCTACTACGTCCGCGAGATCATTCCTATCGCCTTTTCCAATTTAAACCTTCCTAAAAATTGATCGAAAAAGAAATCGGTGGAGATCGGAGATCTGAGCTTCACCTACCCAGGGATCGACGACTATCCTCCATTGGGATCTCGTCCCCTCCTCGACGACCTCTCGCTCGCAGTCGACGCCGGCGAGCGGTGCCTCCTCGTCATATCCAATGATGCCGGTGAGTTCCGGCGGGGTACGGTCCGATCTTGGTCGTTCGATTTGACATTTGGTTTTGATTTTTCTTTTTGGTGAGGATAGGAAAGACGACGATACTGAAGATTATGGGCGGGAAGCACATGGTGGCGCCGGAGATGGTTGGGGTTCTGGGGTGAGGTCATTTTTCTATGACACGTCGCTCACCTCCTCCGGAGAACTCTGCTACTTGGAAGGAGAGGTACGGTTTCTATTTCTCACCGTGTCCCCTCGCACTGATGTTCAGAGGCAACAACATCACCGCCAGGGTCTTCAAGTGCCAACTCGACACCCTTCGCCTCGGCGCCAGCGTAATCTCCACTTTGGCGCCAGCGTAATCACCACTCTCTGTGTGATATTTGACTATTTGTAGCTTCCCTTCAACTAACTATTGCATGCTCGTAAAGAAATGAGGCTCCTTTCTTCTGTTTTAGACGATGCTGTAATGTACACCAAGTGTTTGCTAATATGTTTTAGTTAGCTTGAACCGTGTGCTCGGGAATTGTCTTGTGCATGTTATGTGCTTGGCATTTGGGTTTTACGACTGAGCTGACGGTTGACGTTGGCGATGTTTTTCCTGTGCAATCGTTATGGTTGGGTTGAGGAGTGAAAACTGTATGTGCTCTCGAAAATTCAACTCCGACAGTGACTCTAATGTTCTATTTAGGTAATAGTTAGGTTTATGAGGTGCTACATATGCTTGTATGGTGCAGGTGAGGGGGTGAGGGAGGGAGGACAAAGTAATACATAGCAAAATCTATAAGTAAAATTGATCCCTGATAGGATTAATTTTAGTAGGAGATTTTCCTTTCAATTGAAATAGAAAGTTCAAATTTTTGTTAGCTACATATAATGATGCATTTATGTTGTTCGTACCGGTGCTTGTTGGTAGAAAATTGCATTTTGAAGCATGCAATGCTATTGAATTCTGTTTCAGACCATCTAATGAATATAACAGTGTTATATTACGTAAAGCTATAAAACGACACAAAATCTCATCTCTGACTTGTTTAGTAATACCATCTCACTTAAAAGAAACTATTAGGCTATTTTATGAATTTTGTGATTTTGGGCCTTCTATTGTGGCTTTCGAGCTAAAATCTTTTTGGTGCTTTTACTATCAAGATCTGAAACCGACAATTTCATATCTTGTACCAGAGGAGTTGAAGTTAGTCAATGATGCTTTGAAGGTAAGATTAGTCAAAAACTTATTGTACTTACTACTTACCTCTGAAGTCTATTTCATTTGCATTTTCAGACTACTCTTTCTTTGAATGTTGGTAACTGGTGGTACTCCTTAATTAAAATATATTTAAATTAAGTGATTACATTTAGATGTTCTTCCTTGGTCAGTACAGCTTGCCTTTGAAGCATACGATGGTCAAAAGAGGCGAAGCGGAGAGCCTTTTATTATTCATCCAGTTGAAGTCCCCCGCATTCTTGGAGAACTTGTGAGTGATGAATAAAATATGCATTAAAGAAATGATTGCCAGTATTTTATTTGTAATAGATATTCTTATGTACTTCTAGAATTCCAGTTGATCAGCATTTCTTGAATCCTTCAGGAACTGGACTGGGAATCAGTTTCTGCTAGATTGTTGCATGACACAGTTGAAGATACCAGTGTTACATTTGAAAGAATAGAAAAAGAGTTTGGTGCTACTGTACGCCACATTGTTGAGGGAGAGACAAAGGTAGTATATTGATTTAATCAAACATAATAGATTATATTGGAGAGCTTTTTATGTAATACCTTTTTTTGTCCTTTTTTCTCTTTTGTAAATTAGGTTTCCATACTGGGAAAGATTTAGTGTAAAGATTGTGACAGTTCAATTCATGTTGTAAAAGCTGATAATCTGAGGCAAATGTGTTGGCCCAATGATTGTATCATATTTTTGAATATGGCTAATCTGTTAAGTTTAGCATTTCATTATCACTAATCTTCATACTATCACTATAGCATTTCTACTTATACTTATATCTTTGGTGATATGTGCCCATTGGTTTACATCTTAATGATATGAGCTTATCTATCTTAAATTTAATTGGGTTGCCAAAATCAAAACTATGTTTTTGATTGTGGTCATTCAATTAAGTTTAATCATTATGATATCACTAACATTTATGCCATCACCTTAGCACTTATACTTAAACTTTGCATAGTCCTAATGTGCTTTAATTTATCATACTTGCTACTATGTATATTGCTTTGTTCGTCTAACATGTACATACAGAAAAGCAATAAGCAAGATCAATGTGGACATATGCAATGAAGAAATCATGGTGGGCCAAAGACGACGGATCGCACAAGATTTCTCTGAACCACCCGAAAGGTATTCAGTTTTTACAAACTGGATATCTTTGGACAGCTGCCGCCAAGGAAAAAAGCCAGCACCTATTAAAGGAAGAAGCCAAGCCGTGCCATCATCATTTCAAGACTCTGAAGAAGCCTGCACCTGTCTAAGTATATCTGGAGTCTGTAATGAGTCTTAGGAATAATTGTAAACACAAAAAATGGATGGCAAAATCGAAAGCTGGGGTAGAAATAAGCCTAGGATCATTTTCTGCTGAAAAACGGCATACCGACGGTATACCGGTGTATACCGACGGTATACCGATTTTTGTTCACAGAAAATTTCTGTCTACAAAACCGGCATACCGACGGCATACCGGTCCATACCGACGGTATACCGATTCAGTAATGTTCAAATTCCAACGGTCGAATTCTGAGCAATAAATGATCCCAACGGCTATATTTCTAGCCGTTGCATTCCAGACCGGTATACCGTCGGTATGCCGGATCATACCGACGGTATGCCGGTTCGTGACTGAAAAGTTGCCTTTGGCTTCTTTTCAAGCTTTGGTTATAAATAGCCTTGAACCCCTTCATTCAAGGTTGATGCTTTGAGCCTAAAAATTTCTAAACCACCAAAGCCTATCCACAAACAACTCTACAAAGCTTTCATTTGTCATTCACAAATTGTGTTAGAGTTATTGAGTTGAAAGGTGAGATCTTCATCCTATTGTATAAGGAGATCAAAACCTATTGTGAAAGGTTGAAGTTGGAGAGTCTTCGTATCCAAACTCTCGGTTGAAGTTGGGGAGTCTTCGTATCCAAACTCTCGGTTGAAGTCGGAGAGCCCTTCGGATTAAAGCTCTTGTGTAAGAAGTTGGCGAGTTCTTCGGATCCAAACTCGTGTGTAACTATTTGCTCAAATAGTGGATTAAAGCCAGAGAGAGTTTCGGGACTGGACTGCCTCTTAGGAGGATACCAGGATATATCGGGTGTCGGTATTGTGTTTGCTTCTTCTCTTGCACTTATATTTTTAAATTGCCAATTAGCTTATGCTAAGTGCTTGATTAGTTAGCTTGACCCTATTCACCCCCCCTCTAGGGTTCCTACAAAATGTTCCTAGCCATGACAGAAGAGGTATTTGTTGGCCTATTGGTCATATGGTCAACCTGATTTTAATAATTGATCAAACTCTGTTTGGATATACGGGACATCTCGGATTCTTGGACATGATCAAGATTGGCTATCCACTGAATTCAAGACCGAAGATATGTTTGCCTACTCGAGTCTGTAATTCCTTATACAATATATTTTTCATTTTATTTAAGTCTAGGAATATGTTGTACACCGAGTCGTACTGGCAAATAGGCTATCCCTTAAATGAGTTCAAAATGTTTTTAAAATGACCTCTCAAAAAGGTTTACAAAAAGGTTTTCAAAAAGGTTTTCAAAGATCACCAAAAGCTTTTTCAAAACCCTAACTTAACCCTGACAGAACTCGGACCGAGTTCGGCCGGAGTTCGGCCAGAGTTCGGTTAGTGGCCGTTGTGATTTTGAATCCTTGGAACTTGGTCCTCCTGCAGTTGCGGATGTGACCGAGATTTGCTCAAAGAGTTCTGTCCGAATTCTGCCCGAATTCTGTCAGAAGTCTGCCTTTGGAACTCCTATAAATAGAGAAGAATTTCGATCATTTCAACTCACTCATTCACTTTCAATCTTCTCTTTATCTAAAGCTTTCAGTCTTTCAAAGAGTTTTTTCTAGAGCTTTCAATTTCATATCCCAAGCCAGTTACAATCCTCTAGTCAATTTGCCAGTGCGGTACGGTCTAGAAGTTTCTGAGAGATTGTAATCAGAAGGCTTGATTGAAGAATACCTCTTCACATTTGAAGTTGGACGAGTTTTTCGTATCAAAGTTCGCGTTATAGAACTTGCAAGGACTTCGTAAGAAAACTTGCAGTTTTTTCAATAGTGGATTCAACTGGTAGCAAGAGTTCTACCGACTGGATTAGTCCTCAACGGAGGGATACCAGTATACATCGCTGTCTTTGCGTTTGCTCTCTTAACTCTGTCTTTAATTTATTTCAGTTTTGATTAATATTCTGTGATTGTGCTGCTAACATTTTTAATTAGCATTATTCCGCTGCCAACTCTATTCACCCCCCTCTAGAGTATTACGCTTTACTATTTCGTTCCTACAATTGGTATCAGAGCGGGTGTTACAGGTAAAGCAAAGGTAACAGTGCAATTATTTATTCATTTTAATTAACTGTTATATAGATCACAGCACAACACATGGCAACTGTGAAATTCACAAGGGAAGGCCAGGCCACAAACAGACCCCCACTGTTTGATGGTACGAATTATACATATTGGAAAATACGGTTGAGTTTCTTCTTAAAATCTCTTGACTTTGATTTATGGTCCATTGTTCTTGATGGCTATCAAAAGCCACCTCGTATAAATGTTGATGGAGTTTTAGTTGAAAAACCCCATAGCAGATATACAGAGGAAGAAAAGAAAAGGGCCAGTCTTGACGCACGTGCTATTAATGCTCTTTTTTGTGCTTTAGACAGAACTGAATTTAACAAGGTGTCTATCTGCACAACGGCTAATAAAGTGTGGAAGCTACTTGAAGTCACACATGAAGGCACGACTCAAGTCAAAGAATCTAAAGTCAGCAGACTTACTCAAGAGTACGAGGCGTTCATGATGAAGTCCAACGAAACAGTTACACAAATGCTCGAAAGATTCCTGAATATTGTAAATCCTTTGTCCTCCTTAGGCAAAGATTACAGTAACCATGAAAAGATTCGCAAACTCCTGCGAGCACTTACCAAGAACTGGATTCCGAAGGCTACTGCAATCATTGAAGGGAACGACCTCACAACTATGTCCCTCGAAGTACTCATGGGTAAACTACTCACTCATGAACTGGAGCTACAAGATTTTGAAGAGCCTGCACCAAAGGAGAAGACGATCGCTCTCAAGGCTCAGCACAGAAAAGCTGCTGAAGGTGACTCAGACAGCAGTGGATCTGACGCTGAAGATCAAGCACTCCTAGCAAGGAAGTTTAAAAGATTCATGAGACATGAGAAGAGAGTCAAAGAGAACAACAGCAACAACTGGTATCAAGAAGATGCTGTTTGCTATGGTTGCAAGAAGAAGGGACACATGAAGAAGGATTGTCCCACAAACTCATCATCAGGCAAGAAGAGCAACAGGTATGAAAAAAAGAACCTGAAGAAATCAACATCCAGAAGATATGCCAATACCAGCATATGGCATGAAAGTGAAGCCAGCGACTCAGAAGATGAACAGTCAGAAGACGCTGTAAACGTATGCTTTATGGCATCCGATCAGGTACCTACTGAACCTATAGTCGATACTTATGATGACTTCACCTTTGAGCAATTAGGAGATGCCTTCAGTGACCTGATGACTAATTACAGGAAACTGCGTAGCAAGTATCAGACCTCTAAGAAGGTACTCAAAGAGTACAAAGGTGAAATAGGTAGACTTACCGACCTACTAGCTGAGGTTAGAAATAATGTTAGTGAGTCTGGTGAGCTTTCTTCAACAAAGCTCTTATTACACGAGACTACCAAGTCATCTGAAGAGAAAGACAAAATTATTGTCTAACTCAAGGAAGAACTTTCTATAGAGAAGAAAAGTCTTCGATGTGCACAAATCAGAATGGAATTACTTACTTCTGATTATACTAAGTTGTATGACACTTCCAAAAGATTGGAAATTAGGTTAGAAAAATAGCCTGAGCCTGCTGCTTCCTTCCCTAGCACGTGTCACTTACCGAAAAATCGGAACATTCCCAAGCCAAACACTGTCAGACCTAACCCTATCAAACCTTTACCCCAAAAGGTTAAGCCCAAACAAGATTATAGGTATGCTTTCTTCTATACTAGAAAACCCAAACCTACCAACCATGCACACCACTCAGCTTTCAACACTCGACATGCACAATGTCATTATTGTGGCCTCATTGGTCATATTTTATCTGCATGTAGAATGAGAAAGCTTGTTGATTTAAATATTTATGCTTGGATACCTAAAGCTAACAATTCAGGACCCTACAAGAAATGGTTACCAAAAGTTTCATCTGCAAACTGTTTTGTAGGTGGAACATCCTTCACATGTTAGAAGCAAATGGATCCTCGACAGCGGTTGCTCACGGCATATGACCGGTGACGCTACCCTATTTGCAACACTGTCGAAGAAAAAGAAGGAAGGCTATGTCTCCTTCGGTAATAACTTGAAAGGGTATATTATTGGTATCGGTGATGTTGGTAAGTCTCCCTATCCTGTGATTAAGGATGTCTGTCTGGTTACCGAGTTGAAACATAACCTACTCAGCATAAGTCACCTAGCTGATCATGGTTATGGAATCAACTTTGGCAAAGACAAATGTACTATAGTTGATAGCTAAACTGGTAGTACTATCTTTGAAGGTATCAGGGAAGACAATATATATGTTTTCTATTTGTTAGAAGAAACTAACATTTCAGGTAGATGCTTAATGGCCAAGAGTGATGAGAGTCATCTGTGGCATATGAGACTCGGTCACGCTAATATGGATACAATATCAAGATTATCCACAAAGAAGCTAGTACGCGGTTTATCGGACATTACATTCAAGAAGGATTCGGTATGCAGTCAATGTGAAAGGAACAAAGCTACCAGATCCATATTTAAATCAGTAAACGCAGTATGTACTACTAGACCTCTACAATTACTTCATATGGACTTATTTGGTCCTAGCAGAGTTGCTAGCCTCGGAGGTAAACTTTATGCTTTTGTAATTGTAGATGATTTCTCTAGATACACGTGGGTATATTTCTTAACACGCAAGAATGATGCATTATCCGAATTTGTCGCCTTTTGCAAGAAAGTACAGAATGAAAAAGGTTACATGATCACTCGCATGAGAAGCGATCATGGAGGCGAATTCGAGAATGCTAATTTTGAGCAATTTTGTGACATACACGGTTTTATACACGAGTTCTCCTGCCCTAGGACTCCACAACAAAATGGAGTTGTGGAACGTAAGAACAGAACTCTAACCGAAATGGCCAGAGTGATGTTAAACCAGTTTAGTCTACCCAAATATTTCTGGGCTGAAGCTGTCAATACAGCTTGCTTTGTTCTCAATAGAGTTCTAATTTGACCCAAATCGAAGAAGACTCCATTTGAGTTATGGTTTGATAGAATTCCTTCAGTTTTATACTTTAGAATATTTGGCTGTAAATGTTTTATTCTTAATACAAAAGACAATTTGGGAAAATTTGATGAAAAGGCCGATGAAGGTATATTTTTAGGTTATACGGCCAAGAACAAAGGATACAGAGTCTTCAATAAACGTACCATGATCATCGAAGAGTCAATCAATGTCACTTTTGATGAATTGAATCAAATGACTATCGATGACAATGACGAAGATACATCTGTACCAAGCACAACTCCAGCTGATTCTCAACCAAGCTCTGCACTAGCTGAACCTCCTAGAGAAGATCCAGGAACCAGCTACCTTCAGAATCTATCGAAAAGGTTGAAATTTATAGCTGATCATCCAAAAGATTTGGTAATTGGTGATATTACCAAAGGAGTAAGTACTCGTACATCCAGTAGAGATATTGTTTCTAGTGTTGTATTTATTTCACAGCTAGAACCCAAAACTATTGATGAAGCATGTAGTGATAGTTTTTGGATAGATGCTATTCAAGAGGAATTAAACCAATTTGAACGGAATCAAGTTTGGGAACTTGTTCCCAAGCCTATTGATCATCCGGTCATTGGCACCCGTTGGGTATTCCGAAATAAACTAAATGAGAATGGTTTAGTGACTAAGGCTCGACTCGTAGCTCAAGGATACAATCAAGAAGAAGGTATCGACTACAATGAGACTTATGCCCCAGTTGTGAGATTAGAATCCATTCGCATGTTATGTGCATTTGCATGTTTTCATGATTTCAAACTATTTCAAATGGATGTCAAGAGTGCTTTTTTAAATAGTTTTATAAAAGAAGAAATTTTTGTAGCACAACCTCCAGGTTTCACGGATTTCAAAAACCCAGATCATGTTTTCAAGTTGAAGAAAGCCTTATACGGTTTAAAACAAGCACCTCGTGCTTGGTATGATCGTTTAAGCTCTTTTCTACTTGACAACGGTTTTTCAAAAGGCAAGGTTGACATTACACTATTTATTAAGTCTTTTAATGGCAAACTTCTTTTAATTCAAATCTATGTTGATGATATTATATTTGGATCTACTGATGAATCTCTGTGTCAAGAATTTTCTAAGTGTATGCAGAATGAGTTTGAGATGAGCATTCTTTCTCGGATTGTAAATCAAATAAACTGATAATGGGACATTTATAAATCAAGCCAAGTATACAAAAGATCTGCTAAAGAAGTTTGATCAGGACAATGTCAAACCTATTGGTACTCCAATGGCAACTTCAACAAAGCTTGATTCAGATGAACAAGGCAAGCCAGTCGACACACGTAAGTATCGAGGTATGATTGGTAGTTTACTTTATTTAACTGCTAGTCGTCCAGATATAATGTTTAGTGTTTGCCTGTGTGCACGTTTTCAAGCTAACCCAAAGGAATCACATCTGTCCGCAGTTAAGCGTATCTTCCGATACCTTAAGGGCACTTCTTCTGTTGGCTTGTGGTATCCCAAAACTAAGTCCTTTGACCTTATTGGTTATTCGGATGCAGATTTTGCTGGATTCAAAGTTGATAGAAAAAGTACCAGTGGCACATGTCATTTCTTAAGCAAGGCCTTATCTCATGGTTTAGTAAAAAGCAAAATTCTGTAGCCCTATCAATAACAGAGGTTGAGTACATTGCCGCAGGACGTTGTTGTGCTCAGATTTTGTGGATGAAACAAATCCTAGAAGACTATGATTTATTTTACACACAAATTCCCATTTTCTGTGATAACACGAGCACTATTAATTTGACTAAGAATCCAGTATGTCACTCTCGTACTAAACATATCGAGATTCGATATCACTTTCTTAGAGATCATCATCAAAATGGAGATATAAACCTTGTGTACATAGATACTGAAAATCAACTAGCTGACATCTTGTCACGACCCGCACCCACCGTGAGGGTACGAGTACGTAACAACGCCCAGCCTACGCCGCAGTGTCGGCGGTAGAACGCTGTTCTAGGTTATAAACTATAACTAGCATAATATGAATACTCTCCATAAGGAGGCCAACACAGAGGTACAACTCAATCAGAATCTAAGGTAGAATGATAAAGATAGATAAACATGAAATCCAAAAGAGATACAGGAGATAGAAGTCTAAGTGTCTAAGATACATAATCCCAGAAATGCATCTCAAAACTCAAATACAATAATCCACAAGTAAATACAACTCCAGACAAAATGAAATAACTATCTAAACAACCTCTACTGTGTCTCCTCTAGGCTAGCAGGCAATCCCAGGCTATCTGTAAAATTTATTAACAGGTCCAGTCAGGACAGGAACGAGCACATTACATCTCAACAAAATCATAACCGGTTAGGAAATATAAACATGCTAGAGAGTAAGATACAGGATCTGAAGAAATAATATGATAAAAAGAAAGCGACTGTAAGTAAATAGCTACAATATATAGAGAACTGATAGTGTCTAGTGATTCAGAGCACAAGTTGGTTATGTAAACGGCACGATGTTATACACGAGTAATCTACAGAGGTTGTACACGAGTAATCTACAAGATTGAATACATAACCACTTCTACTCCCCCGCCCCGATCAATACACAAGGATCTGGCTAAGTTATGTTATTATACACGAAGGTCATGTGAATACATGATTATATACGATTTTACACGTTTCGTACACGAATATCACAAATACAAGGAGTACACGATATTCACGATAAAGTACACGAACATGAAATACCCGATGTATCCGCTAAAGGGATAACATCGCCCAACAAGATCCATATAGTACTAATCCGTGTTTCCAACGTGTCAACATCATGTAAAGTAATCTAAAGCAGGAAATATACTCCTAATGCAGGATATGAAATGATCAGAGAATGTACTCGCCTGATATCTGAATGTCCAAGGTAAAGATACTGTCCGAGGAGAGGTGTCTGGCTCCTAATTAGAACAGCACAAGTCACAACATGTCCAGAAGGGTAATATAAAGCACTACAATGCATTATACATGAATCTAGGTCAAACTAGGCCAAAGTCAACCCTTGGTCAACTCTGGTCAACTACACTAGTCAAACTAGGTCATGTCCTAACCCACCAAGTCTTACTAGGCCTAACCAAGACTATCCTAGCAAGCACACATCAATACAAGGCTATATAAGCCAACATACACCCAACTCTATATAGCATGCAATTATTCAATACTCAAATAGGCAAGAATTCACATTGGATATACACTAGGTAATCTATTACTTTAAACTATATATGTCTACACATATATACACATACATATATTGGTATTCAATATTAGGTCTATAATCATGGCATTTCGAATGGTTATATAAACTTATATATTACAACACAATATGCTAACATATATATAATATACATACATAGCTAACTGTATTCATAAATACTTATTTAAGAGGCTATGTGTGTGTATGTGAACATGGCAAAGGGGCAAGTGAGGGTTAAATGGGCATACATAGTGTATACATATCAAAGAGTGTCAAAGTGTAAGTGAACAAAGTGTCAAGTGTGATAGTGTCTACATAGTGTAAGGGGTATATGAGGTAATATAGGATTTGTGTTAACATAGAACATTACATCTCATTAACTTGTATATTGCATACATTATATCTATTATTACATTACATTCATGCTTGCATTCATTCATCATTCATTTATTCTCTTGCACTACTATATGCACCATACATTACATACTATGGAACCTACATATTCATTACAAGCCATACTTATACATGCTTACATTAGATAGGATACTTACATCTCATACATCATTTATTTAAACATTTACTTATGCTTGCATTCTCTATTTAATTACATAATGTATATACATTAATATGGGTTAAAATCAAATAGAACAGTATATTACACACAAGGGTGCACAAAATGCATATGCTGAATAACAACTCCTACTAATAATCAATACAGTACCATCTCAGCATGAACTAAAATCTAGGATTAAAGTATGTTATAGATCTATGTGTTAGCTTTCTGAAACTTTAAACGGATCGCGTTTTCGTTTTCGGAAACTCCCGGAATCGCAATAACACCGAGAACGCATTTGTCTTTCGTACAGCTGACACTCAAATAATTCTCCAGAAAGTTACAGAAAGAATTAGGCCTATTAATATATGTTTTTGGAAAGCTAACTTCAATACGCTTCTTTTACAAAAAACAGAAGATTAAATCGAACTTTGAGCTAGAAGTTATGACATTTCTAAGTTAGGGCTAAAATTAAAAATATGGATAAAAATTATGACGGATTTGGGTAGTTTGAGACAAAAGAACACAAGTATATAACATAATATATCAAGAACTCACTCTCTATACTAATATATATATATATATATGAGACACTATAGAACACATCTCCAATACAAAAATATGAGATTAAATATGTAATAATTTATTCATACATAACAACAACACATAGTGTGTCCAAATTTGGGGTTTTCCCACATGAACACAACCACAACACAAAGGACACTCCTATGACCTCCAAATGGACACGAAATGGACACAAATGGAGATACAACCATGGGGATCATTCCTATGGGTTCAAAATAGACCTATATGCATGAGGAAATAAAAAGGAGAAGGGATTTATACCTCCCGGTAGATCGAATCGAAGAAAAGCCTTCCCGGAGCGATACCGACACGTAGAGATTCCAAAAGGACACGAACGAGCTCCGAATCCTCCCAAACTTGGGTAGCTTCCTCCTTGGATAGAATGGAGAAGGAAAGAAGAAAATTTGGTGGCAAAATGGAAGGATTTGGTAGAGAAATTGCTAGGTATTGCTCTCTAGGAATTTGGGGAAGAACAAGAGAGAGAGTGTGGATGAGAATAATGAAATAAACTTGAGCCTATCCTCTCCCAAAGTGGCTGGTCATATGGGGCTATTTGTCCTATTATGGTAAGGTCCAAAATGCCCCCACTAACCTATTCTATGAGTATTAGGAAAGGGCTAATTGGTTGGGGCTAAATTAGTCATTCTAAAGTCTCTAATCACACTAATCTTATCCATGATAATTAATTTAACCTCTAACTAAAATATTTCTATCATGTGGACTAAAATTAATATCATGTGGGCCATGCCTAACTAGTGTGTGGGTTCCACTAGAGTCAAACTACCCCCGGGTCCCCGTTTCAAGTCGGATTGAGTTGAAATTCGAACGTGACTCAAATAACCCCAAAACAATATCATAAATAATAAAAATAAATTTTAACCCCAAAATAATATCATAAATAATAAAATAAATTTTAAAAATATTCAATAATGTAAAATGACAAAAATACCCCTGTTTCTGAAAACTGGGGGTGACAAATCTATCCACCTTAAAAAAATTTCGTCCTCGAAATTAAAACAAAGCAATCACAGGAAACACATGCAGAAAACAATCTCATTCAAATACTTTTCAAAAAAAAATCAGCAATAAAAAAAATCTCTTTGAGGCACATCAAACATTTGTAAATAAAAACTAATACGTGTCCGATACGGACACAAAATCATCACAAAATCACACCTATCAAAGGTCAAAATCAACAATCACCAACGCAATAAATAACCAAATAATTCAAAGATGTCAAATACAAAATATCCTTAGGCCAGAAATGACATTAAAATATTCTAATCACATGGTTAGGCTCTAGGTCAAACAGTCTCTAGGGTTTCACTAGCAAAACATCAAAATCACAAGTCATGATTTTAAATAGTTTTAAAATGATTTAAAAATTACCAAAAATCATATCATGATTTAAATGTCAAATCAATAAATGATTAAAATTATAAAATTTCAAAATTACCCTCATTTTAGAGAACTGGGTGTTACAAGTCTACCCACCTTAGAAAAATTTTATCCTCAAAATTAAAATGTTCATACTCCTTCTAGGTCAAACCCCCCCACAATCAAAGTCTCAGAACTTAAACAATCATACGATTTAAAAGGTTGACATACAGGGTCATGGCATACGGTGGTAGTGAAAGTCTCATCTAGGTATACTAGTCATGCTAAACCAAAACGGTCATATGGTATCAAAACACACAAGCAATCTAGGGTGCTAAACTAGAAAAGATACAGAAATAACAATCATCAAGACTGTAAGGCAGTCTACCATCCTATATGAAAACTGGTACTTATCAAAATAAAATAAAGTTAACTACCATTTATCTAATAAGGGGTACTATTCAAGAAAATCAAAATCAAAAGTTAAAGAATGAAAGCCAATTGCATGGAAATCGAATCACAATATATTTATATATATAGCGTTAGAGAGGGAAAAGCTAGCATTATGTACAAGTTATGTAGTTCGTGTGTGTATGGGTGTATGTGGACATGTTCATATGGTTAGATAATAGGCGTGTGTGTATGTGAAATATACATAAAAGTGCATAGGAGGATTTGGGGTTTCAAACAATAACTATCAAGTTACACTAATCATGGCATATTGGTTAAACAATCTATAATACACAACTCATTTGCTCATAACATGCATGGCTAACCATGTATATATGTATATATAATGAGGTAGAGATTTAGTTATGTATGTATATATATTATAACATGTATTCCTAAGCTCTATATATATCTATATAAATATATAATCATGACATAGAGAGGAAGAGTAAGGTTACATGATAGGGTATACTAAGTTAGGGTGTGTGTGTGTCCTTGTACAGGGTTATAGCTTAGTATTGAAAGGTTAAAACCAGTTTTAGTTCAGCATTTACATACAAAATCTGAAAATAAGCTAACATTTAAACCAGTGCAATATTAACATAATGCAATTTTAAAATTTAGGAGTTTGAAACATCACAACTAATCTCAATGCTCCCCATACATCCTAACATGATAGAAATAAAACCCTAATATACTATCAATACATTTATCTACGCATACAGTTCAATATTACATGTTAAATCTGAAATTGAACTAAACATGGAAATCAATGTAAAAATGTTAACATGTATTCAGTTTTCAGGATTTTGGAGAATTTGCACATCAAAACCAACTTAATGTTTATCACAACCTAACATGTAAGAATATGGAACCTAAATTTATATCCCTACAACAACAATGTACACAGCTCTAAATATTACATTTAAAACAATCAATTTGAACTAACATTTAAAATCCCGTATTAAGGGTTAATATGCATACAGTCTCAGATTTGACAAATTTAAACATAAAACTCAACCAAATTTTTTTTTTTGAATTGAAACCCTACGTATAACATACATGTGCAGTGATATAAATAAAACTATTATCATGAAATTTTATATTTAAATTATGAGTTAAGCTAGGAAAAGCAGAGAATCGGAAATATTGGGGTTTTGAAAATTTAAACATTAACGACATATTAATATGTATTCAGATAGGTGGAAATCAAGTGTAGCATGCATAAGTGTCAGGAAAGTGTCCACTATATATATTCATATATATTCTCATGTCCTAATATAAAATTTTAATTCTACGTTAAGACCAACAATTAGATTCCTACCAAGGTTGCAAGCAGGTGATTGACGTAATCAAGACAGTATTATTATTATTATTATTTAATACAAGAATAATAGCAAGAAAGAAATAACGATAAAATCTGTTTTTGCTTATCTGTTTAAAAGAAAAACTCATTTTGAAACCCAGAGCTAAATTTTCAAATCCAAGATAAAGTCTAGCAAAATTATCGATTCATTGTATTAAGAAGAATTTCATAGTAAGAAAATACACAAAGTTTATAAAAACAGCTAAAGCTACTCCTAAGTTAAATAAATGAGAAACAAAACAAACAAACAAATAACAATTCTCTCTTTTTTTTTGAAGGACTGAAACAAAAGTAGAGAAAACATGTTCAAAATATTTAAGGTACAATCTGATAATCATATGCGTCTTCTTGAAATTATGTTGTCAGAATTCTGCCACGCCAATAAGCATAGCTGCAATAAACGATAGAGTCCATAATAAGGCATACACCCTATAATCATGTTATCTAGAATTCTTACCACGCCACCCGGTATGGCTGCAAGAAAATCTAGATTTCATAACTAATAAAGTATAGCTATATCAGGCTCTACGTCCTTGTCATGCAAGCAAATATGACTGCAATAAATTCTAAATTCTATAATAAAGTAGACTTTTACCTTTCTCACTGTCCTTATCAAGTATGTTATCAGGTTATACCTTAATTCCAAAAAAATGTACATATACATATAAATACAAACTCAAATTCAACAACTAACATCAAGATTCAAAATTCAATAATAATCCATCAAAAATCATAAAAATACAGACTCAAATTCAACCACTATCATCAAGATTCAAAATTCAACAATAATCCATCTAAATCAAGTTCAATAACAGGAAGTAAAGGTAAATCAAATCAGGGAAAAACAGATTTCAAATCGAAGTTAAAATAAGATTCTCAAGGGTCATCCCAGGAATCTTTCAAGGAATCCTAACCGTGATTGAGTACCTTCAAAATATATCTTATTCCTACTGCAGGCTGTAGTGGTACTCTAGTTCGAATACCACTACATAAACTCGACCTGCATGGGCCACCACTAAAAACGTGTCACGACCCGCACCCACCGTGAGGGTACGAGTACGTAACAACGCCCAGCCTACGCCGCAGTGTCGGCGGTAGAACGCTATTCTAGGTCATAAACTATAACTAGCATAATATGAATACTCTCCATAAGAAGGCCAACACAGAGGTACAACTCAATCACAATCTAAGGTAGAATGATAAAGATAGATAAACATGAAATCCAAAAGAGATACAGGAGATAGAAGTCTAAGTGTCTAAGATACATAATCCCAGAAATACATCTCAAAACTCAAATACAGTAATCCACAAGTAAATACAACTCCAGACAAAATGAAATAACTATCTAAACAACCTCTACTGTGTCTCCTCTAGGCTAGCAGGCAATCCCAGGCTATCTGTAAAATTTATCAACAGGTCCAGTCAGGACAGGAACGAGCACATTACATTTCAACAAAATCATAATCGGTTAGGAAATATAAACATGCTAGAGAATAAGATACAGGATCTGAAGAAATAATATGATAAAAAGAAAGAGACTGTAAGTAAATAGCTATAATATATAGAGAACTGATAGTGTCTAGTGATTCAGAGCACAAGTTGGTTATGTAAACGGCACGATGTTATACACGAGTAATCTACAGAGGTTGTACACGAGTAATCTACAAGATTGAATACATAACCACTTCTACTCCCCCGCCCCGATCAATACACAAGGATCTGGCTAAGTTATGTTATTATACATGAAGGTCATGTGAATACATGATTATACACGATTTCACACGTTTCGTACACGAATGTCACAAATACAAGGAGTACACGATGTTCACGATAAAGTACACGAACATGAAATACCCGATGTATCCGCTAAAGGGATAACATCGCCCAACAAGATCCATATAGTACTAATCCGTGTTTCCAACGTGTCAGCATCATGTAAAGTAATCTAAAGCAGGAAATATACTCCTAATGCAGGATATGAAATAATCAGAGAATGTACTCGCCTGATATCTGAATGTCCAAGGTAAAGATACTGTCCGAGGAGAGGTGTCTGGCTCATAATTAGAACAGCACAAGTCACAACATGTCCAGAAGGGTAATATAAAGCACTACAATGCATTACACATGAATCTAGGTCAAACTAGGCCAAAGTCAACTCTGGTCAACTATACTAGTCAAACTAGGTCAAACTAGGTCATGTCCTTACCCACCAAGTCTTACTAGGCCTAACCAAGACTATCCTAGCAAGCACACATCAATACAAGGCTATATAAGCCAACATACACCCAACTCTATATAGCATGCAATTATTCAATACTCAAATAGGCAAGAATTCACATTGGATATACACTAGGTAATCTATTACTTTAAACTATATATGTCTACACATATATACACATGCATATATTGGTATTCAACATTAGGTCTATAATCATGGCATTTCAAATGGTTATATAAACTTATATATTACAACACAATATGCTAACATATATATAATATACATACATAGCTAAGTTAACTGTATTCATAAATACTTATTTAAGAGGCTATGTGTGTGTATGTGAACATGGCAAAGGGGCAAGTGAGGGTTAAATGGGCATACATAGTGTATACATATCAAAGAGTGTCAAAGTGTAAGTGAACAAAGTGTCAAGTGTGATAGTATCTACATAGTGTAAGGGGTATATGAGGTAATATAGGATTTGTGTTAACATAGAACATTACATCTCATTAACTTGTATATTGCATATATTACATCTATTATTACATTACATTCATGCTTGCATTCATTCATCATTCATTTATTCTCTTGCACTACTATATGCACCATACATTACATACTATGGAACCTATATATTCATTACAAGCCATACTTATACATGCTTACATTAGATAGGATACTTACATCTCATACATCATTTATTTAAACATTTACTTATGCTTGCACTCTCTATTTAATTATATAATGTATATACATTAATATGGGTTAAAATCAAATAGAATATTATATTACACACAAGGGTGCACAAAATGCATATGCCGAATTATAACTCCTACTAATAATCAATACAGTACCATCTCAGCATGAACTAAAATCTAGGATTAAAGTATGTTATAGATCTATGTGTTAGCTTTCCGAAAATTTAAACGGATCGCGTTTTCGTTTCCGAAAACTCCCGGAATCGCAAAAACACCGAGAACGCATTTGTCTTTCGTACAGCTGACACTCAAATAATTCTCCAGAAAGTTACAGAAAGAATTAGGCCTATTAATATATGTTTTTGGAAAGCTAACTTCAATACACTTCTTTTAAAAAAAATAGAAGATTAAACCGAGCTTTGAGCTAGAAGTTATGATATTTCTAAGTTAGTGCTGAAATTAAAAACGTGGATAAAAATCATGACGGATTTGGGTAGTTTGAGACAAAAGAACACAAGTATATAGCATAATATATTAAGAACTCACTCTCTATACTAATATATATATATATATGAGACACTATAGAACACATCTCCAATACAAAAATATAAGATTAAACATGTAATAATTTATTCATACATAACAACAACACATAGTGTGTCCAAATTTGGGGTTTTCCCACATGGACACAACCACAACACAAAGGACACTCCTATGACCTCCAAATGGACACGAAATGGACACAAATGGAGATACAACCATGGGGGTCATTCCTATGGGTTCAAAATAGACCTATATGCATGAGGGAATGAAAATGAAAAGTAATTTATACCTCCCGGTAGATCGAATCGAAGAAAAGCCTTCCCGGAGCGACACCGACACGTAGAGATTCTAAAAGGATACGAACGAGCTCCGAATCCTCCCAAACTTGGGTAGCTTCCTCCTTGGCTAGAATGGAGAAGGAAAGAAGAAGATTTGGTGGCGAAATGGAAGGATTTGGTAGAGAAATTGCTAGGGATTGCTCTCTAGGAATTTGGGGAAGAACAAGAGAGAGAGTGTGGATGAGAATAATGAAATAAACTTGAGCCTATCCTCTCCCAAAGTGGCTGGTCATATGGGATTATTTGTCCTATTATGGTAAGGTCCAAAATGCCCCCACTAACCTATTCTATGAGTGTTAGGAAAGGGCTAATTGGTTGGGGCTAAATTAGTCATTCTAAAGTCTCTAATCACACTAATCTTATCCATGATAATTAGTCTAACCTCTAACTAAAATATTTCTATCATGTGGAATCAATCCAAATTTTGGATTCGTGCGGAGTTCGCCGTCCTCTTCAACATACTTTGATTTCGGGAGGTATAATTCCATCTTTCTCCACTTTTTAATTAGTGCATTTTTATTTCAATTTGCACAAATGGCACCCAAATTCAATCCATCTAAGAGGAAGAAGATGACTCCTAGTGAGGAAGGGTCATCTTCGCATCCGCATACGGATTCCCTCTTCTCGCCAGTCCAAACGAGCGACGGTGCGTTCGACGGGTTTTTCTTCCAAACCCTAGACCAAGCCCTACTGTGGTATGGAGACTTCTCCATAAGATCCATATGCACAGGTACTCCAGTCAAATGGACTGTATTTCCTGACCACTGCCTTTTCTTTGAGGCATTAGGGCTACATCTTTTTGTTCAAATATGCTTCCCTATAGCAACTAATGCCATTAAATTATTTTATTGCAATATCATATTAGACACTTTTGATGTGAGCACTCGTATTGGAGGTATTGATATCAATTTCGATGATAACCTCTTAGCGGAGATCCTTGGTATCCCTCACGAAGGTGAACCGCTAGTCGATATCACTGAATTTGATTTCTCCGAAGGCACGACACTCGCAAGTTTCAAAGTGAAACTCTGTGCACCTGATAGAGTATGCTCTGGAAAGTTCAAGGCTAACAACCTGAACTTGTTTAACTATGAATTGCATCGCATCATCTATTCCACTATCCTTCCAAAATCCACTTCAAAGGATGATGTGACTTCTCTTGAGCTGTCCGCCATGTACCACATTCTTCAGGGGATTCCATTTTCTGCCCCTAAGACCATGATTCAGATGATGGGTCGTTGTCGTGCAAGAGATAGAAATCTCTCTTACGCGATGATTCTCCCACGCATCTTTCAGCGCTTCGATATCGATCTGTCGACTTGTACTCAGGACCCTGAGCCCAAGTTTCTTCAGTTATCTCGTCGTAGCATGACTGCTACAGCTCCACCTCCTGCTCCTCCTACTGCACCTCCTCTACCACCTCATCAGTATGCCATAACATTTGAGGGCATATATCAGCATTTATCTGCTTTGCACGTCTCGATGACGGACATGGCTCGCGAGCGTAAGTTCCGCGACGTCACCCGTTATCAGGCGCTTACAAATTCCTTAGCTGATCTTCGTTTCACCCAGACTGGTCATTCAGCCGGTTCCATCCTTAGAGATCCAGCTTTCTCTAGTTACCGCTGTGAGGATGAGGCTGTTCATGCCTACTTCCAGCCGTCTATGATTGGTACCGTCCTGACCGTGCTCCACATCGTGACTTTGTTGATGAGTTCTATGCTGGCGCCCCACCTCATCCTTCTGGCGCTGGTACCTCTGGTGCTGGTACTTCAGGACATGCTGGTCGCGCTGATGTTGATGATGATGATGAGGAGATGTGACTATCTGATTTTGAGTGACATTTTATTGTACACTTGGAAATGCTCCGACATTCCAAGTTGTTATCAGTACTTTTTTATTAGCACTTTGTAGTTTGCTTCAGTACTTATTTATTTGCATGGACATGTTTTATTATGCCTTAGTTTATGGCATTCAGTTTATTTCAGCATTATGTTTCAGTTTCAGTTTATGATAGCACTATTTCCTATATTGCTTCATTCTTTATAACTGCCTGTGAAATTACATGCCTGTGATGATTTTATTCATGCCTGCGATATTTCTCTAGTATTATGCCTTATTTTTATTAGTTTTCTCACTATTTGTTACTTATGCATTTGATTGCAGGGGAGCTTTATCTTTTGCAATTATTTTGCTAAGTGACAAAGGGGGAGAAAATTAAAGATCTAACATTTTTATTGAGAATGTAGGATATGAACAATTCTACTTCTACTTTTTAATATTTTTGAACAAGCTTAATGTTATATCATTCATAGTTTGTCAATTATCAAAATGGGAGAGATTGTTGGCCCATTGGTCATATGGTCAACCTGATTTTAATAATTGATCAAACTCTGTCTGGATATACGGGACATCTCGGATTCTTAGACATGATCAAGATTGGCTATCCACTGAATTCAAGACCGAAGATCTGTTTGCCTACTCGAGTCTGTAATTCCTTATGTAATGTATTTTTTATTTTATTTGAGTCGAGGAATATGTTGTACACCGAGTCGTACTAGCAAATAGGCTATCCCTTAAATGAGTTCAAAATGTTTTTAAAATGATCTCTCAAAAAGGTTTACAAAAAGGTTTTCAAAAAGGTTTTCAAAGATCACCAAAAGCTTTTTCAAAACCCTAACTTAACCCTGACTTAATCCTGACAGAACTCGGACCGAGTTCGGCCAGAGTTCGGCCAGAGTTCGGTTAGTGGCCGTTGTGATTTTGAATCCTTAGAACTTGGTCCTCCTGCAGTTGCGGATTTGACCGAGATTTACTCAAAGAGTTCTGTCCGAATTCTGCCTGAATTCTGTCAGAAGTCTACCTTTGGAACTCCTATAAATAGAGAAAGATTTTGATCATTTCAACTCACTCATTCACTTTCAATCTTCTCTCTATCTAAAGCTTTCAGTCTTTCAAAGAGTTTTTTCTAGAGCTTTCAATTTCAGATCCCAAGCCAGTTACAATCCTCTAGTCAATTTGCCAGTGCGGTACGGTCTAGAAGTTTCTGAGAGATTGTAATCAGAAGGCTTGATTGAAGAATACCTCTTCACATTTGAAATTGGACGAGTTCTTCGTATCAAAGCTCGTGTTGTAGAAGTTGCAAGGACATCGTAAGAAAACTTACAGTTTTTCCAATAGTAGATTCAACTGGTAGCAAGAGTTCTACCGACTGGATTAGTCCTCAACAGAGGGATACCAGTATACATCGCTGTCTTTGCGTTTGCTCTCTTAACTCTGTCTTTACTTTATTTCAGTTTTGATTAATATTCTGTGATTGTGCTGCTAATATTTTTAATTAGCATTATTCCGCTGCCAACTCTATTCACCCCCCCCCCTCTAGAGTATTACGCTTTACTATTTCGTTCCTACAGTATTATCTAGATCATTTTTTATTGTTTTATTCTCCTTCGGCAGGAAAATTAAGAAATATTTTCTCTTATTTAGGTCTAAGTTATCATTGTTAAATTGGCTGATCGGACATGTGCACCCTTTGTCACTTGCCTCAGCACAAGCAGGTTTTTCCATTCTTCACTACTAAACATAGTTTTTACAGGTAATTTAGCCTAGGGCTGTCAAATCATAACCTATGTCTACTTTATATGCAGTCTAGCATTACGTTGGAGACCTTGCAGGTGTTTGATCCTTTAGCGAAGCTTCATGGAATGTACCAGATTAAGGTAAGTGAAATTTTTTCGTGCTGCAATATGCATTTCAGTATTATATTTGTGGTTATTGCTTTTGTCTAATTCACATCCGAATTTGGACGCTCCGACGATGGATCCCATGACATCATACAAAAACTGGCATTTGCTAAATTTCCTTTGAGAACCCTATGTCCCTCCCTGTATCTCCGATGAAGAAGAAAGTGCATGGTTTTTGTAGTTGCAACCAAGTTACTTTCATTTAAAATTATGATTTATGTGAACCATGCAAGACCAATAAAGTCTTCATTCCAAGTTTATATGGACAACTACATGAAATTTCTTCCATAAGCCCTAATTGAATTTGTTCCTTTGGTAACATTGACGAAAAGGATATAGGCGTTGAGCTAATAATGACCATGATGGCACATGTCAGCAACTAGTACCATGTATTTCTCTTACATTTATATGTTAGACAATATATACTTTTGAATTTATTTTACATATCATTTATCTTGGTTAAATTATTGGACATTTTCAATTAGATGATACATAGTAATACTATTTCACTTCTCTAGGATCACTAATAAATTCATCTGACAATGGATTCCAGTTGTTTGGTTGATTATAACTCATAGAATTTTAGGTAATTTTCTATTGATAGCTAACTTATAAATTCAACTGCTTGTTTATTAACCAGGAACACTAATGCTTCCCCTATAGGTTGCATGAAGTAAGAGGATTTTGGAGGAGCTTTGGTTGTGGATAGGCTCGAAGGGTGAGCTAAATTTTGGATATGCAATATTTTGGATATACGTATGGAAATAATTAAACGCTGACTACGCTGTTAATGTTTAATTTTGTAGAGATTATAAAGGATTTTGAATGTTCTTGACAGTAAAATTAATGAATTTACTTATGTTCGGAATTCATTCTGTGATTGATTCGTCGAAAAAAATTTAAATTTTTGAATACCCGCATTCTGTGTATATATGCAATAGATATCTGTGGCATTCTGTATATCTGTAATGCTATTTTGATGTGCTGTAATACTATTCTGATGTGAATTATTTTTTTACACTAATGCATTCTGCAATAGCATTCTGATGTGCTATTGGTGCACATATAATAGCGTAAAAGAAACGCTATAAAAACCAATTTGTATCGAAAAGCTATTAACAAACAATAACATACAGGAACGCAATTAAACATCAACAGCGTTCACGAACGCCATAAATAACTTATAGCGTTAACAAACGTTATTAAGAAACTATAGCGTTCGTAAATGCTATGTAAACTCTATAGCATTTGTCACTGCTATAACAAGTCTATAACGTTCATGGACGCTATAGTAACTCAATAGCTTTCATGAATGCTATTACTTTCATATAGCGTTCTTAAATGCTATAATGCTGGTATAACGTTCTTAAATGCTATAACCTGTCTATAGCGCCATGGAACGCTTTAATCCATCAATAGAGTTCATGAACGTTATAACTTTATAGCGTTCTTGTACATGGGGCAATTATAGCGGACATAATATAATATAATAGGCATTCTACAGCGTTCTGAGCATGCTATTGTATCCCATAACTGTTGTAGTGACCTCCTACAACATCCTCCTGGGACGTCCGTGGATACATGACTATATGATCGTGCCATCCACCCTTCACCAGTGTTTCAAGTATGTCATTAAGCACGGTTCCATGAAGATTGAATTTGCCGACATTGATCCCTTCAAAGGGGTTGGATCTTATTACTCTTCGGAGGCTTGTCTATATGACGAATCCAGGAAAGATATAACTGACGAGCTGGAAGCCATCACAGGGCCAGAAGAACCATTGAGAATTCGTCTCCAAGCTCGCAAATCGGGCGGGGCCGCACCCCTTGTCGCAACCTTGCATAAGGAGGTGCTCGGTTCTCCTACCATACCTACGCAGTTGGAACCAATGGTCATCCGTCTCCCGAGATCCAGCCAGGAGCCAAAACCAGTCATAGGACCAATGGTGATCCGGCTGCCAAAGCCCAATCAAAGGCAACAGGAAGATGCAAGGCCCTCTGTAACACCGATGGTAATCTGATTGCCAAAATCTACTCCAAGGCGACCGGAAGACACAAAGTCCCTTGCTGAGCCCATTGTCATCCGTCTTCCCAAGAAGAGCCAGCCGCCAAGTGTCGATCCAATACTCTCAGGCTAATCAATACCTCAAGCGGAAACCTTGGTGGTCAAGTTGCCCAAGACAGCATCCCGACCTCTAAGCTCATAGGGGGTAGCCAAGGAGGATGAAGAACTCGCCAAATACGTGGTTACACAGGTGGATAGCCCCTCTCCTGATGATGTAATCCCTGTGGATAAAATTTCTTATTTCAATAATAAGAGGCTGCTGTTAGACTATTCTGAGAATGATAAGCCTAATCTAACGTATGCTACACGGGACTGTCTAGACGTTAGCCTGCACACACGGGTGACAACCCTCCATACCCCAAATCGACTTGCTCCCATAAAATGCACTTACTTCTCGGTCCCAGACAGAAGAGGATGGGATCATACAATCATCTTTGGCCGAAAAGAAGGTCCAATTTGCATGATCGCCCCTTATACTACACTGGATACATAGGCAACATCAAGGTGGATCGAATGCAAATGATCTCTTCCAATCACCGATATAATGATCAATAATACGTGTGGCTTCGAGCGCATGTCCTTTATGGATGGCTTTTCAGGATACAATTAAATCAAGATGTCTCCTAATGATGAGAAGCATACATCATTCTGAACGCCGATCGGCGTATATTGTTATATGGTCATACCCTTTGGCCTGAAGAACGCCGGTGCTATATATCAACGGGCTATGAGTGTCATCTTTAGAGATTATTTGCGCAAGACAGTGGAGTGTTACGTTGACGACATCGCCGTCATGAGTCGCTCCAAAAATGATCACTTACATGATTTGAGAACAGTGTTCGACCTTATGCGGGCACACAACCTGGCGATAAATTCTACCAAGTCTTTCCTGGGGGTGTCTAGCAGAAAGTTCTTAGGCTTCGTCATTACTTCCCGGGGCATTCACATAGATCCCGATAAAACAAAAGCAATCCTGGAGATGAATCCACCAAAGAACCACCGCGAACTCCGCGGCCTTCAAGGAAGACTAGCCTATATCAAGAGATTTATATCTAACCTCTCAGGGCGATGTCAACCCTTCACTCAACTCATAAGAAAAGGTGTCTTTTTTGTATGGAACGAGGAATGTCAACGTGCCTTAGATGATATTAAGGAGTACTTGATAAATCCGCCAGTTCTGGAAGCCCCGGTCACCGAAAAGCCCTTCATGCTCTATGTACGGGCGGTAGAACACTCCCTCGGTGCTCTGCTAGCACAGAATAATGACGCGGGACATGAACAAGCCATTTGCTATCTCAGCCAGATGATGGTAGGACCAGAACATAGGTACACCGCTGTGGAGAAGGAGTGCCTTGCTCTAGTGTTCGCCATTCAGAAGATATGATACTATGTGACAGGGCAGACCATCTATGTTGTTTCACGAGTTAATCCTTTCAGGGTTCTCATGACCAAGCCAGGCACACTCAGTTCTTGTCTTGCCACCTGGGCGATACTATTATCCCCATACAATATAATTTTTGTTCCGCAAAAGGCTATCAAAGGTCAAGCCCTGGCTGACTTCTTAGCAGCCCATCTAGGCTCAGAAATAGCCAAAATTTATAAAGAAATTCCTGATGAGGTCGTCACCTCGAACATGACTTCGCACGACACTATTTGGCGAATGTTTTTTGATGGTGCTTTAAGAATAGGGCCACAAGGTGATATCATCGCGGGAGTCGGGGTGGTATTAATTTCTTCCTCTAGACTAGTAGTCAATCGGGCGTATTCTCTTACAGAACCCTGTTCGAACAACGTAGCCGAATATAATGCTCTAGACATCGGGCTCCAACTCGTAAAAGAAGTGGGGATCAGATACCTGGAAGCATATGGTGACTCACAGTTGGTTGTTAACCAGATCTGAGGTTCATACGAGGTTCACAACGAGGACCTGATTTCCTATTATGAGACAGCAATTGCCATCATTACAACCTTGGAGGGGTTCTTTATAGAGCACGTTCCTAGGCTTCAAAATAGCGAAGCCGATGCCCTATCAGGTCTTGCCGCTTCCTTGGCGCTTCCAAATGACACTCATCATCTGGTCGACATAATAGGCCATAAACTAGTCTGCGGAACAATCTTCAACTGGGTATGAGTTACTCCGCCTAGATAACCAACGACATACAAGACTGGAGACGCCCGCTCATCGGCTTTGCGGTCTATGGAATTCTGGCAGAGAATGTGAAGGAAGCAACCTCAATCAGAAGACGCTCCCTCAGATTCTTCTACGATACGGAGATAAAAATATTATATCGACGATCCTACAATGGGCTACTGCTAAGATGTCTGTCAAATACAGAAGCCAAAGAAGCCCTGCGTGAAGCTCATAACGGTACTTGTGGGGCTCACCAACCTCGCCCTAAATTGCAAGATTGTCTTCGCCGGATGGGTTATTACTGACCCACAATGGTTACAGATGCAGTTGATTATGCAAAAAAATGTAAGGCTTACAAGATCCATGCAGATTTTATATATCTGCCATCTGAATTCTTGCATCCGACAGTAGCCTATTGGCCATTCGAAGCATGGGGAATGGACATCATTAGGCCAATCACCCCGCCATCGTCCAGAGGGCATCGGTTCATACTTGCAATCACCGTTACTTCTCCAAATGGGCAGAGGCTATTTTGTTGGCAGAGGTCAAGACATCGAACGTGATTAGCTTCATAAAATATTACGTTATCTACCATTTTAGACTGCCACGGAGGATTATTCACGATAATGGTCCATAGTTCGTAAGCCACGCTTTCTATCGATTTTGTGACAAGAATCGACTTTAGAACATGGCTTCGACAGCATATAACCCATCGACCAACGATCTGGCTGAAGCTTTCAACAAAACCATAATCAAGCTCCTAAAAAAGTTTGTGTCTGCAAACAAACGCGACTGGAATGAAAAGCTTGGTGAGTGCTTATGGGCGTATCGGATGACAATTCGGACGGCCACAGGAAATACACCGTTCTCCTTGGTTTATGGGAGCGAGGCAGTCCTCCCATTGGAGACTCATATCCCCTCACTTCGAGTGGCCCTTACCTACCGGTTAACGGCGGACGATAACTACCGCCGACGGCTACAAGAGTTGGAAGCATTAGATGAGAAGCGTTTACAAGCTCAACAAAGCATAGAATTCTACCAAGGGAGCATCTCTCGGGCTTTCAACAAGAAAGTCAAACAAAGAATATTCCAAGTCTGCGGTCTTGTCTTGGTCATTCGCAGACCAATGGTCATGACTCACAAGACCCCCAACAAATTCCACCCTAAATGGGAGGGCCCGTTCATCATTGAGACCGTGTTCTCCAACGACACGTACCGTCTCGCAAAACAAAATGGAGACTTGCTCATGATGCCCATCAACGGCAAGTTTCTCAAGAAATACTATGTCTAAATGACACCTTCCCACTATTTCTCAGATTGCGAGTTATATACCCTCTGGTATCTCTGAACTTACACTCTGACTTCAAATCTCCCAGATTGTTGAGTTATGTACCCTCAGGTACTACTGAACTTACTCTCTGACTACTCTGAATGAATTCATATCACATCTCTTGGTCGTATCTATGAACTTCCTGGTTATAGCTTTTCTTCACTAAGAATGTGCCTCAAAATCTATTTGTAAGCCCCTGTTTTTCAAATTTTATTTTAATTAGTGTTAATTAATTATTAATATCATTTTTAGCCTTAAAATATTTATTATGATTTTTAGGAATTTTTCTAGAATTTTTAAATGAATTTTAAATTAGTTTTAAATACTAAAATATCAATTTGCAATTTTCTAAAATGTTTTAATATTATTCTGTAATTTTTAGAATTGTTTTATATCAGTATACAATTTATTTAATTATTATAATATCATTTTGTAATTAATGAATTGTTTTTAATGGTGGAATGCAAATTTATATTTGTATTTAGTGACTTAGGGACCTAAACCTAAATTCCTAAAGTCTAAGGGTTTATTTGCAAAACCATTGTCACCTACCCCCGACGACTAGCCACGTCGCCGGCGACCGACCCCGATCTTTTTTAGCCTTTCTCGGTCGTTCCACCCGCCTCAAACTACCTATAAATAAACTCTCCTTCTTCCCCGGACCCAAACCCTAGCTCTACACCCCACCACAACCGCCGCAGCCTTTCGTCTCCGACGAAAACCCTAGACCTAACCCTAACTCCGGCGACATCCTACCACCGCCTCATCGACCATCGACGTCGATCGCCACCACCACCATTCGCTACGCCTCGACGAGACGACCGCAGCGCCACCACTCCGCCATGACCAAGACCACTCCTCCGTCGTCCACGGCTCTCGAAACCCCCATTGACCGTCGGACACGTAAGTAACAGGACTCGAATCGTGTCGTACGTGTCTCATTTTCACGCACGAGACTCGCCAGGACACGACGAACCTAACGCTGTGCTTGGATACGCGTTTCATGACTCGTACGTGTCGTGCATAGCACGGACACGTAGACTCTGTGTCCCAAACAATCAGGACACAGAGTTGATTTTCGGGTTATTATTATTATTATTAACTAAAACAGGAACAAAATAAACCTAAGTCCTAACCCTAACACAGAGCTCGGGCTGACCCCCTGGCCAGCCCGACCCGACTCAAAACCCGACCCAAGTGGGCCGAGTTCGAGCCCCCCCTTTACTTCTGTGCTGTTTTCCTTTTTCTTTTTCTTTTCCTTTTTCTTTTCCTTTTTTTTTCTTTTTGTTTTAATATATATATTTATATATATATGTATACATGTATTTGTATATATATATATATATGTATTATTATATATACTATATTATGTATATATATGTATGCTGTTTATATATATATAAATATATATATATATATATATATATATATATATATATATATATATATAATATAATAAAGTACTAAAAATGAAGTATATATATATATATATATATATATATATATATATATATATATATATATATATATATATATATATATATACATACATACATAATATAATAAAGTACTAAAAATGAAGTATATATATATTATATATATATATATATATATATATATATATATTTTATATATATATATATATATATATATATATATATATATATATATATATATAGATATATATATATTATGTACACATATGTATATATATATATTTTCTTGTGTATATATATTATTATATATATATACTATTATATGTATATGTATACAATATTGTATATATATATATATATATATATATATATATATTTTATAGATAAGTATTTTCTTATACATATATATATATATATATATATATATATATATATATATATATATATATATATATATATATATATATATATATGTAATTTTTAACATATATATATCCATTATGTAAATATCCATATATTTATGTATATATATTATGATATATGTATACCCTTTTTCATATGTATTTCACTATACTTAGTGTAAGTTATTTTTCTATATAAATATACTTATCATATTTTTATAATTTTGCCTTATTAAAATATTAATATTTATTTTGTACTTTTTACCAATTTGTATTTTAGTGTATTTAAATTACTGCAACCATTTGGTGTCCAAGCCTAGCATGGGTTTTTGGGCCCAAATGTGTTTTCACACATTCAAGACCTGTACAAGTCATATTGGACTTGTTTCATGGCCTTGGGTCCTGTATTTGAACTTTGGTTCAAATTATATACATGGACAAAATATGCAGATAATTAATTATTTAATTTCAATTGTGTGCAATGCTGTTTTTGGATTTCTAAAAATACTTAAAGTACTGCTAAAATTCTAGAAAAATAGTATTTAGATACTATGTTAAGTTAGCTAATTTAGTATAATTTTTATAGTATTTAAATTATAGTTTTGCCACTAGTTTGGCTTATGGAACCAAAACTTATTTTCTGTATACTTAGGAAAACTGATTTTTATAAAATACTTGTACTCGTTAATAAAATTCCAAAAGAATTATAATAAATTTCTATTATTAACAAGGATCACTTTGATACTTTACTTTGAGTAAAAATAAACTTTTTGTCTATCTCAAAAATTGTTAAAACACAATGATCATTTGATTTATTTATTGATTAATTACGACTTATAACTTTTTGTGTTATTTTGAGTTTTAGCCGTATTAAACCTCACCCCTCACTAGTGTAAAGAACCTAGAAGGATAGTTAAAGTAGTGTGTCATCCCACATTGGTCTCCTATGCTAAAATTATCATTTTGGCTAGGTGCCCAGTCACAAGTCGTGTTTCACCAATTAGTGTCTTAGCATTTTAGCTTAGTGTAAAAACTAAGTTGTTGCATTTACTTCTACAGTGACAAGTTACCGGACATCCATAGCACTTTTATCACAACTTGTTTTGCTTTGCTTTGCTTTACTAGAGGCAAGTACTTTGTACAAACTTTACATACTGTTACATAAATGAACCGCTAATCCAACCATGTTAAATGCTGATCCTTGGGGTAGCAAGTTAAAATATCACATGTTGTACTTTCCATCACTACCATGCTTAGAACAGTTTTTATGTATCTCTCACATGATTAGAATATGGGTTATGGGAAAAACTGTTAGTAGCATACGTGATCATGCCCCCTTACTCGTACGTACGTACCGAGCAAGGTTGACATTCATATGTATACCTTGTCGTAGGCGCACCAGCTGTATTTGTACGTATGTACATCTATCGCTTGTTTTACTTGTACGGAAGTACATTTTATATACTTGTACCACAGTACATTTTACACCTATTGATGATTACGTACCTGCTATAGTTTTAAACATTACATATATATCTGTCTCTATGACATATGTATCATTGCCATGATAGATTATGTGATGCCATGTTTACAGTTATTTTCTTTATGTTCATTTTCATGTTTTATATGCTAGTTTGCTAGATTCAGTACTTGCTCCCGTCCTGACAGGATAACGTTGTAGGTGTCCTTACTGAGGAGGAGTTACTCTGCGACACATATTATGGAGTTACTGCCGAGGATCCGGCTTTGCTTTACGAGGACGTTCCTGCAGGGAACCTCGCCTAGTTGTCTTTTGTTTTTAGACTTTTGGAGAGTAGTCATGTATTAGACTATATATTTTTGTAACTTGACATGTATCCAGTTTTATATTTCAGTTCACTTGTACTTGGACATTTTACTATATACGACGACTTTTGTGTTTGGAGCATTTATGACTTTTATTCACTTATAGAACTGTTAGCACATTTAGTCTTATCCTGTTGTCTTTAGAACAGCTTACTACGTTTTATATCAAACGTAAGCTGGGCATGACTCGGCCTGGCCCAACAATTTGGGTAGCGGGTCGTGACATGTTTTTAGTGGTGGCCCATGCAGGTCCTGACTAAATTGTTTGGTTACGTTATTGTACCAAGCATGCCTGCAATTAAAAACTTAAGGTAATTAGACAACATTAAGAACGACGCTTAGAACACCTAGAGGAATGCTAGGATTGCAACATAGGAAATACATCACATGCTTGCTATTATAATTAAATTTTTTTGCCAATGATTGCTTACTTTAAACAAGTCCTTATAAGTCATTTTTACTTTTATTAGATGGTGCTTACTCTTTCGTCCCAGTATGTTACACCTGAGAATGGTGTACTCCCTATCCAGTCAGCTGACCAGTTGACTGATACACCCCCACCTCTACCTACCATACTCTTCCACTCTACAGATCCACAGACCCAGATGCCTCCACCACCTTCCACATCCCAGTCCCAGCAGGCCCCGATACTTCCACCACCCCCTATCATCATACCAACCCAGGCTTCCGTCACACTCGACGGGAACCAGCTGCTCACTATGATCCAGGGGTTACTAACAATCCATCAGGAGTAGACTGCCCTACTCCGCCAGAGCCTGGAGCGTTCTGAGGAACGTCCCGTGGTCCCACCACCTGTAGACCTACGGCAGAGAGCGGGGACGATCAAGGACTTCATGGGGCTGAATCCCAAGGAGTTCTCAGGGACTGAGGGCATCGTAGTAGTAGATGACTGGCTAGATTCGGTAGAGAGGAAGCTCCTAGGAGTCAGGATGCCGGGTGACCTCCAGGTCGAGGCAAGCAGGATTTCTGCTGATAGACTTGGCAGGAGTCTGGTTCCGGAATGAGCCGTTATTTGCGAGAGGGAGAGCCACTTGGGACCAGTTCAAGACCCAGTTCAAGAAGAAATTCTTCTTGACTACTGCTAGAGTAGCCATGGGGCTACGATTCCAGAACATCCAGCAGGGGAACCGTTCTGTTGATGAGTATGCGACAGAGTTTAGTTGCCTGAGCCGTTTTGCTCCTAGTCTGGTTGCAGATCCAGAGGAGATGACCCGTAGGTTTTGCCATGTTCTAGTTCCAGACATCGACATTCTTATAGTGGCAAACGGTACGAACGACTACTACCAGAGCGTAGAGTTGGCCCGGAGCATTGAGGAGCGTCTTCTGTCTAGCAAGAGGCCGGTTTCTGTACACCATGAGGGACCGTCCAAGCGTCAGGCTTTCCAGCAGAGAGCACCGACTCCGTCCCAGCAGACTTACCGTCCTCCTACACCACATCATCAGACCCCGCCAGTTAGAGCCCCGGGACCCCGACATCATCAGCAGCAGCCGAAGGGAGCTATATGTTCTTTCTGCGGAAGGACCAGGGCATAATTACTCCATCTGTAGGAAGAGGATGAAGCAGTGCTTAGTTGTGGGTCTGCCACCCACATGATACGGGAATGCCCAGTAGCCAAGGGACCTAGAGGACCGCTTCCGACTCAGCAGCAGATGTTTGGACAGCACCTGCAGCAGCAGAAGGGATCTCAGGGGAAGGTTTATAGTCTAGCTCTCGAGCTAGAGCCGAAGCAGGTTTTGGAGCCAGATTACTTAGCTGACGTCATCACAGGTCATGTTTATTTGCATACTTTTATAGCTGTATGTTTGTTTGATTCTGGTGCATCTCATACCTTCCTATCATTAGAGTTTATGCATAAACATCATCTAGTAGCTACACCTACTACGGAGATTAGTAGAGTGATGACGGAAGGAGGACCAGTGCCTATTAGATCTATCTATAGATGTTTTATTTTTATAGCCGGGAGGGAGTTCAGGGGACGATTCTTTGTGATGCCACTCCCCGGTTATGATATCATATTGGGGATGGAATGGCTTAGCTATGCCCATGCATCTATAGACTGTCATGAGGGTAGTATTTTGTTCAGTCCCCTAGGCACAACACCATTCAGTGTCAGGAGGACAGGGCCGGAGATCAGCCTAAAGCCGAACTGTTGTGCGACAGTTGGGGACGTAGCATCGCCACAACCCTATCATTAGGGAGTTTATGGATGTATTCCCAGAGGATCTTCCAGGGCTTTCGCCAGACAGAGATGTGGAGTTTACTATAGATTTAGTGCCGGGTTCATCACCAGTATCCCGGGCTTGCTATAGAGTGAATCCCAAGGAGGCAGTAGAGATGAAAGAGCAGATTGATGAACTGTTGAAGAAGGGTTTCATTCGATCCAGTGCTTCTCCATGGGGAGCGCCAGTACTGTTTGTGCCTAAGAAGGATGGTACAGTCCGGTTGTGTATTGACTACCGGGCGTTGAATGCCATCACCATCAAGAACAAATATCCTCTGTCCAGGATAGATTATTTGTTCGACCAGTTGAGCGGGGCGAAGGTGTTTTCCAGGATAGACTTGAGATCCGGGTACCACCAGGTGAAGGTTAGGGCAGCAGACATCCAGAAGACGGCGTTCACACGAAGTATGGGCAGTACGAGTTTCTGGTGATGCCATTTGGTCTCACAAATGCGCCAGCTGTCTTTATGAACTTGATGAATAAGACATTTCACCAGTATCTGGATAAGTTCGTCGTGTTTATCGACGACATCCTGATATACTCGAAGACGCCAGAGGAGCATGCAGAGCACTTGCGGATAGTTTTAGGGATTCTGGGCAGGAGAGAGAAGAGGCTGAGGAACAAGGTTATACCCCTATTACAAGTAGCTTGGAGCCGTCACTCTCCAGGTGAATCTACTTGGGAGAGGGAGTCGGACATGAGGGAGAGATACCTTACTTGTTCGATCCAACCGCTGCGAGGGAACCACCCATTCCCGCTTGATACCTTAGAGGTTACTTTCGATCGCAGCCTTAGTCATTTTGTTGCATTGCTTGCTATGTTAGATATTTTAGGGTTTTCATCCTTGTCAATTTCGAGGACAAAATTTTTAAGGAGGGAAGACTTGTAAGCCCTATTTTTCAAATTTATTTTAATTAGTGTTAATTAATTATTAATGTTATTTTTAGCCTTAAAATATTTATTATAATTTTTAGGAATTTTTCTAGAATTTTTAAATGAATTTTAAATGAATTTTAAATGAGTTTTAAATACTAAAATATCAATTTGCAATTTCTAAAATGTTTTAATATCATTCTGTAATTTTTAGAATTGTTTTTATATCAGTATGCAATTATTTAATTATTACAATAGTATTTTATAATTAATGAATTGTTTTTAATGGTGGAATGCAAATTTATATTTGCATTTAGTGGCTTGGACCTAAACCTAAATTCCTAAAGTCTAAGGGTTTATTTGTAAAACCATTGTCACCTACCCCCGACGACCAGCCACGTCGCTGGCGACCGATCCCGATCTTTTTTTGCCTTTCCCGGCCGTTCCACTGCCTCAAACTACCTAAATAAACCCTCCTTCTTCCCCAGACCCAAACCCTAGCTCTACACCCCACCCAACCGCCGCAGCCTTTCGTCTCGACGAAAACCCTAGACCTAACCCTAACTCCGGCGACATCCTACCACCGCCTCACCGACAGTCGATGTCGATCGCCACCACCACCATTCGCTCCGCCTCGACGAGACGACCGCAGCGCCACACTCCGCCGTGACCACGACCACTCCTCCGCCGTCCACGGCTCTCGAAACCCCATTGACCGTCGGACACGTAAGTAACAGGACTCGAATCGTGTCGTGCGTGTCTCGTTTTCACGCACGAGACTCGCCAGGACACAACGAACCTAACGCTGCTTGAACACGCGTTTCATGACTCGTACGTGTCGTGCATAGCACGGACACGTAGTCTCTGTGCCCAAACAGTCAGGACACAGAGTTGATTTTCGGGTATATATTAACTAAAAGAGGAATAAAATAAACCTAAGTCCTAACCCTAACACAGAGCTCGGGCTGACCCCCTGGCCAGCCCGACCCGACTCAAAACCTGACCCAAGTGGGCCGAGTTCGAGCCCCCCCCCTTTACTTCTGTGCTGTTTTCCTTTCTTGTTCCTTTTTTTTGTATTATATATTATATATATATCTTATTTATATAATATGATACATATGTTATATATATATGTATATTATATATACTATATTATGTATATATATGTATGCTGTTTATATATATATATATATATATATATATATATATAATATATATATATTATTATTTATATATATATATATATATATATATATATATATATATATATTTTATATATATATATTTTATATATATATATATATATATATATATATATATTAT